>OX377618.1:230017656-230345613 GCA_947397865.1 Polietes domitor
TTTCCAAATCTATCTATTCAAAGTCAATAAAATGTGTGTTTGGCGAACACAGCTTGGAATGAGAAAGAAATTACGAGGGAAATTAAATATGAATGTAAGTAAAAGTGGAAGAGGATATGACACCGGTCGTGGTAGCAGCTGATAATCGTGGTAGTTCATACAGAAATGGAGAACATTTCAAGTTTATGGTTAGCCATTAGGGTTAGAAGAAATTTCTTATGTTAACCTCTTTTTCGTCATGTCCTGTTTAAGACAGGCAACAGTTATAGAAGTCAAACTCCGCACAATCTGGCATCTATAACTGCTGGTTATATCTAATTTTTGGTAAATCTGTGAATTTTGAATTATTTTTTAAATGATTTATTTCTTCCCTTTTGCCACATTTTCTGCCTAAAAATACAAATTTAGTAAAAATCCTTTATTTTTCATGTCTACACAGGCAGATGAACCGATTTTTTATGATTTCAACTTCAGTTGTTTAGTTGGTGCCATGTTTATCCCTCTTTTCCAATTGTGTCCCTTAAAAATCCCCTTTTTTACGTGTCTATGTAATTATAGGGATGTACACACCGAAATTCATGTTTCTAGCTGTTGTCGTATCATTGATACCATTTTATCCTTTTTTTCTCCATTTCAGCCGTTAAATCTTTCTTGTACTTGTTGGTGTATTCACGTTGCTAGAGGGATGTACGCTACAAATTTCAAGTGTAAAAAAATTTGTCCAAAAATTTGCTTAAATATTCCAAAGATACAGTCACGTAGCAGCAAATTGTGGCGTAAAGTGCAGTGATACACATGGCCCCGGAAAGTCTATCATTCCTGCAGGACTGGAAGAACGTCGTGATATTGCGGCTGCTGATCCAGTAACTGGTGAGGTACAAATGCAGGCTGCTTTGGTATTGAAGTGTGCCAACTGCAACGCAGAAGGATACTCTGCCAACTCCCGGGATTGCCCGAAAAGGAAGGCGCTGCTTGTCAAGAGGACTGAGCAGAAGCAGAAGAAGACTGAGGTGGTGAAGACGACCATGCAGCGGAGGAACAGCACTGTTCGCCCTGGAGTGTCGTACGCTGGTGCGGCCACCGGATCCCCTAATGTCCAGATGTCGTTGAAGGATGTCATGAGCGGGTGCTGTATCTTCTTTCTTCGAAAAGATTTCCTCGTCTGTGGTATGAGGCTCCAGCAGTACGCTGCTGAGTTCAACGCCTTAGTCGACAAGGCAGATAAAGCTAGCGCCGTCCTTGGCGTGTTAACTGTATTATTTCTGAATGTATAATTCCTTGAATGTGTCTGATTTGGTGTACAACTCCAATCAATAACTCTCTAGATTTAAAGAATTGTAAATAGTATCTTTACTTAAGTGTTAATTGTAAGTCAAAAACAAAAAATATGTTAAGAAACTCCCTTTTGCTTGTTCCTTTTTTGGAAGAATATATATGTATATCGATAAAAATGTATTATGGATATCGTTACCAAAATATAAAAAAGACTCAACTAACATTTTTTTGCAAACCCAAATTTTTGTTTATTATGGCCGAACTTGTTGTGTTTTTTTTTAAATAACGAAAAATCTCGATTTGTAAAAAAAAGAGTTGAGTCTTTTTTATATTTTGGTAACAATATGTTACAGTACGTTATAAGTATTAGTTACATAGTTCTTGAAATGTATTAGTATATACGCTAGAAATTAAGTACAAATTCTAGTCGTAAAATTAAACTCAATTGTTTAAGTTTATTGGAATGTGTTTGTCATTTATTTTGGTTCAAGACCAAAGGTTGTGGAATTAATAAAATCTGAATCTGCTTAAATATTCTAAACTAGCAGTACCCGCTGCTTCGCACGCGAAAAAGCCAGGTATTTGTTATTATCCGTCTCTGTTTTAGGATAGTATTTATTTGATTTTCTTTTCTAAAATAGTAAATTGGAAACATATCACTCATATACAGTCACAGGAATGTGCTTGTCGATGTGCACTATTTTAGCTGAACTCCGTTCGTATATATATTTTTTATCATTTTCTACCCAGTTTTTAACAAAAACATACAACCGCAGAGCCTTTTATTCGAAAAACAATGCATTTTGATGGCGCTTCTACATGGTCAGAGGAATTTACATACAAAATTTCATGATTCTAGCTGTAATCCTAATGTTGGTACCATTTTTATCCTTTTTGTCCCGCTCTCCCCTTAAAAGTACAAATTACAAAAAAAACATTTATGTTGCAAGTCTACGTTGTCAGAGGAATTTACGCACCAAATTTCACGACTATAGCAGCAATATTTTATTTGGTACTATTTTTATCCCTTTTTGTCCCGCTCACACCTTATAGGTATAAATTTCGAAAAAATCCAAATTTCACGACTATAGCTGCAATACTTAAATTAGTACCATTATTATTCCTTTTTGTCCCTCGTAACCCTTAAAAGTACAAATTTTGAAAAATCCAATTCTAATGCGCTTATACATGGTCAGAGGAATTTACATATCAAATTTAGTTGGTACCATTTTTATCCCGCTCACCTCTTATAAGTCTCTTTCCTCCCTTAAAATTACAAAAATTTCAAAAAATCCCTATTTGCAGCTCTTCTGCATGGTCAGTGCAAGGAACACACCGAATTCATGTTAGGGAAAAACATTTCCCACTGGGCCGATTTCAATCCCACGCGATCTGCAACCATAAGACACATTTACGGAAAATTTGAACCTCCTGGCTCATTTCGGTTGGTGACTAGCGTGTTTTCTACAGACAGACGGACAGCTAGATCGTCTTAGAATTTTACCTCGACCCAGAATATATATACTTTGTTGAGTTCCGATGAATATTTCAAGGTGTTACAAATGGAATGACATAAATATAAATGAATATACCTCTATCCTTAGGTGGAGGGTGAAAAACAGAAATATTGCTGTGTAACTACACTGAAAGAATTATCTTCATAATATTTATAATTTTGTCTTAACCTCAGTGAAAATTTTTATTAAAAAGTCGCCAAAGAAACTCTTCATAAAATGTATGAAATATGTTTCATAAAGCACAAATCAATGAAAATTGACATAGAATTTATTAAACATTTCTTAGAAACTATGAAATGCAGTTCTTCATTTGAATAACTTTTGTCATAAAAATTCATTACTTTTCATAATACGATTAATGAAATTTTTCATAAATTTTATGAATAAACTTCATTAACTTTATGAAAGAGTTTCATAAATTTTATAATAATTTATACTGAAGTTTCCAATATAAACAAAAAAGCAAACAAAGGTCTGATTCGTTGACTAACCAATCCACCACCATTGCAAGAGTCTTTGCAATGAATATGTCTTTGACCTAAATCAGGGCAAATGAGAATTGCTACCATTCAACGAATAAAGTGACACACTAGTTGTAAGTTATGAAACATATCATAAAAACTGTGAAATCCTTCATTATATTTATGAAGACATTTCATAACATAAATATTTTATTGGTTATGACATATTTCATAACATTTAAGAATTGTTTCATTAATACTATGAAATCTTTCTTTGATCTTGTGAAACTAAGTTTCACAAGATACATATTAAGAAAAAAATTACTAAATTTATGAAAAACCTTTTATGAAATAGCTTCATAGATATTATGAAGGAAAATTATTTCAGTGTATACCTGCACATACGGATACTTACATATGCCACTCAATGATATGCTTGGAAGGTGGCATGTGTTCTTTTAGGTTGCGAATTTTTGACTGATATTCAGAAAGTGCGTTGTGCTTCTCACTTGTTATTGAGAATCATTCACTTGAAAAATATACGTAATATTTTGTTGAAAAGTCTCTACGAAGCCACCTAACGAAGGCTTTCACAGGACAGAAATCATGATAGTAGTATTGTGTATTGTATATTGTATATTTTAAATGAAACAATAAAATTTACAATTCACTGAGATGTCTGTGGTGAGAGTAGGTCAGAGAGGTTGTGATTTAGATATAGCTCCCATATAAATTTCGCTGGCCATTTGACTTTTTCTCCTCTAGAAACAAAATATTTTATTCAAATTTGCCACAGCACCTAATATTTCAACTAGAAACATCAATTGTGAAAGTGGGTCAGAGAGTTTCAGATTTATATATAGGCTGCAAAAAAATGTCTAACCCTATTTGAATTGTTCCGCTCTAGAAACCACATATTTCAACCGGATGATCAGTACTTATATAAATCTGATCTTGATCGATTCTATAAATGGTGCGAAATAAACTTGATGGAACTAAATATTATGAAATGTAAGCACATGTCTTTTTCTAGATTGAACAACTTCCATACCAAATATGACTTCAATGAAACTGAGCTGGTTGCTGTAGAGTCTTTCCTAGATCTTGGTATCTTACTGGACCGACGTCTTAACTTTCGATCGCACATTTCTATGACAGTATATAAGGCATACGATGCACTTGGATTTATGAAACGATGGAGTATGGAATTTTCAGATCCATCTGTCACTAATCAACTGTACACCTCCTTGGTTCGTCCAATTCAGTCATATGGGATCCTAGTTATACCATACACTGGAACTGTATAGAATCTATTCAAAAACAATTCCTTTTATACTGCCTTCGTGGTCGTGGATGGAAACCACGTACCTTACCATCGTATGAATACAGACAATATAAATTTATCAGAATTTAGTATTTAGAATTTAGCAGAATTCTGATAAATGTTCCAATAAGGCCTACTAGAAATTTTGAACTAATATATGTAAAATATTTCCGCTCAAACTATGCCAAAAATGATCCTTTCCGTCGCATGTGTGCTCTATTTAATAAATATTACCATATTTTTGATCTGGCTGAAAGCAGAACTTCTTTGAAGAGAAAAGTAACCTTACACATAAAAACCTTAAACTAAGAGTTATTTGTAGAATTTTATGTATATATGTTAAAATTATATCTAGTCTGTAAGGATAAATATCTATAGACTAATAAATTAAATTAAAAAACCCAATTTGGCAAAACGCATTATATTTCAAATATAAACACCTATTGTGAGAGTGAACCATTTTATTACAATCTTATCTTAGTGACATCCAATTTCATTCGGATAATTTAAGGAAAATTAAAGATATCTTAAGAAAAATAACGACTTTCCAATAAGAATAATAGAATACCTAATTAAATGTAGACATAACGGGACGAATGTAGTAGGGGGTGAAAGTAAACAGGAAATCTATGACAAATATGACCCAATATTTAGAGCAGAAGACTGCCATCGAGCAGCCAATGCATCCACAACGAGTTTGGTGTGGATTTTGGGTTGTACTGAAAAATTGGGTTGATCGGATGACGTACTGCCGAGCCAGTCGTGGTAGTCATATGAATGACTAGCAGTACCAGCTGCTTCGCCCGCGAAAACGCCAATTACTTGTTATTAGTTTTATACGTCTTTGTTTTTGGATAGTATTCATTTGATTTTCTTTTGGCGGATATAGAAAAATCTTAGATAGAAATTTGAAAACCTTCTATTATATAGCACTCGTATACAGTCAAAGGAATGTGCTTCTCGATGTGTACTATTTTAGCTAAAATCCATTCGTATGTATAATTTTTATAATTTCCTACCCACTTTTGAACAAAAAATTACAACCACAAAGCATTTTAAATCCTTTATAACTTTTTGCACCTCTTTCCCGAAAATAGCCATTTTGAAAAATCACTATAGGTAACATGTATTTTAGCTTCCCCTAAAAAACATGTACTTTATTTGGTGCCACGTTTATCCCTTGTCGTCCCGCCTCCTCCCTATAAGTACAAACTTTGTAATATTCTTTTATGTTCCGTGTTTACGTAATTAAAGGGTTGTACACCATTTTTATCCGTTTTAGTCCCGCGCGCACCTTAAAAGTACAAATTTCAACAAATCAAATTTGACTGCGCTTCTACATGGTTAGTGGAATTTATATATCAAATTTCACGATTCTAGTTACAATACTTTAGTTGGCATTATTTTTATCCCTTTTTGTGCCATGCAGCCCTTAAAAGTACAAAAATGAATTTACATCCTCTCACCATATAGAAGATGAGAAGAAGCGGTAGCTAATACTAAAGTTGGTACCATTTTTATCCCTTTTTGTCCCGCTCGCTCCTTAAAAAACAAAACATTCGAAAAATCCATTTATATTGTCAGAGGAATTTGCACTCCAAATTTTACGACTATAGCGCATTATTTTAGTTGGTACTATTTTTATCCCGCTCACCCTTTATAAGTATAAATTTCGAAAAATTAATTTAGATTTGTGCTTCTACGTTGTCAGAGGAATTTACACACCAAATTCCACGACAATAGCTGCAATCAGAGATACAAGCCGACAAGCCGCCGCCGCCGCATGGATCTGCACGAGCTGCGCCGCCGCCGATTTCGTCGACTCATATCGACTTCAACCACGCCGCCGAGATTTGACGGCGTTCTAACTCAGTCAAATCTTACTACCAAAATAGACAACCCACTTAAAATTACAAAAGAAAATATAACTGTCGACTTAGACATCCTACTACTGTGAAATATATTGACCTTTCTTTGAATTTAGTATCCCACATATTTTGATTTGAAAGTCGCATTTATATAAGTCAATTCCAGTACGCGTGGCCATGTGTTTCTATAAATAACAATGAGGCTGTTTTTCTTTAAGACTGGATAACTATGATGTGATAAGAAAAAAAACAAATAAAAAGTTAAAATTTAACTCAAAATAAAATTTTCTTTTTTAAAATTATCACCAACAGCAATACCAATGTGTGTATAAAAACAAATTTTAACAAAAATATTGGACTTAGCATGGATAATTATGTGTAGGTCCAATTTATGGTTATCGACCATAAGTCCGAAAAAGTCAACAGAAAATATTTTGAAAATTTGTTTTGATATAAATATTTATATTGTTGTTGCCGACAATTTTTTATTAACGTTTTTGTTATCGCAGCTTCTTATCCCGGCTCAAAGAAAAACAGCCTTATTAAACAACAGCTTATCTATTGTGCTTATTTAGTGTGTCAAAGTAGGTATAGTATTATCATTCATTGGAAATATTATGATATTCAAGATGTCTGGTCAAATATGCCTCACACGAAAAGCTGTAATTGCAAAATATTTATTAAATTCATCCATATTATAAATATTGGGAAAGGATTCCCACTCCCAAAAAATAATTGTATGGGATAATAATATTAAATTATGGGAACATTGGCTAATATTAACGAATATTGAACTATAATATATATATATACATTGAATAAAAGAAGAGGTGTTAAAAACCAATACAAATTATTCCTTCCATTTTCCCAAAATTGTCAAATAAATAGGGGTGATCGAATGACAAAACGAGCCGACAAATCAGCCGAAAGCCGCCGCCGCCGACCCATTTTGAACAGCGCCGCCGCCGCCGATAATTATGGTTCGGCTTGTAACTCTGGCTGCAATACTTAAATTGGTACAATTTTTATCCCTTTTTGTCTCTTTCCTCCCTTAAAAGTACAAACTTCGAAAAATCCCTATTTGTAGCTCGTCTGCATGGTCACTGCAAGGAACACACCGAATTTCATGTTTCTAACTACTGCCGTTTAGTCAGGACGAAGGTTCTATGTTTATCCCTTTTTGTCCCATTTTACCCCCTAAAAGTAAGAATTTCGTAAAACCCTTTCTTAGTGGAAGTCTACGTCATATTTGGGAACTAACCTGAAAATTTAATGACCCTTTGCTTTAGCCGACAAATATCAAGTCATGATCAAATATCAAGTCATAGTGGATTCCATGCACCAGTATATAAGTTATAAAGGATTTAATATTACCTAGGATAGAGACAATTGTGTGGGAGGCACTAGAAGGGGCGTGGCTAAAACGTAAATATTTTTTAGGTTTAATGTGATGCAAATGATTTTGACAGCTGTATGGTTTTATTGTAACCAAAGTTTATGCCACTTTGTGTGGGAGGTACCAGAAGGGGTGTCGCAATTTCGCCCATATTCCATGCGAATGTAACCTTTTTGTCCCATTTTACCCCCTAAAAGTAAGAATTTCGTAAAACCCTTTCTTAGTGGAAGTCATATTTGGGAACTAACCTGAAAATTTATTGACCCTGGCTTTAGCCGTTTGGTCTAGCGGCTGGTCAATGATAAGTCGGTCAGTCAAAAACGCAACTCTTTTATATATAGATATTGTGTTCAAAGTTCAATATTTCCACTAAAACCGGAATTTGCAAAAATAATCAGTACTTTTTATAGCCGATTCTAATTTAAAATCTTACATGGCCCACCCTATATAGGCGATGTTCTCGACTTCGTGGCGCACTTTAAATTATGTATGCGAATTTGCATTTTTGCCCATACAAACTGTATGGATTCTAGACATGTTCGTTTGAATCCCTTGCTTTAACGACCAATTAAAGAATATTCAAATTGAATGGAAATATTATTACTGTTTAGAAATAACAAAACAATTTGCTATGCAATTTTTTACACATTGACATTTAAAGGAAAGAATAGACGCTGAATTTTAATGGATTTATTTAACAGCCAGTTTGAAAACATCGCTAAATATTTTATTGAATTATGCTGCTATTAAAGATGACACTTGTGTTTTTACGGAATTTTTCCCAAACTCAAGTGGATTTTCGGATGGTATTCACCACCTCACATCACTTCGCACACACATGTTTCATAAGGCATTCTTGCGAAATATCGAATGAAAAAGCAAAAAGGGATGTATGACGAGGGAGCTTGTTTGCCATTTCCACCCGGAGAAGGGGCAGCCAGTTGCGAAAGTGTAAATTCATGTTTATGTTCGGGTTTATTCAAGTGGTGGAATTAAACAAATAGAAAAGTACAACAACTTTGCCAAAAACAAAAATGCCATCAGATTTTTGCAACAAAATACTTGAATTTCAAAAAGGATACAGACATACATACTCGTATATCCATTAGATGCTACACATTCCCTTCGCTATATGTTGTACGACGAGTGCTAACAAATTCAAGTGATCCGAGTGCGACTACAACTGCTGCTGACAGATTTAAAAGCTAAAGGATATTTTGTTGCGCAAAGTTAAGCTCTGCATCGAGAGCACCCCGAATGAACCCCTTGTTGTTGTTTGTATCTTTTAAAGTAATTACACAGCAATTTACTGTCATGCAGGGCAACAGGGAAACGGTGGCTGTGATACCAGGGCAAACAAAAGATTTTCACAGCATGTTTGCTTGTTGGCCGCACTCTAAACGTTTCGCCATATTTCGATAAAGAAATACGAAACGCATTTTCATTTTGTAGCCTTTAGCTATAATTTTCATTGTCACAACTACTCGTATGGGAGGAGGCAATAACAGAGCAGAGCAACACAACCAAACACAAACTCCTGCTTAGATTTTCCCATTATTCCCCCTGGGATCGGGACACTAGTTCTCGATTGTTACAGTCAGCAGCCAGCAGACCACATACACGTTTTCTCTCCATTTTAAATGGGACTATGATTTCCAGCAGCTACAATAAACAGATCCTTGAAAATTGTAACATTTGCATACGTGCCGAGCTGTACTGCACAGTGGTTGAATATCAAAATAAATTTGCCAAAATTAATTGAAATAATTACATGGAAAAAATAAAAAATAACTACAGGAAAATATCTTTTTTTCTGCTATTACAGCAGTTTTTCTGCCATAACAACAGTTTTTTTGCAGTATTGTATTAGCATTCACTCTGCTAAAGAGTTTGCAGTCTGATACAAATTGCTGCGGTTAATTAAAATATAAAGATAAGATACAAAACAAGTAAAAATAGCGTTAAGTTCGGCCGGGCCGAACATAATATACCCTCCACCACAGAGGTTGTCGATTTCACAAAAGTGCAGTAACATTACAGGAAAATGTTACATTTTTTAAATATAGCCAAAACAAATAAGAATATTAAAAAAAGAATTTTATGTAATAATATAAAAATTAAAATAAAAACAAGTAAGTAAATTTCAGTCGCCTAAACCGACGTATATATATCCTCACTCGCAGAGAACGTATTTACGGTAGTTATAAGGAATACAATTTTATGTTGGGCAGGATAATTTGTGTGTAAGGTACTAATAGGAGGTTCGTGTCACATGGTCCACAGATTCCACATTCAAAGAGCAATTGTAAAAACATGATCAAATATCTAATCATAGTGGAGTCCATGCACGAGTATAGAAGTTATGAAGGATTTAATATTACCTAGGATAGAGACAATTGTGTGGGAGGTACTAGAAGGGGCGTGGCTAAAGCGTGAATATTTTTTAGGTTTAATGTGATTATAAAAACATGTTTAAATATAAAATTGCGAATGATTTTGACAGCCGTATGGATGTTATATCGGTTTTATTGTAACCAAAGTTTATGCCAGTTTGTGTGGTAGGTACCAGAAGAGGTGTGGCAATTTCGCCCACATTCCATGCGTATGTAACCACTTGAAGAGCATTGCTAAATATCAAATTTCACAGTATTCCGATCATCAGTATATGCAAAACCCGTGATATAATGATGACATGACTCAAATACCTTAAAAAGTTGCGATACGGATTTGGTCTTAAGTCACTCCTTACACCTTTTCTGTCGTTACACCTTCTTGTCTGTCCCAAATGTCCCTCCTACTCTGTAGGGTGAGCGTATAATAAATAAATTTTAATTATTTTAAAGCACACTTACAAGGTAAAGGCATGACTTTTCGATTTCGATATGCTAGAGTTCCTAGTTTTGTGAGGTTCGGAAAAGAAATGCTTGAGCCAAAAAGTGGGTGTGGTGAAATGAGTGTAAGTGGGCGTTCATCAGGGTCAAATGTGAGGGAAAAGGGGTAAAAATACACAAAAAGCCCAAAAGCTGCCTCCGAGTCGTCCGCAGAGCGTTTAAATGTAAGACCGACCATTAATTTTCCCTCTCCTACATTTTTTTCTAACACACATATCCCCTATCACCACTCCTTAAGGGGGCTCCCATACAAAAATTATTTTTTATAAAATTTGTTCCTATCGCTCTAACTGGCCCAAGGAGGGCGATAGTGGAGTCAAATGTATGAACGACCCCCAATATCTTATCTTCAACCCTTAATGTGGCCCCATACGAATTTTTCTATTTTTTTAATTTTTTGTTATTACAGTAAGGTCCAAAACTGCCACGGAGTAGCCCTTCGCTGGGTTAAATGTAAGGCCGACCTCCATTAATTTTTCCTCCCCAACATTATTTCCAAACCCCTATCCCCACTCCACAATGGGTTTCCCATACAAAAACTAAGTTTTATAAAATTTGCTGCCACAACTCTAACTGCTCCAAGGAGGACCCAAGGGGAGTCAAATGTATGACCAACCCCCAATATTTGTTCAGCCCAATATTTTATCTGAACGTACCTATCCTCTATCTTCAACCGTTAATGTGGTCCCCACACATTTTTTTAATTTTTTATGAGGGAAACTCTCCCCTATTCACCCCTAGAGGTAATACATGTAATGTCGTAACATTTGGTACATTTGACTCCCCTAGAGTGGTGGGAGCAAATTTTATACAAATGTTGCTTTCGTATAGACAATTTGAATGGCCCACCTTAACCGATCTCCTGAAATTCCCATACAACACTATCCCACCCCTAATGTTTATACTATATATATCGAAATAATAGTCAGTCAAGTCAATTCAAAAAGTAAATATAAGGCAGCAATGGAAAAATCTATGCAGTCAGATGAATGTATAGACCGAATTCCATGATTCTAGCTGCAGCCATTTGGTACCACTTTAACCCCTTTTTGCCATTTTACCCCCATAAAAGGTACGAATTCCGAAAATCGATGTCATTTACGTGTCTACGCAAGTAGACACAAAATTTCCTCTTTTTATCTCCTTTGACCCTAATCTAAGAATCACTTTATAGTGCACATTTTTGCTATAAGGGGAATACGAATACCCAACATTAAGTAAATATAAGCAGACATATAGAAAAACATGGTTAAATACTATAAATATTAGGGGTTTTTAGGTATATTTTTAGTCGTTGTGAGGGACTTTTTCCCTTTGGACCGATTTCGCCCAGTTGCAATCCCAACCGATCTACGAATATAATACGCATTTATAGAATATCCTGGATCCTTTCGTTTAGATGTTTGGGCGCTTTCAACAGATGGAAGGACGGACATGGCTAGATTGTCTTACAATTTTATGACGATCAAGTATATATATACTTTATAGGGTCTCAGGTCGATATTTCAAAGTGTTACAAACAGAATGACAAAGTTGGTATTCCCCCATCCTGTGGTGGAGGGTATAAAAATAAATAAACTTGAACTTTTTTGTACGTCTCGGAAAAGTGCGAAGATTGTCCACGGTGTAATCTTTTCTAATAATTACTATAACTATATTTATTATATTATTTGTTTGCAACCACTGTGCATACAACATTCGTAACAGTTATAACAATAATAATATAAATAAAATTAATTGTTTTTCAAAAAAGTAACCACTTTAACAGTTTGAATTCCCCCTTCATCTCATCGCATTTCATTTCAATTCATTCCTTTCCACTTATCCTCTCGCATGTGCAAGTATCCTATTGTTGCCAGCCAACGAGGATGATGAGGACGACCTCATATGTTGCTTTGGGATATTTGCATACGACCGCCACTACCACCAACCGCCACAACAATGTCATCACCCCACCCCCTGTGAGTCCTGTGACGCATATGGTTTCACATGGCTTCGTATGTGTAGATCCCGATATGTTGGTATGCATGTGTTTCGTTTTTCCCCCTTTTTTAATAGTGGAAAATTATAGTCATTATTTCTGTTCTAAAATAGTCGTTTTCCATTTAAATGTCTGAATAAATATGGCAGTGCGACGCTAACTATTGCGAATGACATTTATCGCCTTTGTTTGCATCCTGGACGCACGTAGACAGGGATGTAATTCCCTTTTAAATTTCCTTAATTATATCGGAGCAACATTTGTTTGTTATGGGCATTTTTGGGTATTATTAATGTGCCACGGAAATCTCAAAATGTAATAATAGTTAAATAAGGCGAACGTAAATCAGTGTGGTTAGGCCTGGTTTGATTACCAACATTTGATGTTATGATATAAATACGACCACTAAATACTAAATCGTCGGTAGTTCGATGTATGAACAATGCTGTAAAATCTAAAATATTTTCTGTATGGTTATTTTTAATAATAATAATTTCTAAGTCGATCGGTATAATTAACAATGGGTCTATCTCGTTTCCTTTTGGGTGTTACAAACAAATGCACAAAGACATAATACTCTCGTGGAGTGTATAAAAACAGTTCATGAGGATAGTCGTTAGTCGCAGACGTCCACATCAACTAACAAAATAATAAAACAAATTCTGCTTCTAGCTGCTGTAAATGTGGTATTTATTAAGAATGATCTTAAAAACATCGCCAGGGAAATACTCTATTTATGGTTATCATCCGCTTAAATTAAAAGATATAAGCATGTCGTGGATTTAATTTTAGGAAATATTTGATGACGACCCAGTGAAATTTTCGAAATTTGGAAAATTAAACAGGTTCATAAGTAAAATTAGTAATCATCTCATTGTTTTTAATATATTTCAATTTCTGATTTGTTTTTAATAGATTTCAATATATTTCGGCTTGAAATGAAAAATAATTCAAATTAATATTCAAAATATCCAACTTTTTACTGGTACATCAGAAACTACTGGCCCCATTGTGCGAATGTACAGCACATATGTAGACATTTGCAATGGAAATTAAAAAATAAACGATTTTTTTCCAAAATAAATTGCAATTTAAAAATTTTTATATAATTTTTATTATGCGAAAAAACTCCAGCAAAAAATTCGCCAATGAGCCCTTTTCCTGAAAAAATGCAAAATTTCAAATAATTTCCTCTAACAAAAGATATTGCAAACATCTTCCAAAATTATATCAAAATCGGTCGATTAGTTGTTGTTAACACCGAATTCCACTTAACTAGAAAATTTTTATTCGAACCGATTCGGTACAGAATTTTTATATAAAACAGAATTGATTTGAACTGGGATATTGTCCTGGCTCAAGACCATTTTGCTTCTATATTTAATAGAATGCAAATTTATTTACAAATGGCATGGTGACATTTATTACTTGGCTGCAGACTACCACGATCATGATTTCGAACATGTCAAAAGTCTTTTCCTCTATAAGGAGATGATTCTCACAAACGAACGAGAAGCACAACTCACTTGCCGACTTTGCGTTTAAAAAATCACACCCAGTAATAAAGCACACATGCCATCTTACAAGCATCTCATTGAGTTGCATATGTAAGTATGTGTATATGTAGGTATAGTTACCCAGCAATACTTCTGCCGTGCCAACGCTCATTTGTTTTAGTTTTTTCGTTTGCATTTTTTGGTCTGTAATCAATATTTGATTTGAACTGGGATATTGTCCTGGCTCAAGACTATTTTGCTTCTATATTTAATAGAATGCAAATTTATTTACAAATTTTTAAATAAATTTGTCTAAGGGATCATCTTCTTTTCTTTGAATTTTTTTTATTTTCTTAAAATACTGTGATAAATAAATTTTGTATGAAAAATCATTTGCTGTAAAATATGCCGTACAATAATAATAAATTTATTTATTTTGGAAAACGAATCTACACATCTTTCAGATTTACACTATAAATTTACGCGTCTGTGATGCTATAATTATACACATTTCAATGTAAGTGCTTATTTCAACTCTCTTTGGCACCAGATTCAAGAAGAAATACTTAAATTGGGGTGCTCAAATGGTCGCCTGTTTAGTGTTGAATAAATTTCATTCTGTCTGTATGTTTAATACAAAAAAATTAAAAACGGCGTTGAGTTCGGCTGAACCGAACATTATATAACCTCCACCATGGTGTGCATTCCACAGAGGCTGTCAATTTTCGTAAAAGTGCAGTAACATTACAGGAAAATGTTTATTTTTTAATATAGCCAAACCAAAAATATAAAAATATTGGAAAAAAATATTTTATATATAAGACAGGGCTACCAATATATTTATACTATATATCGAATTAATACAGCAAGTCAATTCAAAAAGTGAATAGAAGGCAGCAATCTTCAAACACACTAAAAATACCGTAACTATTAGGGGATTATTTCCAAAAGTATACATTTTGAAAATCCATTATCTCTCACCTACACAGTAGGGTGCGTTGATTTTAGACAATTTAAGATTTTCAAAAACGTGTAGTTAAAAGAGTGATGGAATGCTTTGTCGTTCTCAGATATAATTTTATTTTTGTGATAATAAATAAAAAGCGATCTTAAAAAAACGAGTAAGAAAGGCGTTAAGTTCGGCCGGGCCGAACTTTATAGAAGTGCAGTAATATTACAGGAAAATATAAATTTTTTTAATATGGCAAACCAAAACAAATACAAATATTGAAAAAAAAAAATTAATAAATAAATATAATCTTTTAATTATTTCAAACCACGCTTATAAGGCAAGGCTACCAATACGTAAATTTGAAAATAAATATTCTTATATTTATATTTTCAAAAAAGCTTAAATACCATACATATTGGTAGATAGTGGGTGCTACAGTTGGTTGTATTTCCATAATTAAAAATTGTGCTAAAATAAAGTGGCAATTGTAGGAGTTTGCCGAAAAATGCTGACGAGGTATTAATTCCACCATAAATTCCGCTCATACGAACACTTTCACATTTACATTTTGAGTCAAGTTGAGTCCTACATTTGGTCCACTACATTTATAGGTTATGCTCACTATGAATCACAAAATTACATCACTTAAGAAAACTGACAAGACTACAGTAATCACAAAATGTTAAATACAATTTTCAACTACTTACGCCGGCCTTCAATTCTAATAATATAGTCATTTCATTATTTTCTTTTTACGTCTTAATTTTAAGTATTTTGTATAACTGCTTTAGACCCGAATTAATCCCACTTGTTTCCACGGCAAACTTCAAGTGCCTCTCAGGCTTGCGGTGTTGCCATCTAGTTTTCTCCAATATATTTTCTTGATAGCTTGGAGTTTTGCCATTAAGAAAATATATATGAACATTTAACAATTCCTAATTTAATTCTTTTAAAATTCTGCCAAAATATATGGATTTTGGACTGTAGTGAGGTGAAGGATATACAAATATTTACTTCTACATTAAAGTGGAAGCTCTATATAAAATAAATGTTGTCTTATTTCCTGAATTTGTTTCCCAATTTGAATTTTTCTATGGCTTTGTGCGTTTGTTTTTAACAACCAAAAGAAATCGAAATAGACCAATTGTATCGACTCATCGAATCGCTTTAGTTATGCACTTCTGTCCTGCTTTGCAGGACTTTATCATTATCTTACTTGTTGAAATTTTCTTATCTTCTACATTTATACATTGATTTTATTGAAATCGTCATCATTTTCTTTGCTAGAATGCCTGCTATTAAAAAATAAAACCTATTTTCCGATTTCTATAGTCCACCTTCGGATGGAGGCAACTTAACACCTTTTTAATTGTTCTTAAATACATTACTCAAGATTTATTTAAAAAGTATATCAGCAGCTTCTTCTTTCTGAAGACCTTGCAGCGAAACCGCTGTTTTAGGGATGTTTTTTGAGGAGTCTAGGGTTAGAATGTCCCACAAAGTAAGTAATATTGCTGAGCACAAGATTATCTATGCAGATTCATCATTTCTACACCCTCTATCACGATCCACTGCTCCACAGTGTAATTTAGGATTGATTGGTTATTCTGTCTCAATGAAATTTTAAATTTGGAATAATTAAATTTAAAATTTTCCTATATATCTGTTGAGAGGGATAATGCTTCCATTAGGGCAAGAAGTGGATAACAAATTACTTGGGCATATCTATGTAATACGTCATAATATCCTAACATAGGCTAACAACTGTTCGCTCGAAGAGAGCAGCTTTGATAAGTCTTTAATTTTGACATATGTTGCTAAATAAACATGAACGTATAATTTTGTTAACCTCACCCCCTTCAATGTTTATTTAGCGGCGCGGCTCAACTCTTTTGTTGAGTGCCAGCGTTTTTTTTTTTTCATTTCTAATTTGTACAAATGCTCTGTAATTAGAACGTTATGTAAATTTATTCTATTAACTTTTTTTGTTTGTTTTACGAAAATATGGGTTGTTTCGGTAAGAAAACATGGAGTGTTTGTTTTTCTCTAATTCGCAGCCAGAGGATATTTTCACAGACCAAACACAAGCCTGTGGAAACGTGGGACGAACGGAGGGAGAGTTGTCCAAAGTAAACATGACAAGGTGTGGTAAATGAAAATTAAACAGGTTTCCATGCTCTAATTAAATCATGAAAATGAGAAGAAAAGCTGGGTACAGTTTCATCACAACATATGGGAATAAAAGAGAAGGAGGTGGACACACCACCTTTAACTTAGTAAATCCTTTGGATATTGGAAGAGATCCTTTGTAGCTAGGCCACAACAAAATGTTCTTATTAAATTTCCAATTCATTTCTGGCCATCAACGGATTTCAATTTGAATCTCCATTAGGAAAAGTCCCGAGGGAATCAACCACAAGTGGATAACTAAGACATATCCCAGTAAATAACATATCAATTGTCGAGCATTGCAAAGCGACAAAGATATTAAACACAAAAATGCCATAAACAGGCAAATAATCCGAGGCAAGGCAAAAAGGATATCCCGCAAAAGGTTTGCCGAGAGAACTACAATAAAATCCATCCATCCAGCCATTACTACATTGAAATCCGACACATTCCATAAACTTACGGTGGCTATAAGCACCGTCTGTCCGCTCCTTCGTCCTGCCATTCGTAAATTACATTCAAACACAACACATGAATTCAGAAACACATTTGACATGCTCTATAGGAACACCACATAAGTGAATGGCAGAAGGGCTGTGTTAAAGGATGTTTTATGTGGTAAGTGGGGTGGGGGATATGTAAAAGGATATGTTCTGACAAAAAGACAAGCATCATTGTTTGCCTGATGGCGGAATACCTTACAAGGGCAGCAAGATTAATTTCTTAAAGAAACTCAAGCATTTTTTCGGGGGTTTTTAAATTAAGCTTCCACAAAGAATAGCAGAAAAGTTAAGCAGGGATAAGTATGATTTCATTATTCTATTGTACTATGAATTTAGATGGAGAACGCGAGAGGAGTCTTTGGAAAGGAATTAAACAGGATTTTAAATCGTAATGCCAAACGCTAGGTAGACACAAAAGAACAGATGACACACCAATAATACGGAGTTACACAGTTACAATGAATGATTTACATGCTTTTATGATTTAACAAAATTGATATTCTTCTGGTGCAAGACAATTTTGAATTCATTTTTCTTAAAAATGAAAATTTAATCATAAATTGCATGATTACATTTATAACTTGGCTGTTCTCTGTCAATTTTATTTTGTAACACTTTGAAATGTCGATCTTTACACTATAAAGTATATACATTCTTGATCGTCATAAAATTCTAAGACGATCTATACACGTTCGTCTGTTGAAAGCACGCTGGCTTCTAAACGAAATGAGCGTCCAAAATTTCCAAGAATACGTCTAATATTTGTAGATCGATTGGGATTGGAAACGGGCGAAATCTGTCCATAAAATTCAAATTGGGAACGAAATTTGTATGGGAGCTATATATAAATCTGAACAACACATTTTTACCACAGGCGTTTCTAGTTTTGTATGGGGGCTATATTTAAATCTGAACCGATTTGCCTCAAATTAAACAGCGATCGTCCTTGATCCACAAAACTTACTTGTGCCAATTTTGGTTAAGATCGGACTATAATTGCGAACTGTAATTTGATTACAACAATATATGGACAGACGGACAGTGCTAAATCGACTCAGAAAGTGATTCTAAGCCGACCTGTATAATAAGCGATGGGTCTAACTCGTTTCCTTTTGGGCGTTACAAACAAATGCACAAAGACATAATACTCCCGTGGAGTGTATAACAAAAAAAGTTTTTTCCCGAGCTACGATTCGAAACCCGAGACCTTCTGGGTGCAAAGCGGACACCTTACCTCTGTGACACCATACTAAAAATTCATTCCCATTCACTTGTGAAAATGCTATCCGTTAAATGTTACGGGATATTAACATATTATCGACTTTTTTGGAAGTTGTTTAAAAGAACTTAATCAAAAGCGGGAAAAATGCACTTTTGGATTTTGAGATGCGATTAAAATGTGCTTCCTACGGAAGTACTTCCATTTTATTGCTGGGGATGTGCTGTTCTTACATCCTGTGAGTGTTGTCTGTGCCGCACTAGCAACATGTTCATATGTTTAATTTCTAGATCCTCTACCTTATGAATGATTTAAAATGCCAAATATAAGAAACATTGGACATGTAAAATTCACAAATGCCTAACAAAAGTTGCAACGCCTTGTTTTTCGTTCCGACACAGGGAAAAAATGGAAAGTACCAAACATTTAACAAGGATCATGAACGCACTCAGACGTACAAACTCTTTGTCAAAGTGGGTTTATAAATTGTGTGTAATTTCCCCTCTGTGCTACTGAGCAAACTTTCTTCAACATCATCTTTTTAACAAAAGACTGGCTTCGCAACAAGGCTGATGCTGGTGGTGAGAGTGAGGCAGAGGCAGGGGCCAAGGAAGTTATCTACAACCTGATGTGGAAATTCTTGTTTGGCAGGAAAACTTGTGGTGTGACGTCGTATCAGAAGTTACTTCTGGTACCCATTCAGCCATCCATTCATTCGTTCATTCATTAACATATGAATGAATTACCGTAGCACATAATCAAATTCATGCCACACACACACACTGCCACACACAATAAAAAACGATGAAATAAAAAAGGTGAAATGTTGCATGGCATTGTTTCCTTCGGTGGATTTTTCCTTCTAGCATCCTCCGTTGGTGGGAAAACTTCCATTGTTCCGCGGCGAGCTGCTGCCAGGGGTTGCTGTTTTCGGTTCGTTGGGTTTTTCTGGTTGATTTTATTGTGAATTTGTGGCTTTTGTAGGCAAAAACTGAGGAAGCGAACGAAAAAAAATATGTCGAAATCAAACGCGCATTTGTTTGCTGCCGCTGTTCGTCGGAGAAAGGGAAATCTAATGAAAAATTCCAACAGTTCAAATTAATAGTAGGTATGAATGAATGAATAAATATTTCTATTGTTATAATTTGTGTTACCCTTGAAGATGACTTTTCAAGATGTTTGCGTGAAACCTATGCTAAGGAGGGTATTCCATAATAAATGGTGAAGACTGGATATGGTAAATTGCGTAGCACAATGCGAACATACATGTAAACGTGTAACCCCATGGAATAAACGTGGTTCGATCACAATACTATATGTTTGATATCACCGTGGTACCAGCAAAACAATGGAAGCACATTCAGTTGATGAACATTTTCATTGGCCATATGTGCCAATTTATTACTTTGAAATATGCTATTTTTCAATAGTTCAAAATACAACCAATTTGTAGGAGATTTTCCTCGTCAGAGTTCATTCCTTTTGGTGAATTCATTAATGGTGGACATTTTCGCATTTTCGGTTCAGAAACAAATAAACAAATCCATCCGCAGCATATCAACAACAAATCCATCTATCAAACTCTCATGGATTTTATGACATTTTTTATTAGATATGGATATAGATGATGAAAAAACATTAAGAACTGCAGAACTAAGGAATTAATGAATTTATCTTTTTTATCGAATTAATTAACTGTTGCCAGTTCAGTCACTATATTATTAATGTCAAAAAGTGGCTTTGTGCCAACGTAAGTCGAAACTAGATTGAACACAGGACGCACAGAGGTTTGAAATCGCCAAAAATGGAGATTAATTCTGGGAAGCCTTCGGGTCAGGTAATATTTATATTTTTCAATATTTACATCAAAATCAGTAAAAGAAAACACAATTTGAGTACAATTTAGTGGAAAAAGTGGTTTTCCTGGAAAATAAATTAATAATCCGTCCGTGTATATATTCTTGTTATCGAAGTAAAGGGTGATTTTTTAAGAGCTTGATAACTTTTTTTTAAAAAAAAAACGCATAAAATTTGCAAAATCTCATCGGTTCTTTATTTGAAACGTTAGATTGGTCCATGACATTTACTTTTTGAAGATAATTTCATTTAAATGTTGACCGCGGCTGCGTCTTAGGTGGTCCATTCGGAAAGTCCAATTTTGGGCAACTTTTTCGAGCATTTCGGCCGGAATAGCCCGAATTTCTTCGGAAATGTTGTCTTCCAAAGCTGGAATAGTTGCTGGCTTATTTCTGTAGACTTTAGACTTGACGTAGCCCCACAAAAAATAGTCTAAAGGCGTCAAATCGCATGATCTTGGTGGCCAACTTACCGGTCCATTTCTTGAGATGAATTGTTCTCCGAAGTTTTCCCTCAAAATGGCCATAGAATCGCGAGCTGTGTGGCATGTAGCGCCATCTTGTTGAAACCACATGTCAACCAAGTTCAGTTCTTCCATTTTGGGCAAAAAAAAGTTGGATATCATCTCACGGTAGCGCTCACCATTCACAGTTACGTTACGATTCGCATCATCTTTGAAGAAGTACGGTCCAATGATGCCACCAGCCCATAAACCGCACCAAACTGTGACTTTTTCTGGATGCATTGGTAGCTCTTGCAATGCTTCTGGCTGATATTCACTCCAAAATCGACAATTCTGCCAAAAATGAGCTTCGTCGCTGAACACAATTTCTTTCTTTCTGAACTTTCTTAACAGAGCACGCATTTTGATAATAAAATTCAATGATTTGCAAGCGTTGCTCGTTAGTAAGTCTATTCATGATGAAATGTCAAAGCATACTGAGCATCTTTCTCTTTGACACCATGTCTGAAATCCCACGTGATCTGTCAAATACTAATGTATGAAAATCCTAACCTCAAAAAAATCACTCTTTACAAGTCACAATAATTATCCAATCCCAACAGAACTTGGTACAGCTAATTTTATCGCATCAATGACAGACGCTATTAAATTTGAAGCAAATCAGTTCAGATTTAGATATATCTTCCATACAAATGTCATTCCCGATTTGACTTTTTTCGCTCAAGATACCACATATTTTAACCGTTATTGTTCAAATTTGGCACAGCATGTTATATTTCAACTAGAAACATTTATGGTGAAAGTGGGTCACATCGCTTTAGATTTAGGTATAGCTCCCATACAAATGTCGCTCCAGATTTGACTTTTCCGCTCTAGTAACAAAATTGTTTACCTAATTTTGTTCGCATTTGGCACATAACATTACATTGCACCTACAAACAGCTGTAGTTAAATTCGGTGACGTTGGTCCATTGTTTAATAAAGTCGGTATCACCCGAACTTTTCACAATTGATAGGGTAAATCTCAAAAATTTCTTTACTTTAAGGTAGTGAAACTGGGAAAGTAAATAACACATGCCATTGATATTTTCGGTAGTGATGTAGAATTTTATATTCTTTAATCGTATAATAAATAAATTTCAAAACAAAAATAAATTTTGATTTTGAATTAATCTCCGTTTTTGGCGATTTCAACCCTCTGTGAGTCGGTTGTCTTCTCAAGATAATTTTTTTTACTTGAACGCCTTAAATATTTATAGGCTCTTGCTTGATCTAAGTTCATGTTCTAATTTCATTGTTAGATTTTCAACAGGGAGCTTGTAGTTTTTCATTATATTTCGGTATTATTGTATAAAAATATCATATTATCCTTAATATTTCAATCACAAATCGAAAATTGATTAAAAAAGTAATTGGTTACATTATCATTACACCGAACGATAATTTTAAAAAGTCGTTACACTTGAATCAGATGATATACGTATGATACTATAAGCAAAATGGAGTTAATTGTCGTTTTTAGTTTTTAATTTCCTCATCCTGTTATCCCTTCACAGGACTACAAATTTCCAAAGGATACAATTTTCGATTATTATTTTAAATATTTATTCGCACCCCATAATAAATGTGTTAGGGTTAAATTAAAGAGGATAATATGTGTTAAAAATACTTCAAATATCATGCTTCTGTATTAAATCTGCATTAACAACTATTTCAAATTTATTTTATTTAGTTTATTCATATTTTACTTTTTAAGAGGGAAAACATGGAATGGTTGGTGATGATAAAGCATAACATTTGAAGTATTTTTTAGCATATATTCTATCCTTTAGTTTGTCAGTTATACCTGTATCACAGAATGCGAATAAGTATTTAAAATAATTTTTAAAAAATTGTATTCTTTGGAACTTTGTAGTCCTTTCAAGAAACAACTTAAAACGCCAATCAACTCCATTTCACCTATAGTTGCACATGTATGTATATCATCTTATTCAAAAGTAATATCGATTGGCGGACAGTGTTATAATAGGATTTTTCCCAATGTTAATAAAATACACTAACTATTTTCATCTATTAAATCTTAATAAAACAGAACAAAAATTACATAATAGTAATCGAAATAAAGAAAAAATAAAAAAGTTAAAAGCTATTCGTGTAGTTTTATTTAATTTTTGGTGGACCTTTTTTGGGGAGATGTCCATATAAGAGTATACATGCATATGTACATAACGACGCCTCCAAATATTATTTATTGTAAAATCTAAAAAATGAATTTTTCAGACGTTCAAAATTTATTGTTATTTATGTTAGTTATAAAAGTTAGAACATTTTGAGCATACCATTTAATTGAGAGACCGGAGGATCTTACTATTGTGTGGAGTCGTCGATTAGTACTATGAACAACAAGTAAAAAAAGCGTTATGTTCGGCCGGGCCGAACTTTATATACCCTCCACCATGGATTGCATTCCACAGAGGTTGCCGGTTTGCGTAGAAGTGCAGTAATATTACAGGAAAATATAAATTTGTTAATATAGCCAAACCAAAACAAATACAAATATTGAAAAAATAATTTTATTAATAAGTATAAATATAAATTTCAAATCAAAAAATAAATATTCTTATATTTATATTTTCAATAAGCTTAAATGCCATAAATAAGCTTAAATGCCATGGTAGATAGTGTGTGCTACAGTTGGTTGTATTTCCATTCTATTTTAATTCCAAAAGTGAAAATTGTGAACATCCATTATCAGACGTACATAGTGCAAATAACCTAACTTCATGATTCAACCAATTTTTGCCGTAAAAGAAAGATTACGAATTTGGAAAAAAACTTGTTATTTTGCGTGTCTATGCAGTCAGAGGAATGTATACACCGAATTCCATGATTCCAGCTGCGCCCATTTGGTTGGTACCATTTTTACCCCCTTGACGTTTCTACGCAATTATAATTTCATCATTCTAGCTGTAGTCGTTTAGTTGGTACTATTTTTATCCCTCTGTAACATTGTATCCCGTTTATTTTCCGTGTCTACGCAGTCAGAGGAATGTCTACTCCGAATTGCATGACTCTAGCTGCGGTCATTTGGTTGGTACTATTTGTATCCCCTTTTTCCATTTTGACCCCAAAAAGAACGAATTTCGAAAAATTCGTCTATTTTCCGTGTCTACGCAGTCAGAGGAATGTCTACTCCGAATTGCATGACTCTAGCTGCGGTCATTTGATTGGTACTATTTTTATCCCCTTTTTTCATTTTAACCCCAAACAGTACGAATTTTGAAAAATCCGTGTATTTTACTTGTCTATGAATTCAGAGGAATGTATACACCGAATTTCATTATTCTAGATACAGCCGTTTTGTTGGTGCCATTTTTATCCCTCCGTACCCATTGTATCCCTTGAAAGTACGAATTTGGAAGAAAAACTTTCAGTCTACGTAGTCAAAGGAATGTATACTCCGAATTGTATGACTCTAGCTGCGGTCATTTGGTTGGTACTATTTTTATCCCCTTTTTCTATTTTGACCCCAAAAAGTACGAGTTTCGAAAAATCAGTTTATTTTCCGTGTCTACACAGTCAGAGGAATGTATACTCCGAATTTCATGACTCTAGCTGCGGTCATTTGATTGGTACTATTTTTATCCCCTTTTTTCATGTTAACCCCAAAAAGTACGAATTTTGAAAAATCCGTGTATATTACGTGTCTATGCAATCAGAGGAATGTATACACCGAATTTCATTATTATAGGTACAGCCGTCTGGTTGGTACCAATTTTATCCCTCTATTCCCATTTTACCCCTTGAAAGTACGAATTTGGAAAAAATACTTTTATATTATGTATCTACTCAATTAGAGGAATTTACACACCGAATTTCGTGTTTCTAGATGTTGTCGTTTAATATGTACCATTTTTATCCCTTTTTGCCCCCATTTAACCCCCTACAAATAAGAATCACTTTATGGTGCACGTTTTTGCTATAAGGGGAATGTGCATACCAAATATCAAGCAAATATAAACAGACATATTCAAAAAACATGCTTATATACGCTAAAATATTAGGGATTATTATGGGTATTTTTAGTCCTTGTGAGGGAAAAATTTTTCCCTTTGGGCCGATTTCGCCCCATTTCAATCCCAACCGATTTACGACTATAAGACGCATTTATGGAAAATTTGAACGTTCTAGCTCCTTTCGTTTAGATGCTAGCGAGCTTTCAACAGACGGACGGGCGGACATGGCTAGATCGTCTTAGAATTTTATGACGATCATGAATATATACTTTATAGGGCTCAGGTCGATATTTCAAGGTGTTACAAACGGAATGACCAAGTTAGTATACCCCCATCCTAGAGGTGGAGGGTATAAAAATAGTACAAACTAAACGACTAAAGGTAGAATGATGAAAATGATGTGTGTATATCTTTGATAGAGAATAAAATAAGCTAAAATATGTAAAAAATTAAGAAAATTAATTATATGTTTTCTAGGATATTCAAGGATTAAAGAAATTTTTAAATTTTGTAATTCTTAATCTACAAGTATATACAACTTTTCGTTTATATATTTGCAAAGAGGAGGAGAAAAGTTTTCACACGCTACCAATATCGTTCTGAAGAAGGTCAAAATCAGAAACTTCAATTCCATCAAAATCGATGAAGGTCAAAATTCGCACTGCGTCGAAATCTTGTGGAATTACCCACTACAGAGATTGCAGGAATATTTTAAGCGTAGTTTTCAACGCCCTTAACACAAACAATTATATTCGAATTTTAATAAGTCTTTTCCTTCTCCAGCATAGAAACGAAAAATCGAAATACGTCCTTTCTAGATTAAGCCAACGATATATATCTTAAGTCACTTCTTCAATACGTTACACTTTTTTGCAGAAATGGTACATAAACTTCTACTCTTTAGAGTGAGGGTAGAATTATTACATTAAACGCTATCACCAGCACAACTTTTTCGCATTAGAAAAACTGTCAAATTCATGACGAAAATATTTCCGTTCAACACACACGCCAAAGGCCATTTAATCATTTATCCCATCCAGCCGATTAACATATTTAATTTGCAGCCATTGTAACCATAAACGATAATCACAACAACGACCTGTCACAGGCATCTTGACATCTCAACAAAGGACGATGTGTAAAAAATCCAACGCCATATAAGGATTCCAAGGGAAATATATGCGCAAAAAATGAAATGAAATCCGATGAGAGAAGGAAAATCTGCTCACACACATACACATGATTAACTTTAATTATCGTATTGATCAATGAGCTTCATTGACGTCTGTTGTTGTTGTTGTGCACAGCGAATAAAAAACATGTTTTACATTGTGTTTTTATATGAGAAAGAATGAAAGAAAAAAAGAAACGGAAATCCATCAAAATTGCGTCAATTTAATCATCGAAATCAATACGGAAAGTCAGCTAGGCACACACGCAGGACAACAATAAAAAACCGGGAACATGAATATAATCCTCATTCCCCTCATCGTCGGCGTAATCATTGGAGTTCATCATTAAATAATCAACTCTGGTGCCACACACGCTCGCTCCCTCCCTGCCAGGATGGCCGGTCCTGTTCCCACTAAACAACTACACGCACGTTTAGTGGTTGGCAGTAGTAGTTTAGTTTTTTTTTACGATTCAAATCCCTGATGTAGCAAAAATCGCTTGTGAACTCTTATGTGAACATTATGCTAAGCTCCGAGTGACCAGCAGCAGCAGGGGATGCAACTCTACTTCATTGATTACCGATTTACCAAACGCACACTCACCCAACAACACAATGGCCGGCGAAAGGACGTCTGGACGGACATACTGCTCGCCTGATCTCAAGGGGATTGTTTTCGGCTAAACCGAATCAAACGGACACACACTCACGCGCATCAAAACATCAGGACATTAGCGTTGACTGACATGGTCCGAGAGTCCTTCCGTGCTTTGTGCTTATGCCTCCACCCTACCCGCGGGCAGGGATAAATTGGAAACAAAATGATGTCGATGATGACGATGACGACGATAGAATGTGATGAAAGTAGCAACAAATAATCAAAAAATTAAAATCTCTTTAGAAGAATGTATGTTTTGTTGCTATTGTTACTGCCGGATGGGTCCATTGTCCGTCCGTCCGTCCATACCCGCTGATTGAATGTTGTTGCTGCTCTATTGTTGTAGTTATGGTTATTGTAGTTTGATGTAGTCCTCGTTGAAAGGATATAAACCACTGAATGATGAGCCGACCGGTCATAAAGACGGACGGTTGGACGGACGACTGCCGGACAGATATTGAACAGCCGCAGTGTTTGGTGGTGGTGGTTGCAGTGGCCGGACATTCATTTTCAATCGAATGTAATGGATATTCACATAAAATTTATATGAACTTTAAGGGATATTACATATGTAATATTATTCTTTTTCGGTGGCTAACCCATAACCAAACAAATGCAAACATTTATGGACAGAGTTGAACAGTGAGGCAAATTATTCAAATTTCAATTAATGCTATTCAAATTTCTTAGGAACGATGAATTAGTAAGTTGGATGTCTCATGTTTGCGCTTTCTGTGAGTTGAATGGAATGAAAAGGTACTACTTCAATTCTGTAACACATATTGATAGTAATGAACTAAATTCGTCAAAACCAAACTGTAAAAGAGGGCCAGGAAAAATCTGTCTATTCCCAACAATGTTATACATCTGAATTAAACGTTGCATAAGTATCTCAATTATATATCTTACCTCAAAAAAGTTTTAAAATAACCTAATAACATAAAACATCATATTTAAAACAAGTAAGGAAAGGCTAAAGTCGGGCGGGGCCGACTATATAATGCCCTACACCACTACCTGCGTATATACCTCGCTTTGATTAATAAACCTTTGAGCAATTTTATGTAGTTCATATAAATTCATGTTAAGTCATATTTAACGAATATGGTTAATAATATGGTAATTGATCCAATTATCCGATAGACAAATACAAATTATACAGTAGTAATAGGATGAATCGAAAAGACATTTGAAAAGGGGGCCTATAACAACATTTTGGGCCTGGTCCAAAACATGGGACTATATATTTCTCATTCACGGTAGGAATTCCTAGAAATGAAAAATATCATGATCTGCAAAATTTGATGAAAATCCGATGTAAGATGTATTTTCTAGAGCTGTAATAGATCAGATAACCCCATTTGGGTTATACTAAAGTATGGACATATGGGCATCTCCCAAACAAGTAAGGAAGGGCTAAAGACGGACGGACTTTTCTATCTCATTACAATTCAATTCGGTAAAAAAATGAAATCGGGAAGGATTTTTGCATCCTGTAAATGTATGTGTTTCACAAAAAATGTTAAATCGGAAAGGACATTTGTATGGGGGTATATTGAAACCTGGAACGATGTGACCCGCTTTCACCATGTATGTTTATTGACGAAATATAATATGTAAAGTTTGCCCAAAATCGGTTTAACATTCGGGAGCAACATTTGTATGAGGGCTATATCTAAATCTGAACCGATCTTACTCACTTTCATCATAGGTTTTTTAGTTGGATTATAAGATGTTTTGCAAAATTTAAAGAAAATCGGGTACAATATGTCGTTTCTACAGCGGAAAATGTCAAATCGGGAGCGACATTTGTATGGGGGCTATATCTAAATCTGAACCGATCTTACCCGATTTTTGCATACATGTTTCTAGTTGGATTATAAGATGTTCTGCAAAATTTAAAGAAAATCGGGTGTAATATGGCGTTTCTAGAGCGGAAAATGTCAAATCGGGAGCGACATTTGTATGGGGGCTATATCTAAATCTGAACCGATCTTACCCAATTTTTGCATACGTCTTTCTAGTTGGATTATAAGATGTTGTGCCAAATTTAAAAAAAATCGGGTAAAATATGTGGTTTCTAGAGCGGAAAAAGTCAAATCGGGAGCGACATTTGTATGGGGGCTATATCTAAATCTGAACCGATCTTACCCAAATTCTGCATAGGTGTTTCTAGTTCGATTATAAGATGTTGTACCAAATTTAAAGAAAATCGGGTAAAATATGTGATTTCTAAAGCGGCAAAAGTTAAATCGGGAGCGAGATTTGTATGGGGGCTATATTTAAATCTGAACCGATCTTACCCAATTTTTGCATAGGTTTTTCTAGTTGGATTATAAGATGTTGTGCCAAATTTAAAGAAAATCGGGTGCAATATGTGGTTTCTGGAGCGGAAAAAGTCAAATCGGGAGCGACATTTGTATGGGGGCTATATTTAAATCTGAACCGATTTCCTCCAAATTCAATGCCGATGGTCCTTGGCCAGAAAAAATAAATTCTGCCAAGTTTCATGACAATCGGACAACAATTGCGACCTTTAGAGTGCGAACAAGCTTAGATGGACAGCAGACGGACAGACGGACAGACAGACATCGTTAAATCGACTCAGCTGGTGATTCTAAGCCGATCCGTATACTTAAAGGTGGGACTAGCTCGATTATTTCTTGGTGTTACAAACATTTGGCGCGAAACTAACTTATAATACCCTAGTCCACGAAGTGGTGTAGTGGTGTGGTGTGTATAACAAGTAAGGAAAGGCTAAAGTCGGGCGGGGCCGACTATATAATACCCTACACCACTCCCTGCGTATGTACCTCGCTTTGATTACTAAACCCAGGTATTTCATGGGAGCAATTTTATGTAGTTCATACAAATTATATAAATCATATTCATATAATTTATATGCTATAAATTCATTTTTCGTCAAATTTAACGAATAGGGTAATTGATCCAATTGTCCGACAGACAAATACAAATTATACAGTAGTATACCAAAGTTATACCAAAGTATGGACATATGGGCATCACCCAAACAATTCTCATTGCAATACAATTCGGTAAAAAAGTGAAATCGGGAAGGATTTTTGCATTCTGTAAATGTATGTGTTTGACAAAAAATGTTAAATCGAAGAAAATCGGGTACAATATGTGGTTTCTAAAGCGGAAAAAGTGAAATCGGGAGCGACATTTGTATGGGGGCTATACCTAAATCTGAACCGATCTTACCCAATTTTTGCATACGTGTTTCTAGTTCGATTATAAGATGTTCTGCAAAATTTAAAGAAAATCGGGTACAATATGTCGTTTCTAGAGAGGAAAATGTCAAATCGGGAGCGACATTTGATTGGGGGATATATCTAAATCTGAACCGATCTTACCCAATTTTTGCATACATGTTTCTAGTTGGATTATAAGATGTTCTGCAAAATTTAAAGAAAATCGGGTACAATATGTCGTTTCTAGAGCGGAAAATGTCAAATCGGGAGCGACATTTGTATGGGGGCTATATCTAAATCTGAACCGATCTTACCCAATTTTTGCATACATGTTTCTAGTTGGATTATAAGATGTTCTGAAAAATTTAAAGAAAATCGGGTACAATATGTCGTATCTAGAGCGGAAAATGTCAAATCGGGAGCGACATTTGTATGGGGGCTATATCTAAATCTGAACCGATCTTACCCAATTTTTGCATAGGTGTTTCTAGTTCGATTATAAGATGTTCTGCTAAATTTAAAGAAAATCGGGTACGATATGCCATTTCTAGAGCGGAAAATGTCAAATCGGGAGAGACATTTGTATGGGGGCTATATCTAAATCTGAACCGATCTTACCCAATTTTTACATACATGTTTCTAGTTGGATTATAAGATGTTCTGCTAAATTTAAAGAAAATCGGGTACGATATGCCATTTCTAGAGCGGAAAATGTCAAATCGGGAGCGACATTTGTATGGGGGCTATATCTAAATCTGAACCGATCTCACCCGATTTTTACATACATGTTTCTAGTTGGATTATAAGATGTTGTGCCAAATTTAAAGAAAATCGGGTACAATATGTGGTTTCTGGAGCGGAAAAAGTCAAATCGGGAGCGACATTTGTATGGGGGCTATATTTAAATCTGAACCGATTTCCTCCAAATTCAATGCCGATGGTCCTTGGCCAGAAAAAATAAATTCTGCCAAGTTTCATGACAATCGGACAACAATTGCGACCTGTAGAGTGCGAACAAGCTTAGATGGACAGCAGACGGACGGACAGACAGACATCGTTAAATCGACTCAGCTGGTGATTCTAAGCCGATCGGTATACTTAAAGGTGGGTCTAGCTCGATTATTTCTTGGTGTTACAAACATTTGGCGCAAAACTAACTTATAATACCCTAGTCCACGAAGTGGTGTATATATATATATATAAGCGTAATTATTGTATTTACTTATAAAATTATTATTTCAATATTTTTTGTTTTGGTTTGGCTATATTAAAAAAAATAAATTTTCCTGTAATGTTACTGCACTTCTACTGAAATCGAGGTCGAACTTAACGCCGTTTTTAATTAATTTTTCTTTTTGTCCAAAATGAACAATTTTAATGGCTCATTATAAGCAATTGTTAGAATGGAAATTGCATTTAAAAACGACTTCAAGTCTTGTTATGGAAATAAAGTTATTATTAGTTGCGACTTTTGGTTAAAAGTGTTTTAATTCTTCAATTAACTTTGGGCAGACCATAACCTTATTCGATCGACATCAATTTATTTGAGGTTTGTAAGCCAAATGGAAACCTTTTCGAACCTGGAATCGGTACAAAAAATAACACTAGTCAACAGTAAAAATGTACTCGGGATGCGATAATTTTTTCTGTGTAGATAACCTTGACATGAGCTCGAAAAACGCAATAAAAAATTTTTTTTCGTTTGGTTTTTTTTTATTTTTTTTTTTTTAATTTTAAAAATTTTTTTTTGGTTAATTTGTTTCGTCCGGCATAACTCGGGAACCACTAGCCCGATTTAATTGAATTAAATTTTAAAAAATTTAAAATTACAATTCCCTTAATCTGTTCATATATTGTTTTCCTATACAATATATATATGTTTCCTTGGTGTCAACGGCATGAGCAATTGGAATCGAAGGTTTCTCGTTGCGGTTGTGCAGTAAAATTGCTTTAAGGCTCTGCTTGTTGCTGTCGATGAAAAGACGCCACTCTCCTGGATCGTAAGAGTACCCGAGTTCACCAAATAATCCGGGAATGTCCTTACAAAAACAGATGTTGTCTTTTTTTGTGTAGTACCTTGCGTATGGTTCATGACGCTTCCTGTAGATTGTTGTCACCACACCAGGAGCCAAGAAACCGAACTGTTGCATGCGCGATGCATGCAACTCTGCATCTTCCTTGGAGAGTTTCAATTCTCTAACCCAATCGTTCAGTTCTGCTTGGGAACATAAGCGTTGACCTCCATGCAATGTATATGTTGACTCGCATTCTGATGTGGTTTCTACTGTCTCCGGATCTGATGTTGGATGTATCGCCTCATTATTAGATGCCCATCTTGAAACGGACGGTTGCGGGTCCACTGGTTCTTCGGAAAATGGCACTGGAAAATTCACTGTTGAAACAGCAGCGTAAGTCCATCGTATATTTTTTCCCACGCCTGTTTTTTTGCTAAGACAGAAGTAGCAATCTGTTACATGGCAAAGCGGAGCTCTCCAAAGCATTGGCATGATGATTCTCGGCTGTCGTCTGAAAGAATTTCAATAATAAGTTATATATGTTCTTGAATTTCGTAATCTACACTTACCTTGAGTCAGCTAGCTGTACGTAGCACCTTGGACATAGAGCACTTGGTGTCCACCGCTCATCTATGTTTGAGACCTTTAAATTGAAGCTCTCTTCAAATGAATCTCTCAATTTAGGTGAAAAACAACGCTTGTTTTTTTCAGAAACGTATTCTCCGCACATGTAACAAAAATTACTTGGATTGGTATTGCATTCAAATCCTCGCGAACGTTTGCTCATTTTAACTATCGCGTTCGTCGACACTTGTTGAATGAGTAAAATCGATCAATGAAGACCTATTTATACTGTGTATTGTTTAGTATTTTACTGACAGGTACTTATAAATGGGTGTATATTTTTTTACGGTGGCTACATACCTGTTTCACCATGTGTGAGTCTTAAATTTTCCGAATAATGACCACCCTTAAATGTGGGTTGCATTTCTGTAAAAAAATCATACAGGTAGCCAACGGAAAACCCAAATAATTAAAAAAGTCCCCTTTCCTTTTTTCCTTTTAATTGTTCACGCACATTTGTTAGCGTTTATTACTTTGCTTACGCAATCATAAAAATTAAATAACCCTTTGTTTATTCCGTTTTGTTAATTCTGAGAATCAAAAAAAAGAAAAAACCTTACCATAGACAAAGTTGTGCATATGTCGAGCAAATTTTTGAAATTCATACCTTTACTCAATTGCGAATAAAAGCGAAACGCGTGCATCGATTTTCATGATCTTTGTCTCATTTTGCTCATAGGTTATGTGACTTTACGTAAAAGTAATAAGATTTGAAATTTTTTTCATTTTGGATTTTTTATGGATTTAAAAAAAAAAAATTAAATCTTTAGGCAAAAAATAAGTTTTTTCCTTTATATATTCATTTTTAACTTGGAAACTGTTGCTTGTATAGGAAAACAATATATGAACAGATTAAGGGAATTGTAATTTTAAATTTTTTAAAATTTAATTCAATTAAATCGGGCTAGTGGTTCCCGAGTTATGCCGGACGAAACAAATTAACCAAAAAAAAATTTTTTAAATTTAAAAAAAAAAAATAAAAAAAAACCAAACGAAAAAAAAATTTTTTATTGCGTTTTTCGAGCTCATGTCAAGGTTATCTACACAGAAAAAATTATCGCATCCGGAGTACATGAAATTTTTTTCATTTTGTTGAGTAGTGTAATAAACGTGGTGTGCCAGGTTTGAATAAAATAGGTTTTATAAAAATTGAAATATTCAAGGAAATTCAAAATTAAATTTATTTTGAGATATTAACATTGAACATCTTTCAATCGGGTATTTTAGAAATTAGTACTACTTTTCTTATTTTGCGATTTAAAAGAAAAATATATTTTTTTAATTTTATAACAAATTGGGTATATTTGCTGCTGTGCATTTTCTGAGTAGACACACTAATCAGAATCCTTGTTATTCTCGATGGAGAGGCCGTAACTAATTTTCCTCTCACCATTTCTATATTTTCTTTCTGATTTAAGTTGGTGTTCAAATGTCTCTTTCATGTTTTTTAAATTCTTTAATCTCCTTGCATCCTTCGCTTATTTCTTCAAATAATTTTTATAATCATCCGTACAATTATTGATTAGTCGGCGATGGTATTTTGTTTGAACTGAACAGTGATATTATTTTCGCATTAGCAGATTTGCATAGGACATGGAAAACAGAAGATGGGATACAGAAACCAGGTTGACTTTACCGAACAGTATTTGTGGGAACACCTCCATTCAAGTGCCTATAGGTGGCTGATAAGGACTAAATTAACTAATCGACTTCTCAGATGTTTGATTCCATCTCATCGTACTGTATGAAAATCGTCGTACTGAAATTCCATATAAATGAACTCATCAATACTTTACATCAAACATTTACACGCATTTCATCTTTAATGTGGTGTTATTGGGGCAGCTTTGAGAGTCATTCTTGGCATAGCCAAAGTGAAACCTTTGAAATCATAATGAAATTAAATGGGATGAAGAAATAAAACAAAACGAAACGCCGTAACAAAGCATTTAATCTCTAATCAAGTTATCAGCGGCATAATGCGTATCCTGTACCACACACACATGTCTAAACAAACGCAGGACATTCGCTTAAAAGTTGCCAGTCCTGTGAACACCTTTCCGAACACATTTTGTTATAGTATCTACCCATCGTCCTTTTTATACCCATCGTACTTTTTGTTTAACGCTAATTGCATTTTGTCATGTGTGCTATCCATCATCGTCCACATCATTAGCTGCCCTTCATTGGATGGAAGACCAGTTTCACACTTCATTGGGATAGTCCGAGATGGGCTTTACTTCAAACAAGTTTCCTGCGTTTGTTGCCTTCGGGGGTTTTTTAATAGTGTGATCTGTCCTGGCTGGTGAGTGTATTATGTATGATTCGCTATTGAAGTGTCCTGTCAGATTAATTGAGGGAATTTCTCTAGTTATTTTTGTTGTGAAGTGGTTCGTTCATTCACGTATTCATTCAGTCATTTTGAGATATTATCACCATTTGAAGGTATAGTTTATTGCGTGTTGGCATTAACACTATTTGCAGTTCTATTGTCCAGAAAACGAGTTTTGAAAATGGTACAAAGCAATGTTGTGCCTTACAGCAGATGTTTCTGAGAAGTGTAGCATAGTAGATATTATTAAAAAATTAAAGTGAACTAGGGTGTTCGTGGGATTTGTGGAGGTAATTATGATGGCTACGAATGTTGTGCATTTCTCCAAGGTCCAATTTTTCCGTAAATGAGTCTTATAGTGGTAGATTGGGTAGGGTAGTGGTAGGTTGGGATTGCAACTGATCGAAATCGGTCCAAAGGGAAATTTTCTCTCACAGGGACTGAAAATACCCCTAATAATCCCTAATATTTTAGAGTATTAATCATGTTTTTCAATGTTTCTGCTTGTACTAACTTGATATTCGTATGCGCATTCCCCTATAACAAAAAAGTGCACCATAAAGTGATTCTTATTCGTAGGGTGTGAAATGGGGCAAAAAGGGATAAAAAGTGTACCTATCAAACGACAACAGGTAGAACAGGTATATTATGAGTAGATACATAATATAAAATTATTTTTTCCAAATTCGAACTTTTAAGAGGTAATTGGGAGTGGAGGGATAAAAATAGTACAAACCCAACAGCTGCACATTAAATAATGAAATTCGGTGTATATATTCCTCTTATTGCGTAGACATGTAAAATAAAAGGATTTTTCGAAATTCGTCCTTTTTTGTGTTAAAATGGAAAGAGGGGATAAAAAGTGTACCAAACAAATGACCGCAGCTAGAGTCATAAAATTCGTAATATACATTCTTCTAACTGCGTAGACACTGAAAATGAAAAGTTTTTTTCAAGGGATTCAATGGGAACAGAGGGATAAAAATTGTACCAACTAAACAACTACAGCTAGAATGAAGAAATTCGGAAGCAAAAACGGCGATAAGTTCGTCCGGGCCGAACTTTATTTCTGAGAAAAACAAATACAAATTGAATATTTCATAGAAGCTACAAAAATGGATATATTACCGAAATTTTGGAAGTATGTGTTGCCATTTATTTTGGTTTAAGACCAAAGGTTGTGCTGAAGTCTTCAGCAGAACCCAAAATTAGCAAAAAGGCAAAGTGAGACATTTATTGTTGCAGCTAAAAGTTGACTGCGCAGTTTCAATGGGCGCTACCCCATCTCGTCAGAACTTTCGCAACGAATGTATGTCTTTGACTTTTGGAAATAATAAAAAAAGCTTAAACGTTATTGACATTGTATGCAACCATATACCCAAATTACTAAATTAAATTATAATTAAATTTTGTATACCCTCCACCTAAGGATGGGGTATATTCACTTTGTCATTCCGTTTGTAACACCTTAAAATATTCATCGGAGACCCCATAAAATATATATATTCTGGGTCGTGGTAAAATTCTAAGACGATATAGCCATGTCTGTCTGTCTGTTGAAAGCACGATAGCGGCCGAACGAAATGAGCTAGGAGGTTCAAATTGCCATTGTTTTTTGTAACTGTATGGTTCCTGATTGCAGTACAAATTTGCTCAATCTTTTCAAATGTTTCTTTTTTAATATTTCGATATAAATATAACATAAATCGGAATAATAATATGATCGTAGTGTCGATAATACGAAACCAATCAAAATACACCACTTCGTGGAATATTATAAATTAGTTTCACCGCAAATGTTTGTAGAACCATGAACCCTGCAAAAAGAAAGAAGTTCGAAAGTTGTGAAAATTGGGTTCTTCATCAATGAATTTTAAATGGGGTAAATTTAACATAGGACTGAATGTCCTTTATTTTGAAAGACTGTAAAGTTGATTTTAAGTTTTGACATAGAATCCACTTTTTCACTGCTTTCAATTTCCATTTAAACAAATCAGACAGAGCTGCGGACCTGCACTCCATCTCCTGTTGTGAGTGGCGAATAACTAAAGTAAACATTTTAGTTAGGTAAAATTGACAATATAATCTTAACAAAATATTTGATTAATATGAACTAATATGTAATGCAATTAATTATTAAACTAAATTAGTATTTAATTAATTACTAATGTAAATTAATAATGTTATTGATATCATGAAGTACTAAAAATTAAAAATAATCAATATTTGAAGTACTAATGTACAATAAATGTATAAAATTATCAACCAAAATTGTTTAACGCCCGTATTCACGAAGAACCGTTTAATTTAACTATGAATTGTAGATGTCAATGGTCACATAATCTGACATCTACTACTCTCGGTTAGCCCTAACTTTAAGTTAACGGAGCTACATGAAAACGCGGGTTAATCAATAAAATTAAACATTGTTTATTTATAACAAGTAAGGCAAGGGCGAGGCCGACTATATGATACACTCCACTTTGTATCCGAATACAATTCAATTCGGTAAAAAAGTGAAAACCGGAAGGATTTTTCTATGTTAATTTGTCAAATCGAAAAGAATACTTGTATAGGGGATATATCCAAACATGGACTGAAATGACCCACTTACACAATAGGTTCTTCCAGTTCAAGTATAACACATTAGTGTTATGCTCAATTTGAAGTAATTCGCTGAAAATACGTGCTTTCTTGGGCTATATCTAAATCTGAACCGATATAACCCGCTTCCGCCATAGGTGTTTCTAGTTGTATTTTAAGATGTTGTGCCAAATTTAAAGAAAATCGGGTACAATATGTGGTTACCAAAACGGAAAAATTCAAATCGGAAGCGACATTTGTACGGGGGCTATATGTAAATCTGAACAGGTCTTACCCGCTTTCGCAGCAGGTGTTTCTAGTTAGATTATAAGGTGTTAAGCCAAATTTGAAGAAAATCGGGTACTATATGAGCTTTCTAGAGCGGAAAAAGTCAAATCGGGAGCGGCATTTGTATGGGGGCTATATCTAAATCTGAACCGATTTGTCTCAAATTAAATAACGTTCGTCCTTGATCAACAAAACTTACTTGTACCAATTCGTGTTAAGATCGGACTATAATTATGATTAATTAATTTGATTACAAAAATAGATGGGCAGACGAACATTGCTAAATCGACTCAGAAAGTGATTCTAAGCCGACCTGTATAATAAACGATGGGTCTAACTCGTTTCCTTTTGGGTGTTATAAACACATACACAAAGACATACTACTCTCGTAGAGTGTATACAAATTATAACAATAAGAAGGCGTTAAGTTCGGCCGGGCCGAATCTTATATACCCTCCACCACGGAGTGCATTCCACAGTATTACCTACAGATTAAAAAATGTCGACTTTACATAGAAGCACAGAACCATATTACGAAAATTGTGATATTTTTATGCACATTACTATATTTGTTTACTATTTCAAACTATAATGTATACTTATGCGCACTGTTTAGAATCGACTACTATATATAAATAAAATTCTGAAATTGTGAAAGTGAACATGCCTAAATATTAGGCGATTGTCAGTCGCCATTATAAAGAAGCACTTTCAGATACAGACAAAGTGATAAGAAAAGTATAAATTTTAAAGGTATCCCCATTCGCCCCATTCTCCGCCCAAATGTACAAATTTCGAAAAAAAACCCTTTTTCCCTTCATAGTCAGAATGTATACACCGAATTCCATGATTCTATCAGCGGCCATTTTGTTGGTACCATTTTTATCCCTTTTTGTTCCAATTTTGCCCCTCAAGAGTACGACATCTAAAAGAACGAATTTTGAAAGAAACGTTTTATTTTTCGTGTCTACGCAGTCAGAGGAATGTATACTCCGAATTTCATGATTCTAGCTGCTGTCATTTAGTAGGTACTATTTTTATTCCCTTTTTCCATTTGCACCCCAAAAAGTACGAATTTTGAAAGATCTTTTATTTTACGTGTCTACGCAATCAGAATGTACGAATGTACATATCGAATTTCATTATTCTAGGTGCAGCCGTTAGGTAGGTACTATTTTTATCCCTCTATCCTCATTTGACCCCTTAAAAGTACGAATTTAGAAAAAATACTTTTATATCATATATCTACTCTATTAGAGGAATGTACACGCCAAATTTCGTGTTTCTATCTGTTGTCGTTTGATAGGTACCATTTTTATCCCTTTTTGTCCCATTTCGCCCCCTACAAATAAAAATCACTCTATGGTGCCCTTTTATGATATAAAAGGAATGCGCATTGCAAATATCAAGTAAATACAAGCTAATATGTTCATAAAACATGCTGAAATACTCTAAATATTAGGGGTATTTTCAGTCCTTGTGAGGGAAAAATATTTCCCTCTGGACCGATTTCGTCCACTTTCAATCCCAACCGATCTACAACCATAAGACACATTTAGGCAAAATTTGAACCACCTAGCTCATTTCGTTCGGCCGCTATAGTGCTTTCAACAGACAGACAGACGGACATGGCTATATCGTCTTAGAATTTTACCACGACCCAGAATATATATACTTTATGGGGTCTCCGATGAATATTTAAAGGTGTTACAAACGGAATGACAAAGTGAATATACCCCCATCCTGGAGGTGGAGGGTATAAAAATAAAGTGTTTTTCCCGAGCCATAAGTGGGGTTACACGAAAAATTCGTTCCCACTCACTTGTGAATATTCTTAAAATGAAAATTGTATTCTTAAGATATTATTAGCTTTTTTGGAAGTTGTTCAAATGAACTTCACTTGGAATGCGACTAGAATGTGCTTCCGACGGAAGTAATTCCATTTTTTTGCTGGGAACAATTGAGCTAGACTTTTAAGTATACCGGTCGGCTTAGAACAGTGGTGCGCAAAAATTTAATTTCCGTGAAAGTGAGTCATCTATGGGTCCATGCATCAGTAGGGTAGGAGCGGGAGCATTCGACACCGGTGCACCTTCGTATTTCGTTACGTTTACGAAAGCTATAAAATCGAAGCAAACTACATTTTTCAGTTATTGATGTTGAATGTGAACCACACCTAAACTTCAAGTTTTTTTTTTGCATTTCATTTGACATTTCTCAATTTCAGACTAACTCAATTTGAACCATGGAAAGATACACAATCGAGCAACGCGTTAAAGTTATTCAGACTTATTATGAAAATGAGCGTTCAAATCAAAATGCATATCGTGCACTTCGTGATTTTTTCGGTCAATTTAATCGTCCAAATGTGCGTACAACCGGAAAAATCGTGCAAAAATTTGTAGGAGATGTGAAAACACCAGTGCATGCCCGTACAGCTCGTACTGTGGCTGAAGAGCCGTCCATCGTCGTCGTGCCAACAATTGCACCTTTCACGCTCGTCGTTGTTGAACATTATGAATAAAGACTTGCATTTACACGCTTTCAAGGTGCAATTGACTCAAGAACTAAAGCCTCTACACCATTCCAAACGTCGTCAATGGTCAGAATGGTGCCAAGAAATGGCAACAGTGGATGATCAATTTTCGAAGAAAATCATCTTCAGTGATGAGGCATATTTTCATCTCAGTGGATTCGTCAAGTCGCAGAATTGCCGCATTTGGTCGAATGATAATCCAAGAGTGATTGTCGAAAAACCAATGCATCCACAAAGAGTGACTGTTTGGTGCGGTTTATGGGCTGGCGGCATTTTTATTTTTCCAAAATGAGACCGTTCAGACAGTTACGGTGAATGGTCTTCGCTATCGTGAGATTATAACAAACTTTTTTTGGCCCGAATTGGAAGATATGGATGTGGACGATATGTGATTTCAACAGGACGGTGCCACTTGCCACACAGCTAACGAAACAATGGCTCTTTGCGCGACAAATTCAATGGCCGTGTTATCTCACGTGGTGGCGATGTCAATTGGCCGCCAAGATCAAGTGATTTGACACCGTTGGACTTCTTTCTTTGGGGTTATTTGAAAGAAAAGGTGTACGTCGATAAGCCAGCAACAATTCAAGAGCTAAAGGATGAGATAATTCGGCACATTAACGGCATAGAACCTCAATTATGCCTCAGCGTCATCGAAAATTTGCACCATCGGTTGGAGGTGTGCCGCCGAGGTAGCGGCGGCCATTTGACCCATATTTTGTTCCATACATAATTGAACCATACCAATATTATCATAATAAAAAGAAATGACAATAATTTCCTAAATAATTTGTGTTTTTTTTTTCAAAATCAACATCGGCCCTTAAAATGTAACCACCGTTTATATTGTTATAACTGTTTCTGATTGTGTTGAAAATAAAAGACCACAGCAATATAATTGCGTTACTGAAATTTGATTTCAACACGATTCCACGGATAAGTACCAGTAACTAATTCACTTGGATATATTTTTTGAAAACGTATTTTAAAGTCAATCAAATTTACAGGACTGTTTTTTTCATGAGTTATTTAATTTTTAATTATGGTATACAAATAAAGTAGGAATTGTTTTCAATCTATTTTTCGTTTTATTAATCTCCGATTTCGTATAATCTCCGTATTTTCCACATCAAGTTATATTTATTTCTGGTAGTACACCTATTACAACGTGTGAAAACTCTTGCAGTGGAGCATTTCTTATATTTATTTCATTGCTTCTGTACGAAACTTGAATTTCGAATTTGAAACTACAATTTTTAAATAAAATTAGATACTTAATAAAAGTTCAATATATAGTTGAACCGCCTGTAAACTGGCGTGTCTTGTCTATATAACTCTTATTAATTATTTTTTATTTAAGTGGACAATTGTTCGATTAATCGGTTAATCGAAAAACTCTCGACGTCTTGATTCGATTAATTGGATATTATTTGTTTTCAAATAAACGATTAATCGAATAACATAAAAGTCCGAATAATTGGATACCCTAGCAGTAATCCAACATTTTTTAAATCAACTGAATAATTTTTCTGATCTAAGCATGTAAATTTCGTCAAGATATCTTATTCGATTCAAATAATAATTTGAAAATAAGCATCAAAAAATATTTAAGTATGTTTAATATAACTACATTTCATAACAGCATTTTATTAGATGTACTATGTAGTTTGATAAATAGATAGATATAGCTCGATTGTCTTAAAATGTTACTACGATTAAAAGTATGAAGTCAGAACTCAACGTATTGCAAACATAATGGCTACATTATTGCCGAACAAGCAAAAACTACAGTTTCTCTGTCTACTGTTCTTCAAAATAGCAGACCGAAAAATTGTTGTTGGATGTTTATTTCCCAAATAAGTATTTCTAATATTTTCCTCCTGACCACGTTTCAATTCAAATATATAATTCTGTTTTAACCAAATCTATGACAACTTAGCAAGAGTCCCTCTTTCGTTTTGCTGTATCATTCAATTCTCTCCCGCAACGGAAATTCCTGCCGTCATGCTTGCTTCCGGCTTCGCTGAAAGTGAAAGAACTCATGCTTCCTTAACATTTGACGACGTACTGACTGACTGACATGATGCCACATCGGATGTTGCTTCTACAATTGACATGGAAGCTCTGCTGTGGCACAAAGGCTCACTGACTTAGACAAGACGAGCAAAGAAAATAATATTTAACTTATTTATGTGTTTTAATAACACAACATGACGATGACAATGACTTCGACTATAACCAAAACTAAATATATAAGTGCGTCTGTATGTATAAATATACTTATGACTACGATTATCAACAGTCTATCCGCGGCGCTGTCATGAATTAACAGTGTCAGTGTTGAGCAGGGAGAACGACCGAAGGGTGGCCTTTGCTCTCTGCACAGGATGTCGTTGATTACTTGACATTTTGCATGGCACATCCATCCGTTGACGTTGGTTGGCATTAATGAAACGAAATAAATATCATTTTTGGCAATTAATGTACACAAAGTCCTTTTTTGGAACAAAAACACACTTCACTTGCCTCATTACCCCACCAACCGACCGTACTCCATCCACTCCGAGTAATGTAATGTCCTAAGGACAGCGTGCGGAATATCATGCTTTCTAGTGACAAGGTTGATTTGCTTTCAGCGAAATATGACGTGCTGACGGGAAGCAAGGGAAAAAATAATGTATTTTCTCTCTGCCATGTAGGATGGTGACGAACGTCTATACAATCTGTACAACAAACTATGCGTCTAATATCATTTATGTCGATTCTGTCTGCACTGTATCGGTACACTAGTATACGCATAATCTCACAAATATTCGTCCATGTCATATTTGAGAAAATCTGGGCAATATTGTAAAATCGGTAAGAAAACTCCAAAGTCCATTGCAGTCTACTAGTGATACCGTAGATTAAAAACTCAGTACATCGAATATATTTCTGAAAAGGACCTACTGTATAGAGCCGGCTTAGAACCTATGCATTTTTTAAAGCAGATTTACAAGACATTCTTCCTCATAAATATTTCCAGAATTAATGATGGGAGTAAAGTCAAATTGTATGTTTTATTCAAGGCACAGGCGCTGCCGGTAAATATAATGTCATTATCACTTTGGATATAAGAAATAATTTTGATTGAACATTATTGCCTCTACGGAAAATAAAGGTGCCAGAGTACCAGATACAGATTTTTATTGATTACTTTTATGTCTAAATATTGACACCTAGTGCCATTACAAAGTGTTTCCATTCTCTACGGTTATTCGCTAAATTCTTTAACAGTTGCCATGTTATATATTGGTCATAGGAACGCAATTCTTCCAGCACATTTCGCCGCCAGCTACCTCTCGGTCTGCTACTTCTTCTGCTGGTTCCACACCAATATGTGCCCCAGCCACTTCCATCTTCGTTCCCGGATTTCAATTCGAATTGGACGCTGATTGCATCTGTGATATAAATCTTCATTTGATATCCAGTTGTTCGGCAACCTTATTCGGAGGATATTACGCAGGCTTCTATTCACAAATCCCTACAGTGCAATATGATCCCAAATCCATTTTTTTGCAGAAATTCAAAAAAATTAAAAGTGGAAAGTGGTAAATGTGTATATATTTTCTTTATGACAACACTCCAAGCAATCAAGAAAATATACTGGAGAAAATGAGGTGGCAACACCGCAAGCCTGAATGGTACTTAAACTTTGCGGTTCAAAAAAAGTGGGATTAATTTTGATATAAAGCAGTTTTACAAATTAATTAAAATCAAGACTTCAAAAGAAAATAATAAAGTGACTATATTATGAAAATTGACGGCAAGAGTTAGTAGTTGAAAAATTATATATAAGATTTTATGATTACTGTGGTCTTGTAAGTATTCATAGGTGTTGTAATTTGTGGAAAACATAATATATAAATGTCGTGGACCAAAAGTTATATGCATGACTCAACATGACTCAAAGTGTAAATGTGAAAGTATTCGTCTGAGGTTGTAGTTTATGGTGGAATTAATATCTCGTCAGCATTTTTCGGCAAACTCCAAAAATTGTCATTTTATTTTAGCACAGTTTTTGATTAGCCATACCCATATATATTATTATATCTTTGAATTATTTATTATTTTATTTAAAAGGTATTGAAAGTACCTTTAAAATGGTATACAACATCATTCACCGTTTTGTACACATGTATACATTTTACTTCATTTCATGAAATAATTGTTTTGAATTGCAGTTTAAAGTATACTATTTGTATGCTATATTTTGCTTTTGTAATAATGTTTAGAAAAACACATTTCGTCAAAATAAACAACTCTTCATTCTTGTAAGCTTTCATAAAATTTTGTTTTTGGTCACCGGGTGATAATTATGTAGGTGATGTATTGAGTTTATATGGGAGGTGGTAGTGGGCGTGGTCCGATCGGCCCAATTTTATTTTTATTTTTTTGCGTATGATATGTCTAGCAAATGTGCAAAATTACAAGACTTTATGCCATAAAAAATGGATTTGGGACCAGAGTGCAGTGTAACATTTAGCTTTACTAATGCAAGCCACTTTTCACATCGTACAATAGTACTGTAACACCTTGAAATATTCGTCGGAGACCCCATAATGTATATATATTCTGGGTCGTGGTAAAATTCTAAGACGATCTAGGCATGTCCGTCTGTCTGTCTGTTGAAAGCACGCTAACGCCGAACGAAATGCGCTAGGAGGTTCAGATTATCCATGAATGTGTCTTATTGTTGTATATCGCTTGTGATTGAAAGTGGGCGAAATCGGCCCAGAGGGAAAATTTTTTCCCTAACAAGGACTAAAAAAATGGATTTGGGACCAGAGTGCAGTGTAACATTTAGCTTTACTAATGCAAGCCACTTTTCACATTCGTACAATAGTACTGTAACACCTTGAAATATTCGTCGGAGACCCCATAATGTATATATATTCTGGGTCGTGGTAAAATTCTAAGACGATCTAGCCATGTCCGTCTGTCTGTCTGTTGAAAGCACGCTAACGCCGAACGAAATGAGCTAGGAGGTTCAGATTATCCATGAATGTGTCTTATTGGTGTATATCGCTTGTGATTGAAAGTGGTCGAAATCGGCCCAGAGGGAAAATTTTTTCCCTAACAAGGACTGAAAATACCCCCTAATATTTAGATTATTTAAGCAATTTTTTGAAAATTTTTGTATTTATACACTCGATATTTGTTGCGCATATTCCTCTACTAACGTGAAAATACAAAAAAAATAAATAGCGGGTGAAATGCGGCAAAAAGGGATAAAAATGGTACCAATGATACGACAACAGCTAGAAAGATGAAATGCGGTATGTAATAATATAATTATAATTTTATAGACACATAAAAAAGAGGGCATTTTTCGAAATTCGTACTTTTAAGGGATACAATTGGAAAAGAGGGATAAAATGGTACCAACCAAACCGCTGAAGTTGAAATCATGAAATTGGGTATATGCATCTGTCTGTATAGACGCGAAACATAAAGGAATTTTTCGAAATTTGTACTCTTAAGCAGAAAATGGACAAAAGGGGATAAAAAAGGTACCAACCAAACGGCTGTAGTTAGAATATTGAAATTTGGTGTGTACATTGCCCTGACTGTCCAGATTCGAAAAATAATAATATATTTCGATATTCGTACCTTAAGGATCAAAACGGGATAAAATTGGTATGAAGCAAACGGCTATAGTTAGAATCATGGAATTCAGTGTTTACACTCGTCGTAGACACGCAAAATATGAGTATTTTCCCAAATTCGTACCTTTAGGGTCAAAATGAAAAAAATAATAATAATAAATCTAGTACCAAGCATACGGATGTACCTAGAATCATGAAATTAGATGTGTACATTCCAATGTGACCCGAAATATAATGAATCTTTGAAAATTGTACTTTTTAGTCACTTTGTCTGTAACTGAAGCAAGAAATTACAAATGGGGGGAATGTTTCTCCCTAATGATGCCTGACAATACAACTAATATTTAGGACATATTTTTGAAGTTTGCTGCCTCATGTTCACTTTTTGATTACAATTGCAGTATTGTATTTATATATAGCAAGACCATAGTTTATTATGATAATGATGCAATGCATTTTTTTAAAACAGAGCGCATAAGTATGCCTTATAATTTCAAATAATAAGCAACTATAGTAATGTGCTAAAAAAATATTACAATTTTCCTAATATGGTTCCGCACTTCTATGTAAAGCCGAAATCTGTCGATAATACTGAGGAAGGCACTCCGTCGTGGAGGGTATATAAGACTCGGCCCGGCCGAACTTAACGCCTTTTTACTTGTTTTGTTGTGTGAATGTCCGGCAAATTTACCCATTCGATTTGCTCTCTTGCAATATTGAAAGTTTGCTGTTCTTGATTGTTGCTCATAATTTATTTCGCCTCCAATGATCTTTAAGTCCACAGGTCCGGTTCGAGCACTATAACATCGATTTTTGACTGCAGGCCTTTTTTTGGTGGAGATAAAAATTATATAAGATGTTCCATTATTATAGGGTGTCATATGATTCCACGTCGATGGCATGGATCAGAACATTATCGTTTACTATTAGAAATTACAGTGGGTATAAGATACACCCCTGGCGTTCCACTGCTGTAATATGTATCTCATCAGTCGTTGCCATGTCATACCCGACACTGGAAGTCAGCATATTGCGCCTTGATGACGTTCCACAGTTTTGGAGGAAATCTCCTGCGTAGCATTTAATACCATATACACTCGGGTCTAACCCGGTCGAATGTATTTTCAAAATCAACGATTCATTCATTTCAGCTATTTGTTCGATTTGCTCCAATGTGGTCGATTCAAACAGATACAGATAGTCAAGAACTACTTCTCAGATAGGTCACTATGGTAAGAAACTGACAGAAACAGAAAGTCTTACAATGTTGCGGTTGGAGTTCCACAAAAAGGTCGAAGGAATTGTGGATTTCGTAGAAAACGTTGCGTTTGTAGTAGAAGCGTGATATCTGAGCAATGTCCAACTATATACCAATGAAGTCATTAGAACTATTAAAATTTGGCTGATACCAAAAGTGGATAAATCGCAGATCTCCACATTGTCCCAACGAAGATGTCAACGCGGAGCACGTAATATGCAAGTGTCCAAGGTGGTTAGCCTGTGAAAGGAATACGTGTAAAAGTTGTAGATCGATTGGGATTGGTCCAAATCGGAAAACTGTTTCCTTAGCAAATACAGGAAATGGGATAATGGGATTAAACGGCTGCAGCTAAATCGCGACATTGTATATTGTTATTATAATATATATTTTTTTGTTTTTTCGTTTCTTTTTTTTGGTCTGTAATCACTATTTGATTTGAACTGGGATATTGTCCTGGCTCAAGACCATTTGCATCTATATTTTCGTTCGTTTGTGAGAATCATTTTCTTAAAGAGGCCGGGCTTGATGTTGAAAAGTCGCTGCGAAGCCACTTGAAAAAAACTTGACAGGGTCGAAATCATCAGTGGTAGTCAGTAGCCAAGTAATAAATGTCACCATGCCATTTGTAAATAAATTTGCATTCTATTAAATATAGATGCAAAATGGTCTTGAGCCAGGACAATATCCCAGTTCAAATCATTTTATAATATAATATTAATAAAAAAGTTTGATTTGAATTGCAAAACAAATCAAATATAATTTACATACTACAAACTTATAACTACCTTAATGTTTCTATTAAATTTTCTCGGGATTACAATATTGTCGAATTTCCCGTTCAGGGATACCAAGCTAATATTTTGAGTCGAGTGTGGTTTGCCTCATTACATTAAACTCATTACATTTCAAGTGACTGACTGAATGTCATACCTTCAGACATATTCCCCTTTTCATAATTCTGCCACTACATATTTTCACGATGTAAATAAGGGTAAACACTTTCTTGCAAATTGCAACAAACTGAGATAAAAATCATCCCTCTGACTTGTTTCCGTTTCCAAAATCATATCTGTTGATTTTTCAGTACGAGTAGTATGAGTTCGAGTATGTCAACAGGATTATATTTGCCAAAACTATTTGCGCCTCCCTGCCATGTTGAAGAACTTCATAGGACTTCGTATTTTCATCCATGGCAGAGCAGAGTTTAACTTAGGACCACTAACCCAACCACCCACCCACACATGGGGTACGAACGTCACTACTCAATATGTGTTACAAGCGCTTAGTCATCCCATGGATTTCATTACGCATCCATTCCCTGATCAATTTATGGAATGACAACAGCAACAACACAATATGTTACTTTTGTTTTGGGGCCCTTGGAACGGGTGAATAGTGAGTATTTGTTGAGGACTTCGACAAATGTTTAGTTTAGTTTTCATCTTTTTTGTTTTGTTTTCGGAGGCGGGGAACGGGGCTTATTAGATTTTAGCAAAGTGATGCTGAGACTTGTTACAATTTATGAGACGTTTTTATACATTTTTACGACTGTTGACGATTACGGTGATGATGACGATGTTGATGTGCTGCACAATGATACACAGATACAGATGATGATGATGATAGGATGGTGATGACAGCGATGACTTTGATAAGGTAATGACAGTGCTATTTTCAAGCTTGATTTCATTTGGGAAGGCTTTTCGCAAAGGGGGAGATGGAAATAGTGTTTATTCATTAGGGAAATTTATGATTTTAATAAACGCCAGGGAAAAGACTAACGTCGAAGGTGGTAACTGGGCGTTTGTGGCATTTATATTTGATTAAAAGTAAGAACAGCGAGCTAGTAAAATAAGTGCAAAGCGTGACAAGGGCAAAATTGTTTCAATGTAGTTTATATATCGAGGGCTTATATTCATAAGTGGTTATGAACCATTTTCTCGAAAATGGGTTTTTGATTCCAAACTATTCTCAGATTTGGATGTCATTTGTCATATAAATTTGGAGAAGTACTTTTTTCCTAAAGCCAGTTTTTTTTCAAATTTTTCTGATTTGGTTACCTACTCACACGTTAATTTGTGACTGTTAAAGTGGTTATGAACATAAAAATCAAATAAATAAAAACGTTCAAAAATAGAGCAGCATATAACCGAATATAGTAATTGCTACAACTATTTTTTATACCCTCCACCTCCAGGATGGGGGTATATTCACTTTGTCATTCCGTTTGTAACATCTTGAAATATTCATCGGAGACCCCATAAAGTATATATATTCTGGGTCGTGGTAAAATTCTAAGACGATATAGCCATGTCCGTCTGTCTGTCTGTTGAAAGCACGATAGCGGCCGAACGAAATGAGCTAGGAGGTTCAAACTTTTCCTAAATGTGTCTTATGGTTGTAGATCGGTTGGGATTGAAAGTGGGCGAAATCGGCCCAGAGGGAAACAATTTTCCCTCACAAGAACTGAAAATACCCCTAATATTTCAGCATGTATTTCAGCATGTTTTTTGAACATATTAGCTTGTATTTACTCGATATTTACAATGCGCATTCCCTTTACAGCATAAAAGGGCATATTTGTTGGGGGCGAAGTGGGACAAAAAGGGATAAAAATGGTACCTATCAAACGACAACAGATAGAAACACGAAATTTGGCGTGTAGATTCCTCTAATAGAGTAGATACATAATATAAAAGTATTTTTTCTAAATTCGTACTTTTAAGGGGTTAAATAGGGATAGAGGGATAAAAATAGTACCAACCTAACGGCTGCACCTAGAACAATGAAATTTGATACATACATTCCTCTGATTGCGTAGACACGTAAAATAAAAGAACTTTCCAAAATTCGTACATTTTGGGATTCAACTGGAAAAAGGGGATAAAAATAGTACCTACCAAATGACAGCAGCTGGAATCATGAAATTCGGAGTAGACATTCCTCTGACTGCGTAGACACGAAAAATAAAACGTTTTTTCCAAATTCGTACTTTCAAGGGATACAATGGCTACAGGGGATAAAAATAGTACCAACTAAACTAATACAGCTAGAATGATGAAATTCAGTGTGTACATCCCTCTAATTGTGTAAATACGTAAAATAAAGAGATTTTAGATAGTCGTACTCTTGAGGGGCCAAAATTGGAAAAAGGGGATAAAAATGGTACCAACAAAATGGCCGCTGGTAGAATCATGGAATTCGGTGTATACATTCCTCTGACTGCATAGCCACGTAAAATATTTTTTTCAAAATTCGTACTTTATTTTGTTGCTTTTACGACAAAAAATGGTAGAATCATGAAGTTGTCTTGTACTGCGTACGTGAGATATTTTCAAAATTTATACTTTTGAAATTAAAATAGGATGGAAATACAACCAACCAAACGACTGTAGCTGAAAATACACTCTCTATCCCCCAATATTTAGCGTATTTATGATTGCTCCCTTATATTTACTTTATGAATTGAAGTATTATATCCATTATATATATAGTATACAAATATTGGTAGCCTTGGCTTATTAATTAAATTTCTTATTTTCATACAGTTAAAATTAGTTGCGGACATTCCTCTTGTAGCTTGGAAGCACCAAAAAAAAAATAAAAGTTTTAGCGGCGAAATGGGAAAATATGGCACCAATGATACGACAACAGCTAGAATCATGAAATTCGGTGTGTACATCCCTCTAATTGCATAGATACGTAAAATAGAGGGATTTTTCGAAATTCGTGCTTTTAAGGGGTATAATTAAAAAGAGGGATAAAAATGGGACCTACCAAACCGCTGAAGTTGTATACATTCTGACTATGAATACTTGAAAAAGGGTTTTTTCGAAATTTGTACATTTGGGCGGAGAATGGGGCAAATGGGGATATCTTTGAAATTTATACTTTTCTTATCACTTTGTCTGTATCTGAAAATGCTTCTTTCTAATGGCGACTGATTGTCGATTTTAAACAGTGCGCATAAGTATACATTATAGTTTGAAATAGTAAACAAATATATGTAATGTTCATAAAAAATATCACAATTTTCGAAATATGGTACTGTACTTCTATGTAAAGTCGACATCCTTTAATCTGCTGGTAATACTGTGAAATGCACTCCGTGGTGGAGGGTATATAAGATTCGGCCCGGCCGAACTTAACGTCTTCTTACTTGTTTTTAAATATTTTTCTCGATTTAAGGCAGATCGCAATAACAAATTCCACCATATCGCGGTTAATAGCATTTTGGTTCCCAAGTTATCAGGCTAAAATAGGCAGTAAATAGTGGCTGTAAAGTCAAAAATTGTGAAACGTATCTTTAGAAAAACTCGCGTAAGTTTTTATCATATTGAGAATACCAAAATATTTTTATGGCATATGATTGCTGACTGCATTTGGAATATTTGTGTCAGAAAAGTTTCAGAATCTTGAACAGAGAAAGTTTAAATATAAATGATTGCAACCGCGAATTTTGGATTCTTCAACAGTCGGATCCGTAAAATCATAAAACAAAAATGTCATGTGTGAAAATCATTTTAGCCATATTTGCCGCGAAAATGAAAATTTTCCAAAAATATTCACTGTATTATTTGTTTACCATGCCCTACCGCAATATCTACATTTGGTAAAAATTTGGAAAAAGAGATAAAAATAGTACCAATCTGACGGATGAAGCTGGAATCTTTAAATTCGCTGTGTACATCCCAGAAAATGCGTTTTCTACATAACATTGCTAACATTTCATTAAAAAACGTTATCGAGTTTACAATAGGTCTAGTTTATATATTTGACCATTAATAGCTATGGCCGGTTAGAAAATGATAAAAATTATACATACGAAGGGAGTTCAGCTAAAATAGTACACCAATTTGACTGTGTTTCAGTACTATCTAATAAGAGGTTTCGAAATTACTATTTTAGATTTATCTATATCCACCAAATGGGTCATTTGTCCTATAGTGCGTTGGTCCAAAAACAATGATAGATTTCAGGAATTTACGTTCCAATTTCATCAAAATCGGAGGGGATGAATTCCAAAATTTATTGTACGGTCGTTTTCTGGGGGAAATACCCCACGACAATGCTGTGTACTCAGTTTTTGAAGATCGATAAATATTTAAAGGTGTAGCCAACGGAATGAATGCTCTCCAGGCTGTGGTCATTCCCACTTACATTTAGAAAAAAAACTTAAACAGACCTCAACGGGATATTCTGAAACAATGAAAATCTGTGGCGAAATGAAAAAAATCGCTCATTGATGTTATTTCAATGCAACCAGAAAGTTTTGACTCAATTCGAAAAAATATCATCTTGGGATATCTCAATATGGGGGCTTCATCATATTCTATACAAAACTTTAAAAGTTCTCCGAATAGACAATGAAACCACATGAAATTCGAACCTTGTATTTGGCGAATCTATTAACCAAACAAAGCGAGAACATTCGTTCTCCAAAACCACCTCCACAATTCATATCACATGCGGTGGTCGTCAGGATGGATGATGGTTTCTCTGAGGATGCGATGTCTTTTCCGTTGGAAGTTACAAAACATTTTTCTTGAACACTATGACAGCAACAATAACAACAATGGAGGTGGACACAAATAATAACCAAAAACCGACCGACGTCCAAACATTGGAAAAATGAAAAGCGGAAAAATGCGATCAACAGGAAGGATGTTTGTGGATGAGTGCGTGTGTTGGTGATGTGGAAGTGGTGTGGGTTGAAAAGAAAAGGTTCAATAATAAATGGGCACATGACCAATTTAATGTGGACAATACATGAATGGATGCATGGTGACATGGTGGCATGATGGACGGATGAACATTTCAACTGAAAACAAAATACAATTCAAAACTATTACCACAACAAAGGCAACAGTTCGGCTTTCAAGCAAAACGATGACAAGAACAACGGCAACAGGAACCGCTGCACAGTGGTTCTAAATGATAACAACGAGTGTTTTAAACTAAAGAATCAATTGCAATTGCAATTGCAAATATGAGAGATGCGTAGAGTAGGAGTTAGAAATGTTCCAGAAAAAATATTTCACACTGAGCCAAAACTGGCAAATTCAGAGTTTCTAAAATGAAAACAAGTAAAAACGGCGTTAAATCAAATAAAAATATTGAAAAAAATCTATCTATATATAAAATAGGGTGGCGTTAGTTACTACGCTTATAACTCAAGAACGCCTGTACCGATTTCGATGATTCGCAGCAATTCGGATTGGTCTCCGGCCAAACAAGAATAATACCCAAGAAAATTCCCGAAATATCCCCGATTTGTATGGAGTGAGGGCATTTTCATGATAGATTACGTTTATGGTACATTGAAGTTCACTGCAGAAACGCCAGGATTGTGCTGTTTCAGTGTCAAGGTTAAATTACCACTAGAGCCATTGCATTCCTTGATTCATGGTGAAAGACAAGAATCTTCCATTTTTAATTTTGATCGTAAAAGTACGAATTTTGTGCGTCTACACAGAGTGTAAATACTGGATTTCATAATTCTACCTATAGCCCAGTGATATGTCTTTATTTTTCGTGTCTACGAAGTCAGAGCAATGTACGCACTGGATTTCTCTATTCTAATTGCAGCAGCTATTCTAATTGCCATTTCCCGCCTAAAAGTACAAATTTCTAAAAATTGATGTATGTTTCGCGTCTACAAAGTCAGATGAATTCATGATTTTAACATCGGCGGTTTGGTTGGTACCATATTTATCCCTCTTTTCCAATTGCGACCTAAAAAGTACAAATTTCGAAAAATCCCTTTTATTTTACGTATCTATGCAGTTTTAGGAATGTACGCATCGAATTTCACGTTTCTAGCTGTTGTCGTTTCATTGGTACCATTTTTATCCCATTTTGTCCCATGTCAGCCGCTAACACTTTTATTTAATTTTTGGTACTTTCACGTTACAAGGCGAATGTACGCAACAAATTTCAAATGCATATAAAACCGAAAATATCAAAAAACAAGTAAGTAAAGGCTAAAGTCGGGCGGGGCCGACTATATAATACCCTACACCACTCCCTGCGTATATACCCCGCTTTTATTACTAAACCCAGGTGTTTCATGGGAGCAATTTTATGCAGTTCAAATAAATTATACAGTATAGATTCATCTTTTGTCATATTTAACAAATATGGTAAATAACACTAGTCAACAGTCAAAATGTACTCGGGATGCGATAATTTTTTCTGTGTAGATAACCTTGACATGAGCTCGAAAAACGCAATAAAATTTTTTTTTTTCGTTTGGTTTTTTTTTATTATTTTTTTTTTAAATTTTAAAAAATTTTTTTTGGTTAATTTGTTTCGTCCGGCATAACTCGGGAACCACTAGCCCGATTTAATTGAATTAAATTTTAAAAAATTTAAAATTACAATTCCCTTAATCTGTTCATATATTGTTTTCCTATACAAGCAACAGTTTCCAAGTTAAAAATGAATATATAAAGGAAAAAACTTATTTTTTGCCTAAAGATTTAATTTTTTTTTTTTTTTTAAATCCATACAAAAACCCAAAATGAAAAAAAATGTCAAATCTTATTACTTTTACGTAAAGTCACATAACCTATGAGCAAAATGAGACAAAGATCATGAAAATCGATGCACGCGTTTCGCTTTTATTCGCAATTGAGTAAAGGTATGAATTTCAAAAATTTAAAAAATTTTTTTTTGGTTAATTTGTTTCGTCCGGCATAACTCGGGAACCACTAGCCCGATTTAATTGAATTAAATTTTAAAAAATTTAGAATTACAATTCCCTTAATCTGTTCATATATTGTTTTCCTATACAAGCAACAGTTTCCAAGTTAAAAATGAATATATAAAGGAAAAAACTTATTTTTTGCCTAAAGATTTATTTTTTTTTTTTTTTTTTAAATCCATAAAAAATCCAAAATGAAAAAAAAATGTCAAATCTTATTACTTTTACGTAAAGTCACATAACCTATGAGCAAAATGAGACAAAGATCATGAAAATCGATGCACGCGTTTCGCTTTTATTCGCAATTGAGTAAAGGTATGAATTTCAAAAATTTGCTCGACATATGCACAACTTTGTCTATGGTAAGGTTTTTTCTTTTTTTTTTTTGATTCTCAGAATTAACAAAACGGAATAAACAAAGGGTTATTTAATTTTTATGATTGCGTAAGCAAAGTAATAAACGCTAATAAATGTGCGTGAACAATTAAAAGGAAAAGAGGAAAGGGGACTTTTTTAATTATTTGGGTTTTCCGTTGGCTACCTGTATTATTTTTTTACAGAAATGCAACCCACATTTAAGGGTGGTCATTATTCGGAAAATTTAAGACTCACACATGGTGAAACAGGTATGTAGCCACCGTAAAAAAATATACACCCATTTATAAGTACCTGTCAGTAAAATACTAAACAATACACAGTATAAATAGGTCTTCATTGATCGATTTTACTCATTCAACAAGTGTCGACGAACGCGATAGTTAAAATGAGCAAACGTTCGCGAGGATTTGAATGCAATACCAATCCAAGTAATTTTTGTTACATGTGCGCCATGCTCGTCACTCACATCGCCCAGGTTGTCCGGAAAGAAGTCCAAGTGCGAGTGTAGAAAATGTATCTTAAGCGACATATTTGCTCTAATTTTTTTATAATTTTGGAGTAGTTGTTCGACGATCTCTCTGTAATTTGAGCTTTTGTTGTTTCCAAGAAATCCGGAAACAATTTGCCGAAATGAGTTCCAAGCTGCAGCTTCATTTGGTGATAAAATGTGCTCAAACTGTTGGTCTTGCAACAACTTTTTAATTTGCGGACCGTCGAAAACGCCTTCCTTTATCTTTGCCGATGAAAGGTGAGGAAAAATGGTTTTTAAATAGGCGAACGCTTCGCCATCTTTGTTGATAGCTTTCACGAAGTTTTTTATGAGTCCGAGCTTTATGTGAAGAGGTGGGAGAAAAACATTTTCCTTTTTTATGAGTGGTGTATATTTCACGTTGTCGCTGCCGGGGATGAAGTTAACTCTTTCTGTCCAACTCCTCCTGGTGTAATGATGTTGACGATCGCGGCTGTCCCAAAGGCAGAGAAAACAACAGTACTTTGTGAATCGACCTTGTAATCCACAAAGGATACCGATAACCTTAAGGTCGGCACAAACTTTCCAATCGTGCCTCTCATAGGTAAGGCACTTTAGTAGATTGTCCATGACTTCGTATGTTTCCTTGGTGTCAACGGCATGAGCAATTGGAATCGAAGGTTTCTCGTTGCCGTTGTGCAGTAAAATTGCTTTAAGGCTCTGCTTGTTGCTGTCGATGAAAAGACGCCACTCTCCTGGATCGTAAGAGTACCCGAGTTCACCAAATAATCCGGGAATGTCCTTACAAAAACAGATGTTGTCTTTTTTTGTGTAGTACCTTGCGTATGGTTCATGACGCTTCCTGTAGATTGTTGTCACCACACCAGGAGCCAAGAAACCGAACTGTTGCATGCGCGATGCATGCAACTCTGCATCTTCCTTGGAGAGTTTCAATTCTCTAACCCAATCGTTCAGTTCTGCTTGGGAACATAAGCGTTGACCCCCATGCAATGTATATGTTGACTCGCATTCTGATGTGGTTTCTACTGTCTCCGGATCTGATGTTGGATGTATCGCCTCATTATTAGATGCCCATCTTGAAACGGACGGTTGCGGGTCCACTGGTTCTTCGGAAAATGGCACTGGAAAATTCACTGTTGAAACAGCAGCGTAAGTCCATCGTATATTTTTTCCCACGCCTGTTTTTTTGCTAAGACAGAAGTAGCAATCTGTTACATGGCAAAGCGGAGCTCTCCAAAGCATTGGCATGATGATTCTCGGCTGTCGTCTGAAAGAATTTCAATAATAAGTTATATATGTTCTTGAATTTCGTAATCTACACTTACCTTGAGTCAGCTAGCTGTACGTAGCACCTTGGACATAGAGCACTTGGTGTCCACCGCTCATCTATGTTTGAGACCTTTAAATTGAAGCTCTCTTCAAATGAATCTCTCAATTTAGGTGAAAAACAACGCTTGTTTTTTTTTCAGAAACGTATTCTCCGCACATGTAACAAAAATTACTTGGATTGGTATTGCATTCAAATCCTCGCGAACGTTTGCTCATTTTAACTATCGCGTTCGTCGACACTTGTTGAATGAGTAAAATCGATCAATGAAGACCTATTTATACTGTGTATTGTTTAGTATTTTACTGACAGGTACTTATAAATGGGTGTATATTTTTTTACGGTGGCTATATACCTGTTTCACCATGTGTGAGTCTTAAATTTTCCGAATAATGACCACCCTTAAATGTGGGTTGCATTTCTGTAAAAAAATCATACAGGTAGCCAACGGAAAACCCAAATAATTAAAAAAGTCCCCTTTCCTTTTTTCCTTTTAATTGTTCACGCACATTTATTAGCGTTTATTACTTTGCTTACGCAATCATACAAATTAAATAACCCTTTGTTTATTCCGTTTTGTTAATTCTGAGAATAAAAAAAAAAGAAAAAACCTTACCATAGACAAAGTTGTGCATATGTCGAGCAAATTTTTTAAAATTCATACCTTTACTCAATTGCGAATAAAAGCGAAACGCGTGCATCGATTTTCATGATCTTTGTCTCATTTTGCTCATAGGTTATGTGACTTTACGTAAAAGTAATAAGATTTGACATTTTTTTGTCATTTTGGATTTTTTATGGATTAAAAAAAAAAAATTTAAATCTTTAGGCAAAAAATAAGTTTTTTCCTTTATATATTCATTTTTAACTTGGAAACTGTTGCTTGTATAGGAAAACAATATATGAACAGATTAAGGGAATTGTAATTTTAAATTTTTTAAAATTTAATTCAATTAAATCGGGCTAGTGGTTCCCGAGTTATGCCGGACGAAACAAATTAACCAAAAAAAAATTTTTTAAATTTTTGAAATTCATACCTTTACTCAATTGCGAATAAAAGCGAAACGCGTGCATCGATTTTCATGATCTTTGTCTCATTTTGCTCATAGGTTATGTGACTTTACGTAAAAGTAATAAGATTTGACATTTTTTTTCATTTTGGATTTTTTATGGATTTAAAAAAAAAAAAAATTAAATCTTTAGGCAAAAAATAAGTTGTTTCCTTTATATATTCATTTTTAACTTGGAAACTGTTGCTTGTATAGGAAAACAATATATGAACAGATTAAGGGAATTGTAATTTTAAATTTTTTAAAATTTAATTCAATTAAATCGGGCTAGTGGTTCCCGAGTTATGCCGGACGAAACAAATTAACCAAAAAAAAATTTTTAAAATTTAAAAAAAAAATAATAAAAAAAAAACCAAACGAAAAAAAAAAATTTTATTGCGTTTTTCGAGCTCATGTCAAGGTTATCTACACAGAAAAAATTATCGCATCCGGAGTACATGAAATTTTTTTCAATTTGTTGAGTAGTGTAATAGACACAATTTTCCGGCAGACAAATGCAAATTATGCAGTAGTAACAGGATGAATCGGACCGACATTTGAAAGAAGGCTTGGGGCCTGGTCCAAAACATGGACCTATATATTTCTCATTCACGGTTGGTATTCAAAGTTAAAATATATCATGATCCGATGTAAGACGTAGTTTCTAGAGCTGTATTAGAGTAGAATGGGGTCCCATTTGGGTTATTCGATAGTATGGACACATATATTTGACTTTGTATTCTTAATTGAAATATAATATAATCTGCAAAATTAAAAAAAAATCCGATGTAAAATTTGTTCTTGAGGGGTAAAAATTAAAATGGGGCCATTTGTAAGGGATCTACATTAAAAAGTGGTTCCTTATCACTTTCAAAGTAGGTATTCTTAGTTGAAATATGATATGATATGCAAGATTATATCGAGATCTAATGTATGATGTGGGTTCTAGAGATGTAATAGAGTAGAATGGGGGTCCAATTTGTATGGGGCTTATACAAAAATATGGACCCATATATTTGACTTTCATAATATGTCTTCTTAGTTGAAATATAATACAAAATGCAAAATTTGATAAACTTTCGATGCGAATTGTGGGTCCTACAAGGGTAATAATAAAAAAGGAGGCCATTTCTAAGGGCGCTACATTAAAAAATGGGCCCATATAGATCACTTTTAAAGTAGGTATTCTTAGTACGAAATATAAATATAATATAATTTGCAAAAATTTGAAAAACTTCCGATGTAAAATGTCGGTCCGTTAAAAAAGTGAAATCGGGAAGGATTTTTGCATCCTGTAAATGTATGTATTTCACAAAAAATTTTAAATCGGAAAGGACATTTGTATGAGGGTATATTGATACCTGAAACGATGTGACCCCCTTTCACCATGTATGTTTATTGGTGAAATATAATATGTAAAGTTTGGCCAAAATCGGTTAAACATTCGGGATCAACATTTGTATGAGGGCTATTTCTAAATCTGAACCGATCTTGCCCACTTTCACCATAGTTTTTTTAGTTGGATTTTTAAATGTTGTGCCAATTTTAAAGAAAATCGGGTACAATATGTGGTTTCTAAAGCGGAAAAAGTGAAATCGGGAGCGACATTTGTATGGGGGCTATATCTAAATCTGAACCGATCTTACCTAATTTTTGCATAGGTTTTTCTAGTTGGATTATAAGATGTTGTGCCAAAGTTCAAGAAAATCGGGTACAATATGTGGTTTCAAGAGCGGAAAAGTCATATCGGGAGCGACATTTGTATGGGGGATATATCTAAATTTGAACCGATTTCCTCCAAATTTAATACCGATGGTCCTTGGCCAGAAAAAAAACTTCTGCCAAGTTTCATGACAATCGGACAACAATTGCGACCTGTAGAGTGCGAACAAGCTTAGATGGACAGCAGACGGACAGACAGACATCGTTAAATAGACTATGTTGGTGATTATAAGCCGATCGGTATACTCAAAGGTGTCTAGCTCAATTATTTCTTGGTGTTACAAACATTTGGCGCAAAACTAACTTATAATACCCTAGCCCACGAAGTGGTGAAGGGTATAAAAAGTACTTAAATAATCTAAATATTAGGGGATATTTTCAGTCTTTCGTAGGGAAAAAATTTTCCCAATTGGCTGATTTCGCCCACATTCAATTCCAAGCGACCTGCAACCATTAGACTCGTTTACGGAAAAATTGAACCTCTTAGTTCATTTCGTTGCTTTCAACAGGAAGACAAGCAGACATGGCTCGATCGTCTTAAATTTTTTTAAAATGTGTTGCGTTTTTTTAAATTTTACCATGACCCAGAATATATTTACTTTATGGAGACTCCGATGAATATTTCAAGGTGTTACAAACGGAATGACAATGTGAATATACCCCTAAGATGGCGGGTATAAAATATTGTTTATCACAGAGTGTTTCAATGAGGGGAAATACAATTCAAAATCGACACGACCTTAACCTATCCAGCAAATATTTCAAAACAAAGAATCGCTTGCAATGGACAATTGACCCTAGATTTTCTGCAATTTGAATAACATTAACTTTTTCTTAATTATGTATATACTTTTTATAATTTAATAGTTCATATATTATTCATATTTTTATTTTTTTTTTAATAAGTATGAATTAACGATCTCCTTTAAATATTATCATGTACCTGTACCTTAAACATACACGTAACAATAAAACATTAAATGTCCAAATCAATACTTTTTTAGGCAGAATGAAGTCTGCCGAGTCAGCTATTTAAATATAAATATAATGTAAAGGCAAAACAACTTTTGCCGGATCAGCTAGTAATTTTATAAATAAACGCTTATAGCGCAAGGCTACCAATATGTTTATACTATATATCGAAATAATACTTCAAGTCAAGTCAAAAAGTAAATATAAGGCAGCAATCTACAAAAAAGCATAAAAACCCTAAATATTGGAGGATAATGTGTGCATTATCAGCTACAACCGTTTGGTTGGCTGTACAGGGTGTCGCAGAATGAGCTATGATATATATATAATAATAAATGTAATATATTATTGGGGAATTTTTTGCCATTAGCTTTAAAAAATGATATCCTATAAGTGATGACTGCTTCGCACATACGTACTCTTTTTCGCATAGTTTTCGGGTGTAATGGCCATGATTTCATTGCCAATGTTGGTTTTTAGTTGGAGTATGGTTCTTGGTTGGTTAACGTACACTCTTACTTTCAAATATCCCCAAAGAAAACTGTCAAGAGCTGTTAAATCTGATGAACGTGGAGACCAATTTAAGTCGCTTGTGCGCGTAATAATGCGTTCGAAACTTCTCGAATACATTTCGATTATTTTATTATTATTATTTCTGTCCTCTAATCACCTAGCATGTAGCCACTGTTCGCTGACTGTGAAGGGCTTCCTTTCCTATTGTGGCAACTGACCATTTTGTCCGAGCAATTTGGTGAATTTGCTTGAAAGCGTGCCGTGATTTTTGATTGAATTCTGGTTGCTTTTGTTGTTGTGGGACATGCAAAGAAACCTCTGTAATTATTTAGAGAAAGTTGCAAGAAATCACCCACTCTACCACGAAGTGGGTGGTTTCTTAGCAAAACTATGTCCAAAACTCTACAAACCATATTTACCTTAATCAATTAATTTTTAGCATGTGTTTCCTTAAATCGATACAAGTTTCCCGTAAGTCAACAAAGGGCTTCGCTTCACTCCACCTACGACCCACCCTTCCTCCCGCTTTTACATTGGCTTTGTTACTTTTCTCTGAAAAATTATATTTCACCCATTTCCAGTTGTGGTGGGCTCTGTGTGTGAGTGTGTTTGATTTGATTCATATCCCTTTTATTGGACGACGACGACGACTATTGACCACTTCAATATGTCAACATGAAATGAAATCAAACAAACCTACGCACCAGGACATGGTGTTTGTTTGTCCTTTGAATCCTTACAAACAAAATGAGTGAGCCTTCGACTGGCGAATGTTTGTGGTTGTGCCGCCCAGAATCCGCAGCTCCGAAGAATAGAAAAATATTTATTTTTGTTTTTGAGATTTATTGTTGAAGTTTTGGTAATTTATTGTTACAATTATTATTACTTTTTTGAGACCTCCTCCTCCTCCTTGCTTCCCTCCTCCTTCTTCTGGTGAACTTCCTTTGAACTTGTTTCTTCCTCCATTCAATGCTTAATATCTTATGTCCTGCCTGTGCTTTTGTTGTTGTTGATGTAAGGATTCCTCTGATGGCTTGTTATGGTTTTGATAGATTGAGTGTAATATATTTGTCTGCGATTTTATCCTTTGGAAGAGTTTGAAGCAAGAAAAAAAAACAATCAAAGTGGAAAATTGAACTTTTGTGTGATGCGGATGCGAGGGAATATTGGACTGGAATGTTTTCTTTAGTCGGCTGCTAAGCAAATAAATTTGCCAAATTGAAAGTGACCAAAGTGGCGGGGGATAAGTAGCTCTTGAGACGATTAGTTTCGGTTTCATTTTCCCTCCATTAAACTTGTTTGCAGTACCATCTTCAATAGTTTTGGATTTTTCACGAGCACGTATTTCACTTGGCATTAAAATTTAACAATTTATTTAAAATTTAAAATATAAGTACAAAATGTTTTTTGTTCTTATACACTTTCGTAAAAAAGTGTACTGTTCACTATAATAGTGTACGGTCTCTGGACTTACATAAAGAATCTAACATTGTGCAGAATATAATATGGGGAGGGCCATTTAAATTTTTTATTTTTTTCAAATTTCTGGTTTCATTGGAAAGGTTGAACTTTGTCATTAATTGTTTTCTCAGCAAGTATATTCTGAATATTTCAAAGTAGGATTAGCTTTAGAGCTAATAGCTAGTTTTCCTTTTTGGTGAGATGTTCTTCTTTTTACGTGGCTTTTAATTTACAAAGAATATAGTTTTAATAATACTGTCCAACAAATTAAGATTTTTGAGTGGAACAGAGCAGAACATTTTTGCAGAATAAAATTATTGTCCAGCTGGTCTGAGTGTATTTTTTTGGTTCAAGGGAGCATTATACTAAGCGAAAAAGTGTTGTAAGTTAATGTCGGAAAAATTCTTATTGTCAGAACTATATTGTAGAATTTTATGAGGATATTTTTTCTACTGGAAGATCCTTATTTTCTAGCTCCTCTATTATTAAGTCAATTTGAAACAAGTAAGGAAAGGCTAAAGTCGGGCGGGGCCGACTATATGATACACTCCACTTTTTATCCGAATACAATTCAATTCGGTAAAAAAGTGAAAACGGGAAGGATTTTTGTATGTTTCCTCATGGGCTAATATGACATGACCCAATTTGTCAAATCGAGAAGAATATTTGTAACGGGGCTACATCCAAACATGGAATGGAGTGACCCACTTTCACAATAAGTGCTTCCAGTTCAAGTATAACGTGTTATGCTTAATTTGAAGAAATTCGGTGAAATACGTGGTTTCTGGGGCGGAAAAGTAAAGCAGAGTTATAAGCCGACCCATAATTATCAGCGGCGGCTGCACTACCCAAAATTTGTCGGCGACGGCGGCTTTCGGCTGATTTGCCGGCTAGTTCTATCATTCTATCACCCCTATTTATTTGACAATTTTGGTAAAATGCAAAGAACAATTTTTATTGGTTTTTAATACCTTATCTTTTATTTTTGGCAAGTAGTTCAATATTCGTTAATACTAGGCAATGTTCCCATAATTAAATATTATTATCTCATACAATTATTTTTTGGGAGTGGGAGTGGGAATCTATTACCAAAACTTATAATATGGACGAATTTAATAAATATTTTTGCAATTACAGCTTTTCATGTGAGGCATATTTGAGCAGACATCTTGAATATCATAATACTCCCAAAGAATCGTAAAGTTTTACCTACTTTGACACACTAAAGAAGCACCAAATTCAAAGAAAGATCCATATATTTTACAGTACTAGGTTGTCTATGTCGACAGTTATATTTTCTTTTGCAATTTTATGTGGATTGTCTATTTTGGTAATAAGGTTGAAGTCGATGTGAGCCAATGAAATCGGCGGCGGCGCGGCTCGTGCAGAAACATGCGGCTGCTTGTCGGCTTAAAATCGGTCGGCTTGTATCTCTGGCCGGGAGCGAAATTTATATAGGAGCTATATATAAATCTGAACCGATCTGACCCATTTTCACCAAGGGTGTTCCTAGTGGAAATATAAGATATTTTGCCATATTTGAAGAATATCTGTTAAAATATGAGGTTTCTACAGGAGCAAAAGTCTAATCGGGAGCGAAATTTGTATGAGAGCTATATATAAATCTGAACCGAACTGACCTATTTTCACCACAGGTGTTCCTAGATTAAATATAAGATGTTTTGCCAAATTTGAAGACAATCTGATAAATATGTGGTTTCTAGACCGTAAAAAGTCAAATCGGGAGTGAAATTCATATGGGGGCTATATCTAAATCTGAACCGTTCTGACCAATTTTCACCATAGGTGTTTCTAGTTGAAATATAAGATGTTCAGCCAATTTTGAAGAAAATCTGTTAAAATATGTGGTATCTAGAGTGAAAAGAGTCAAATCGGCAGTGAAATTCGTATGTGGGCTATATCTAAATCTGAACCGATTTTCTTCAAATTAAATAGCGTTCGTCCTTATCCCGAAAAACTTCGTTCTGCAAAGTTTCATTTGGTAGGGTATATTCTAAAACAAAAATTTCATGCATATAAATCAGTTTAGCCATATCTCCACCGCACAGTGGTTCAGAATCAAAATCCATCGGCCAAAATGCAATAACATTTGTTCTAGTAGACATTTTTGAGTTCTGCAAAAAAAAACAAAACAAAATTAGACAACGACCCAAGGGTTGTAACATTAAAAATCGGAAAATCGGACTCAAAGTTGACTACTTTTCGCAGGGCCGTGCGCAGGGGGGGGGGGGGGGGTTTGGGTGTTCAAACCCCCCCAGAGACGTTTCGAACATATACTTTTTAATACCTTCTAGACTTTCTGAAGCAATAAATTATAGAACTTTTAAGGTATTTTTAAAATAACTCGTCTGAAATGGTAATTTTGCAGTAAAATCATGACAACATGAAAATTACATAAAAAATCTTGGACACTTTCTTGAATTTCGGAAAAAGGTTATGAAAAATACAAACAAACTAAACGAAAAACAAACCAAGATTGTGTAGTGCTAATTTCGCTAATGGAGACCAAATTCTTCGGAAAATTTTCATTTTATTAATCGATACCACTTCTCGACATTCGACTAGAGCTATATCTTATGAACTTTTAATTGTGTACTGCAATAAAAGTTTGGAAATTTAATAACAAAATTGTTTAGTAATTTTAAAAAAGTGTAGATAAGAATCACTATGATATCATAATGAAATCTAAAATATTCTTAATAAAAGCAAATAATTTGCTTTATGCTTGTAGAGCGCTAAGATGTAACATTTGCGATTGGAAATTTTTATGGAGCTGTATCTAAATCTGAACCGATGTGTCCGTTTTTCATCAAATATGTAACAACAACGGTTTCTGTTACTTCCAATGTTTTGGGAGTTTGCAATTATAATACAAATCCATTTCGACAAACGAAGAAAACTGTTTGATATACATAAACTTATTTCTCTTTGTTCATTTACAACAACTGATGGCATGTTTACCACATGTTCACGTGTCTAAAATTTCGTTTCTACGAAATGCATTTTTTCTCTGCGTGTAGGTCTCTATTTTAAAATCTACTTTAAAGTTGCGAAACAAAAAGAAATGAGTTTTAACTTACTAATATTTTTGTTATATTTATCACTTATGTCAAATATTTTTCAAAGTAAGTACTTTTTGTACATATGTAACAAGTATTATTCAAAAGAGAAATAACAAATTCAGTAACTTGGATCTACGTAGGAAAACGAAACTATAAAATACCAATTATTTGGTTTTTTGGAATTAAAATTTCTAGTTGTCTCTTCTTGCATTTCATCGAATACAAAAAAACTATATTTGTTATTCGCATTTATACATATTTAGGATTATAAAAATGAAGAAACATTTCCAAATATTTTTTATTTAATCGGAATAGGCGTATAAAGATTTTGAGTAAACGTCCTGTTACTCATGTCCTATATAAATTAAAAACCACAAAACTCTTTAGACATCCTATTTGGACCCATACTTTGTCAAAAAGCATATCCAATCATAGAAAAAATGCGGGACTGAAGAGTTTATCTCCGAGGAATTTGACCGTTTTTTTATGTAATATTTCTTCAAAATATATATCGAGGGCTTATATTCAAAAGTGGCTATGAACCATTTTCTCGAAAATGAGTTTTTTAAGCCAAACTATTCTCAGATTTGGATGTCATATAAATTTGAAAAAGATCTTTTCTAAAGCCATTTTTTTCTAATTTGGCTATCCCCTCGCACGTAAGTTTGTGACTGCATAAGTGGCTATGAACATAAAAATAATAGAAATAAAATAGTTCAACAATGGAGCAGCATAAAACCGAAGGTTATAATTCGCTACAACGATTTTGTTTAAAACATTTTTCTAGATTTAGGGCATATCGTACTATCAAATTCCATCATTTCGCGTTAATAAAATTTTGATTCCCCAAGTAAAGTCAAAAGTTGTGAAAAGTATATTTATAAAAAACCGGCGTAACTTTTTATTATCTTGAGAATACCAAAATATTTGGAATGTGATTGCTGACTTCGTGGGGAATATTTGTGTATGAAAAGTTTCAGAATTATGTATGAAGAAAGTTAAAATATAAGGAATTGCAACGGCGAATTTTGGATTTTTCATCAATTGTAGCGATTTTCGCGACTGGCTACATATATGTTACAAGCGACCAATCTGACGGTTGAAGCTGGAATCTTTAAATTCGCTGTGTACAACACAAAAAATGCGTTTTCTATACAACATTGCCAAGATTTCATGAAAAAGTTATGGAGTTTACAATAAAGCTTATTCTTATTTCAACATTCATAGTGCTCAATTTTAAACATACAAAAGTGGCTATGAACCATGAAACCGCCAATAATAGGAAATTTCGAAAACTTTTTAATCGTAGCAATTAGTAATCCTTTTTAGATTAAACTGTAGAAGAATGATTAATAATTTCTCTTCAAATTAAGGAGAAAATTAGTTTTTTCGCTCTCCTGAAAAGTTATGTTTTTGTTCATAGCCACTTATGAATATAAACCCTCTATATGTATGTATGTAATTTCAAGCAACTATTTAAAAAAGTTCTACACTTAGAGAACAAGTATGTTAATAAAAGCGACTGTCTGCTGACTATCAGCAGACACTTTTCTGCTATTACAGCTGTTTTTTTGACATAACAGCAGTTTTCTCCTGCTAAAGAGTTTGCAGTTTGCTAAAATTGGCTGTTGTTAATTAAAATATAAAAATAGATAAGCGTTCATAAGCGAGTTTAGCTCGAATTTTCTTTTATATTAGCTTGGACATATTGCTAAAAACAGTGCAATTTTGCCGACAATGTCTGTCTGACGAATGTATCAAAATATTTCTCGAAGTTCCTGGCAATAAAATATGAAATTGTTTGTATAGAAAAAATTCCATTTAGGAAATTTTAACTTAAAAATGAGTTTTTTTCTAAAATGAAGTTGAAATGTTTACTGAAATTTATGCCGAGTTCTTCATACATTTAAGTATTAATGAACTTATAAAAAACATTTAAAATTGTTTAAAAAATAGTGAATATTAATCAAAGATGCACTTCTCGTTTGTTTGCAGAGACTTATTTCTTAATTACTTTATGCATTATTCTAAACAACCACTGCGAAGGCGCCTATCTTGCCTTCGCAACAATCATGGAGTAATAGCTCAACTCCTTTTGGCAGAGGTATCATGCAAGTTTTGAGAAATATTTCAAAGTTGTCATTTTTGTATCAGTTTTGCATACTCTGATGCAAAACTATTTGTTTGATTTTTTTAGTTAAATAAAACTTATTTTAATTGCACCTTTTTTCCTTGTATAAAATAAAATGTTCCTCAGTTTAAGTAAAAATTTACTCGTTTTGAGGAAAAATTCAGCAAAGTTGTCCTCAGTTTGAGTAAATATTTACTTGATTTGAGTAAACATTTACATAGTTTTAGAAAATTTTCAGCAAAATTTAACTAAGATTTAGTAAAAAATTACTTAGTCTTAGGAAAATGTTGCTTAAATTTAGTAAAAATTAATAGGTTTTAGGAAAAATTTACTTAGATTTATGAAAATTTCAGAAAAAAATCTACCAATATTTAGTAAAAATGTACTTGGTTTCCTAAATTTTAGTTAATTTTAACTCATTATAGGGTTAACTTTTTTATGAGTTTAGATGAAAACCCCCCAGGGGAAAATCCTGCGCACGGGCCTGACTTTTCGTATTTTTCGATTTTAAAGAAAATTAAAATTTTTATAGTTTTGTGTTTATGTTTTTTAACATACTTTTACGTATTTGTTCATAATGCGAAGAACAAATTTTAATTTCTCTTGTATTACAGATCTTCACGTTTTCCATATTTTGAAAACGTAACTTCTTTTTTTACCTTGTCGAACATTTTAAGAGATTTTGTTAGAATTTGTGGTTTCTAGATTTATTATGACGCCAAAACAAATTTTGTGCCAAATATAGTTTGTTTGTAATGAATATTGTAAAAATATAATTTTTGAACAAATGTTTGACTTTGGACCAACACAACTTTTTCCTTCAAAAGCCTTTAACGAAATGTATACATATTTAGAAAAGGTTGAAGGCAAATGAACTCCTATTGTTATAAAATTTAGCAATGGGATAAAGGAAATTTACTCACCTTTTTATCTGCGTAGTAAAGTAGGTACTTTTCAGAAATTAATGAGACGAAAATGACTAAATTGCGTTTTGGAACTAAAAAAATTGACTTTTTGCACTAAATGTATCCTATCTTCCAAGGGTGCAATTTTGTGCAGCCAAAAGTTACCCTACCAAATCAACCTTTCTAAATATGTATACATTTTGTTAATGGCTTTTGGAGTTGCGTTGGTCCAAAATCAAACATTTGTTCAAAAAGGACATTTTTTACAATATTCATAACAACCAAACTATATTTGGCACAATAATAAAGCTAAGAAACCATAATTTCTAATAAAAAAATTTCAGTGCAAAATCTCTTACAATGTGTGAGAAATAGTTCGACAAAATGAGTCGTTAATGCAGATAAAGTCCGAAACTACTGGTGCAGATGGTATTCCTCTTAAATTTCTAAAATTGATCTTTCCTGAAATATCTCGACATTTGGTTCACATATTGAATACAATTATTATGACTTCCTACTTTCCGAAGCAGTGGAAAATTGGTAAACTGATCCCTGTATCAAAAAAGAAAAACCCACATAGTTTGTCTGATTACCGACCGATTAGCATATTGAATTCGATGTCAAAAATTTCTCCTGAGAGAACAAATGCAGGATCATCTTAACACTGGGAACTATATTTCAAAGTTTCAATCAGGTTTTCGGAAGGGCCTTAGTACTACAACACAAACTTTAGATGTGGTGGATAACATTAGAAAGAATTTAGATAAAAAACAATCCTCGGTCCTCATATTTTTGGATTTCAGTAGAGCTTTCGACTCTTTGAGTCATAATGTATTAATAAGAAAGCTATATAGCCAATTCTGTTTCAGTTCAACAGCGTGCAAATTATTATATTCGTTTATGAACGGACGCCCACAATTGCTGGCAAAAAAATGGGTGTGTCTCTGACCTAACATTTATATATATAGAGGAATTCCCCAAGGATCCATACATGGACCTTTAATATTTATGTTGTATGTGAATGACATTTTCAAACCACATTACTTTGAAACGCATTACGACATTCAGCTCATAGCTGATGTGAGTGGATTGTCTCTTTCTCTCTTTGAGGATAGTATAAATAGAGACATAGCAAATATTTATGAATATTCACTAAGAAAATTTTTGAATCTCAATCCCTCTAAAACAAAGGCGATGTTTTTCACGCATACCCACATTGAGCGTTTGAACATAAAACTTAATAACATATGCATAGGTTTCTATTTGGATTCTCGTCTTGATTTCACCTCTCATTTTAATCATGTTGTATCGGTAGTTATTAGCACATTGCGAAGATTATATGCGCTTGGACATTATCTACCGTTTGCTGTAAGGAACAAGTTGCCGTAGCCTTGTGCTTTCCAATACTTTTGTATGGCATTGAAGTTTATTCGAGGACTTCTCAAGGCAATATTATGTGATTTAAACCTTTGTTTTAATAGGGTCTACAAATTGCACATTCGTGATCATGTCTCATCACACTGTAGAGAGTTGTTAGGATGCGATTTCAGTGATTTTATAACATTAAGAATAATGATTATGTTTTACAAAGTAATGAGAGCTGGAAGCCCGGAATATCTAATCGAAAATTTTACTTTTGGATCATCGACTAGGACTCACACATTACAATTGCCGACATTTTCAACGCTTATCATGAATAGATCTTTTGTTGTCCGTGTGGCTCGAATATGGAATTCAGTAGTACCCTATAGAAATAGGTGTTTTTCAAATTCTGTTGGTCATTTTAAAAGAATGATACTGGAGAAATTTTAAAGATACTTTCAAGGAATAATTTATGGATTCAACAAGAGTTTGGCTAGTCATTGGGTCTCATATATATATTTACTTATATTTCTTTTAAGTTAAATATATTTTATCTGTGCTTGTGCTGGGGGGTTTGTTACTTTATATTACGTTCTTAGGCTTAATTATACCCTACACCACTTCGTGGTCTAGGGTATTATAAGTTAGTTTCGCGCCAAATGTTTGTAACACCAAGAAATAATCGAGCTAGACCCACCTTTAAGTATACCGATCGGCTTAGAATCACCAGCTGGGTCGATTTAACGATGTCTGTCTGTCCGTCCGTCCGTCTGCTGTCCATCTAAGCTTGTTCGCACTCTACAGGTCGCAATTGTTGTCCTATTGTCATGAAACTTGGCAGAATTTATTTTTTCTGGACAAGGACCATCGGTATTGAATTTGGAGGAAATCGGTTCAGATTTAGATATAGCCCCCATACAAATGTCGCTCCCGATTTGACATTATCCGCACTGGAAACGACATATTGTACCCGATTTTCTTTAAATTTGGCAGAACATCTAATAATCGAACTAGAACACGTATGCAAAAATTGGGTAAGATCGGTTTAGATTTAGATATAGCCCCCATACAAATGTCGCTCCCGATTTGACATTTTCCGCTCTAGAAACGACATATTGTACCCGATTTTCTTTAAATTTGGCAGAACATCTTATAATCGAACTAGAAACACGTATCCAAAAATTGGGTAAGATCGGTTCAGATTCAGATATAGCCTCCATACAAATGTCGCTCCCGATTTGACATTTCCCGCTCTAGAAAAGACATATTGTACCCGATTTTCTTTAAATTTGGCAGAACATCTTATAATCGAACTAGGAACACGTATGCAAAAATTGGGTGAGATCGGTTCAGATTTAGATATAGCCCCCATACAAATGTCGCTCCCGATTTCACTTTTTCTGCTTTAGAAACCACATATTGTACCCGATTTTCTTCAAAATTGGCGGTTCAGATTTAGATATAGCCCTCATACAAATGTTGCTCCCGAATGTTTAACCGATTTTGGCCAAACTTTACATATTATATTTCACCAATAAACAGACATGGTAAAAGCGGGTCACATCGTTCCAGGTTTCAATATACCCTCATACAAATGTCCTTTCTGATTTAAAATTTTTTGTCAAACACATACATTTACAGGATGCAAAAATCCTTCCCGATTCAAAAGTTATTGAATTATGGCCGATGGATTTTGATTCTAAACCACTGTGCAGCGAAAATAAAAATTTTGCAAAAATACCCAATTCGTATTTTTTGTTTACCGTGCTCTACCGAAATACCCACATTTTTTGTCGAAAAAGATCGATGTTCCAAAAAACATGGACCAATTTTAACTTTGGTGTCTTCGGTGGACCCCGCCGAAATTTTTCGACAATGTTTTTCTTTGGACAGTTTTATCCTTAAATGTCTCCTTTATGTCTCGAAAAAAGGGTCAAATTGGCCCATAAAGAAAGAAACTAGAGGGTTAAAATCTTCCACAAAAATGATCCTCATAAAATTCCACAATACAGGTCTGACAATAAGAATTATCTCCGACATTGACTTACAACATTTTTTCGCTCATTATAAAGCTCCCTTCGGCCAAAAATGAAAACATTAACCCACTGTAAAAAAAGCTCAGACTAGAAGAAGGACTAGAAGTTTATGCTACAAAAACGATCTATTCAACACTCCCTTTCAGAATTATATGGTCGCTACTCTGTTCCAAAAATGCTGTTGGACAGTGTAATTTATTTTCGTACGTATGCTCGGAATTTTGACTCTGTTTTGTTGAAAATTTGCCTACAGATGTTCAAAATTAACTGACACCCCCCATGACAACGTAAACCTCTCGTTTCGCGGGGCACTCTAATGTATTGCTACAATCGATTTATCCTTAATTTTGAATTGCTTTAACTGTCATTGACACCATATCCATTTGAGTTATTTATGGATTTAATGTCAAATAATATCCTTTATATTTAAGTACAGCATCCGGACATCGTTAATAATAACTACACATACATGTGTATGAATGTATTACTGAAATGAATTTCCATGCCATTTTGTGAACTTCCAACCCTTTTCGCACTCCATCCACACACACACATATACGGGGACATATGCACAATCGTTCATACATAATCTTTGAATAATTTATTATTATTGTCGCAAAGAAGGAATAAATTCCCCAATAATCAAACTAAAACGCACTGCAAATGACGACAATTGTCCATAAAAAATAAAACGTTCGTCGTCGCAAACGCAACGAAAATGGAAAATAACACATGTGAAAGTGCTTTCTAATACATTTTAAATGCTGTGATATCCTTTTAACCAGACATAACAACAACGACAACACCACCAAACAACAAACAAGGACTCGGTACGACACATACTCGTTAGAATAACAAACTACAAATTGCATTCATAAAATTTTATCACCTCATAAAGGAAATGGATTCGTTTCCTTTGTGAAACGGGCAGAAAAGGGATGCTTTTTGCGAAATAAAAATACGAAAAAACAGACAGACAGGCAGAGAGTAGTTCTTTGGGTGTGTTTTCTTTTGTGGCTGTATAAAAAAACAATTTAAATGGTTTTTTAAACAAATAGTGAAAGTGTCTGCGAGGAGGAAGATGAAGAGGAGGTGTGACATGTGTGTCCTGGAAAAGAGACTGCTGGCGAGCTGTCGAATTAAGTCCATCATCATTGTAATACGCACAGCGTTTATTGCAAACAAATGTTTATGGAATATAACAAATCATTCGAAATTTATTTTATTCTCCGAAAGGAGTGAGCAGTTGTTGTTGTCCCCCTGTAATTTCCCCCGCCACGCATTTTCCCTGAAATATTAGTGAAATTAATATGATTTGTGGCCGTCATTTGTGCTAGCCATTGTCATGGTTATTAATTTCATTACGGAGATCATACGCCATCGAAAAGGTCAGCCAGTTAATACATTTCATAGAGAGAATGTCAGCTAGACATTCGAGACATTCTTAACTAAATTAAAAGATCCAAAGGATGTGCCCACACAAATCCACCCTTCTGCTATGGCCGAGGAAAGTAGCACAAAGACGCACACATAAATCCTTGCAATATAAGTTAGTGATAACCCTTACCTCCACCTCCCGGGGGTTGGCGTATTGATTTCATATAATAGCCCAGAAACTATGACGTGATTACTTCAGCACTTTCGGCATCATCTGTGGCAACACCAGCCGCTGATGACGGGTAGATGGACGGTCGGAAGGAAGTACAAACGGACACTTGTCGAATGCCTGTAAGCGTCTGCCACACACAACTGTACCCGAGAAGATTATGCTGAAATCATAAAAGAAGGCGGTGTAGTAAGTGAGGAAAATGGCCTAACAAAATGTTGATAGCAAAATAAACCAGTAAAAATGCGAAAAGCTCGGTCGGGCCGAATCTTATATACCCTCCACCTAGGAGTACATTGCTCAATATTGCCGGCAGATTAGTGGTTGTCGACTTTACATAGATGTGCGGAACCATATTAGGAAAATTGTGATATGTTTTATACACAGTACTATAATTGTTTAATATTTTAAAATATAAGGCATACTTATATGCACTGTTTTAAATAAATAACATTGTTCCATTATTATAATAGTCCATTGCTACCCAGTATAAAAATAGGAAGTACTTCCGTAGGAGGCACATTTTAATCACATCTCAAAATCCAAAAGTGCATTTTCACGCTATTGCGAAAGTTTTTTTAAACATCTTCTAAAAAAGTAGATAATATTTTATTATTCCGCAACATTTTACGAATGGGAACTAATTTTTAGTATGGGGCCAGAGTGGTAAGGTGTCCGCTGTGCACCGAGATCGTGGCTCGGGAAAAATTTTTTTATTACTTTTATAAATAAACAATTTTTAATTTTCTATAATTTTAACTATTTATTTTTTTTTTGCATAAACAATTACAAATTAATTGCTTTAATCATGTACTTCAAATATCAGTAAAATTGAGTAGTATCATCAGTAAAATTGAAGTAGTGTTAATTTATTTAATGATAATTTAATTTAATATTAATTTGCGTTATATATTAAATTAATAATAAATAAATATTTTGTTAAGTTTCCAAAATGATTTGTTATTCAGCACTCACAACAGAGAATAGCTGAGATGGTTAGAGTGACGTAGCAGCAATCACAAGGTCCGCTGTTCTATCCCCGGTAGCGGCGGATTTTTCAAGACAGAAATGGAAACTAGTGCAAAAGTTGTTCCTTTGCAACACTTTAAAATAATTTTGTTAAATTCATTGGTGAAGATCCCAATTTTCACTACTTCCGAATCACAAGATGAACATAAATTTAACTTCTTTGGGTGCTCTGTTCAAAATGTGCCCTAAATATTAGGTGTATTGTCAGGCGTTATTAGGGAGAAACATTTTCCCCCATTTGTAATTTCTTGATTCAGCTTCAGACAAAGTGAATGAAATGCACATATTTCAAAGATTCGTTATATTCTGGGTCCACATTGGAATGTACACATCTAATTTAAAAATTTTAGGTACATCAGTTTGCTTGGTACCAGTTTTTTTTAATTTTGACCCTAAAAGTACGCATTTGTAGAAATACTCGTATTTCGCGTGTCTACGAAGACAGATGAGTGTAAACACTGAATTTCATGATAGCCGTTTGCTTGGTACCTATTTTATACCGTTTTGATGCAAAAGGTACGAATATCGAAATATATCTTTATTTTTCGCATGTCGCAGTCAGATCAATGTATACACCGAATTTCGCTATTCTAACTGCAGTCTTTTGTTTGGTACCTTTTTATCCCCTTTTGCCCTATTTGCTGCCTAAAAGTATAAATTTCTAAAAATTCCTTTATGTTTTGCGTCTGTACAATCAGAATTTCAAAACCGAATTCAGAATTTCATGGTACCATTTGTATCCCATCTTTTCCAATTGTGTCCCTAAAAAGTACAAATCTAATAATCCCTCTATTTTACGTGTCTAAGTAATTATTGGGATGTACATACCGAATTTCATGTTGCCAGCTGTTGTCGTATCATTGGTAAAATTTTTATCCCCTTTTGTTACATTTCACCTGCTAAGTCTTTTTAGTACTTTTTGGAACTTTCAAGCTATAAGAGCAACTAATTTCAAGTACATATATATATCAGAAATTTAAAGAATAATGCTTAAATGGTCTAAATATCCCCCTAATATTTAGGGCGAAATCGGTCAAGGGGGAAATTTTTTCCCTAACAAGGACTGAAAATACCCCCTAATATTTAGACTATTTAAGCATTTTTTAAACTTCTGTTATATGCACTTGAATGGTATTTTTTACGTGTCTATGCAATCAGAGGATGTATACACCGAATTATTTTGATTATTCTAGGGGCAGCCGTTTGGTTGGTACCATTTTTATCCCTCTATTCCCATTTTACCCACTAAAAGTACTAATTTGGAAAAAATACTTTTATAGTATGTATCTACTCTATTAGAGGAATGTACACTAGGGCGTACCTCAAAAAAAAAGTTCGCCGTACACCTTCGAATATGAAGTATTATTGAAAGGTAGTTTCAAAAAAAAATTTTTATTTTTTTATGCCGAACGTAGGGGTCGCGCTTTTACATTTTTCTATATAACTTGTATTTATAAACGGATTTTAAAGTGTGATACATCGATGTTTTTGTCTCGACGAGGCCGATTTTTTTGTCTTTGAAGTCATTGAGCTCAAGCACCCCCTTCTGGTACTTACCCATCATTTCTCAGTTGCTACTACCCTAATGTACCACTCTAATAATCGAAAATTAAAGCTCGCATAAAATCATGAATCATGTTTGAGCTCAATGACTTCAAAGACAAAAAAATCGGACAAAAACATCGATGTATCACACTTTAAAATCCGTTTATAAATGCAGAAGTTATATAGAAAAATGTAAAAGCGCGACCCCTACGTTCGGCATAAAAAATGGTAAAATGGAAAAAGGGGATAAAAATTGTACCAACAAAATGGAGGCAGCTAGAATCATGAAATTCGGAGTATACATTCCTGTGGCAGCGTAGACACGAAACATAGAAAGGGATACAATGGGAACAGATGGATACAAATGGTACCAATTAGGGGGTAAATGGAAAAAGGGGATACAAATTGTATCAACCAAATAGCTGAAAGCGTATACGCGAATCATAAAATTCGAAGTAGACGGCGCACTGTGTTGCGGCTAGTGGAAAAGTAACTTTTTTCCCATTATTTTTTTCAGTGTTTTTAATGATGCAATTTTGTCACAGACATTCCAAGTAAACAAAAAACACATAAAGCTTATTTTTATGTTGGCCCGTTGATTTTTAATTGATTTTAGAAGTCAAATATACAAAATTTTCACGAAAAGAGGGGATTTCAGGGCTGTATTCAAAATGATCTCATTTGATTTTGGTGACAGATATTTTGATTCGGAAAAAAAATCTGCCTTCGGACAAGTATCTTCTGTAAAAAAAAGGAATGTTGTTTGAGACATTTTCATATTTTTCATATTTTTTAGTACGAAAACCCGACTAAAGGTCCATTTTCCCTTTAAATTTGGGTTAGGTAAGCAATATCTAAAAAGTCCCAGAGAGTCCCAGTTCCAAACCACTACAGAAATGTTACATAATTTGTTTTCAACGAACTGTGAGAAAATCAGCTGCCCATACCTGCCCTCCTGGGAGTTATAGCGATTTTAGTATATCACTCTCAATATTTATTCCATAGAAATAGAACGGAAATTCTCGGAATCAATTTTTTTTATTCCACATCTATTCTAGCACTCCACAAAAATGAGCATAACTCTCTTAAAACTGAAGCTATTGACTTCAAACCGGTATCAAATTAAAGCTTTGATTGCCACCTTTCAAATAAGAAATTAAATAGATTTTGGTTTTTATAAAATTTCAGAGTTTTTCAACAAATATCGAAAAATCATGAAAATTTGACGTTTATAATTCTTGTTCGGACCACCCTATAATTTATTTGAAAAACTAATCATAGGGTATTTATCAGAAATAAAAGAAGAATTAAAATAAATTTTTTTGTAAATTTTTCGAACAATTTTTTTTTGACTTTTGTTGAAAATTTGAACCAACAATTTTTTTCGGTGTAAATTTTTTTTCACTCATTCTGTTTGGGATTTCATTCTGACCAATCTGTACAAGTTTCTCATCGATACAATTAAAAATACAGTTTAGGCAATATGATTTCCAAAAAATTCCGCTTTCGCAACACTGTGCGGCGTAGGCAAGAAACATAAAAAGATACTTCAAAGTGATCTAAGGGAGGGATAACAATGGTACCAACTAACGGCTACAGCTATAATGATCGGTTATATTTTTCACACATTCGCACTTTTTTGCTTTTACGGCAAAAATTGGTAGAATCATGTAGTTAAGTTATCTTGCACTGGATTTTCAAAATGTATACGTTTGAAAATAAAATAGGATGGAAATACAAACAACCAAATGACCGTAGCTGAAAATACACTAACTATCCACCAATAGTTACGGTATTTAAGTTTTTTTGAAGATTCCTGCCTTCTCTTCATGTTTTCAGATTCTTTACGATTTTAGATTCTGCTGTCTTATACCTAAATTCTAGACAACAGTATTGCTCAAAAACATTCTAACTTTATTACTTATAATATAGTTACTTTAACTTTAAACGTCTCTCCTGCAAATCACAATTTTCGGAGGCGTCGATATACATATAAAATATTTCTAACAATAGAATATGCATTGGCAAAATCGTAAAAATCAGAAACATAACTTATTTTATTTACCTACATCGTTCGGTTTGATATCGAAGATCGACAAACAGGTATGCATTTTTATTAAATTTTATGGTTCAGGCACGAATTAACAAACATAAACCATAGCATCGTATCCTCCCTCACTCATCATACCACCATGCTTTTCTTATCAACCCTTCTCCATATATCCACAACACAAGTGAGTGGGTTGGTCAAGTTTGGTATTTATTTTCCCGGCAAATGTAAGAAACCCCATCTCAACAACGAGTGTTGCCACCACATACGCCTCCTTGGGCAGTGTTTTTTCCCGTTGCCATCGGACATCTTCAGAGAAAGTTTACATCATCAAACATTAAGAAAGTTAAACCGCACAATACACCACATTCACTTTTATCACCATGTTGCTCTCATTCCATTCCATCCCATCCCAGCTCATTGCATAGCCAACGCCCGGGGAGGGTTTCGCCCCGCTCCGTAGCATTAATGATTTTAATCAAGTTGCTACAAGCACCAGTACTTGTAGTCGCTGGTCACTTAATACACTCCTACCACCCTCCCCCTGAAACACATACATGCACACTTTACGAATTTGTCCATCATTAATAAATCTTTTTTTGTTGTCGTTGTTCGAGAGTTTCATTGCGTTTATTTCTCGAGCAAATATTTGCAATGTCCTGTAATCAAACATACAGCGAAGGAAGGATACTCTGAACCAAGAGTAACTGTTCGCCTCGATAATTGCTTTCATTAATCAATAAACAGAATCTCATCTCGGAGCGAATGGTGAATGGCGAGCGGTTGAATGGCAAATAGTGGACATGTAATGAAGTGGAAAAATAAAAGTATTTATAGATGGAAATACATCATTGCAGGAGGGAACTGAAGCGAACAAAACGTTTGCTCATCATTTGTGTGGAACTTAGTTTCTTATTTATTATGCGGATGAAAGAAACTCTACATGTCATTTAATTACTGTCGCCGTAATGAGTATAATGCCGATGGTTTAACGTAGTTTTTTTCGACTAAATTAAGTTACGTTCCATTCTGCAGACAAGCACACCATTTCTTGCCATTATATTAAATGAAATGTTTTCTTGAGAGAAAAAATGAAGCAAATACTCAATGGAATTGAACTTCTGTCAATCAATCCCAATTTGTGTTGGACTATGATTATTGCTAAACCCTCATCGAAAATACTTTTTAAATAGCCAAACTTCAGATGAAATTCCCAAATTAAACCATAATGTTTCATTACTTAGCACATATTAGCAAAATTGTGATATTTTTAAAGGGTGTCCCAAGAAGAGCGCAATTTTTTAATTTTAAATAAAACACAGATATTTAAGAAAAAATCGTGAAACTTTATTATATCGTAAAGTAGACAGAATGAGGTTATGTATGGAACAATATATCGTGCAGATGGCCGCCGCGGCTTTGCTGGCATCCACGCGATCTTTTAATGAAATTTTCAATGACCGTTTTGCATGAATGCTGCGGTATTTCATTAATGCAGCGTCCAATTTCGTCTTTTAAGGCTTGAGTCGTCGTCGGCTTATTCGCGTAAACCATCGACTTCAAAAAACCCCAAAGAAAAAAATCTAATGGTGTTAAATCGCACGATCTAGGCGGCCAATTCTGATCTCCAAAACGCGAAATAACACGACCGGGAAATGACTGATGCAGCAATTGAATTGTTTCTCTGGCTGTATGACATGTGGCGCCGTCTTGTTGGAACCACATGCCCTCCACATTCATTTCTTCAATTCTAGGCAAAAAAAACTGGTTATCATTTCACGATACCGAACACCATTGACTGTTAGCGCTTGACCTGCCTCATTTTCATAAAAAAAGGTCCAATGATTCCTCCAGCCCAAAAACCACACCACACAGTGACACGTTGAGGATGCATTTGCTTCTCGTGAATCACTCGAGGATTTTCCGAACCCCAAATGCGACAATTCTGCCTATTGACGAAGCCAGCAAGATGAAAATGGGCCTTGTCACTGAAGATGATTTTATCGGCAAAATCAGCATTTTCATGTTGTCTCTCCAATACCCAATTAACGAACTCCCTTCGCTGTCCATAGTCAGTTGGCTTCAGTTCCTGAGTCAATTGAACTTTGTATGCATGAAGATGCAAATCTTTCGTCAAAATTCGCTGCAAAGTGGATTTGGAGACACCAATTTGCTGAGCTCGGTGTCGAATTGAGGTGGATGGAGTTTGAGCGACATCATCACGTACAGCTGCGACATTTTCGGTCGATCGACCTGGTCGATGGCGCGTTGTTGTCTTTACATCACTAACAGACCCAGTTTCGGCAAATTTATCCATTAATCTCTTTACAGTTGACTCTTTTGGAGCATTATTGTGACCCCAAATTGATCGCAATTTGCGAACTGTAGCCGCAAAACTTTCACCATTTTGGTAAAACAATTTCACAATGAGAATGCATTGTTCATTCGTGTAGCGCTCCGTTTTTACTAACCTCGTACCTTCTACTAACAAACAATAACAATTGTTCAAATGTCAAACAATGACACTTCGAATGTTGCCAGATTTAAAAATTGCTTTCTTCTTGGGACACCCTTTTACAATAAGACTGTTTTCCTTTAAGACTAAAAAGTTAAAATTTCACTCAAAATAAAAATTATTTTTTAAAATTAGAGCCAACAGCAATAACAATGTGTGTATGAAAACAATTTTTAAAAAAATATTTTATATTAAAAATATTGGACTTAGCCAGTGTAAGTAAAATTTATGGTTATCGAGGCTAAGTCCATAAAAGTCAACACAAAATATTTTTCTTGAAAATTTATTTTGATACAAATATTTATATTGTAGTTGCCGACAATGTGAAAAAATAATCTTTTATTTTGAGTAAAAATTTAACTTTTTATTAAAGTTTTTGTTATCGCAGCTTGCTATGCAGGCTTAAAGAAAAACACCCCTAATATTAAACTATAGGGCATACATATGCGCACTGTATTAAATAAATTGTGATGCTTCATTATTATAATATTATGTAAAACTTCAAAAGTAATAAAATAGTGAACATTAGAGTGGCTTCTTTTGTGAGGAAGTAAAAAATGTTGTTGATGTTCCCGACTAAAATGAAAGATTGGTTTGTTTTATGTGTTCTCCCAAAATATTTCGCTTTTATCATTGTCCGTTCGTGAGCTGGACGCGTTCAAAATAACCTCTATTAATCAGGTTTTTCTTGAATAAAATCCACGATGAGAATAGTATTGAGAAACAAACCGCTAGAAATTAAAATCCGACCCGGGACTTATAAAACCATATTAAAAACTTGCAATATAACACAGCATATTGCAAGTTTTGATGCATTTTTATAAAAACCGCACTAACTTCCACATTTGTATTTTAAGAATTTTCCAACCCATTAAGGGCCGCAAATTGTTTTCTTACTGTTAATACTCAGTGGGTTAGATGTGAAGTAAAAACTGAAATATGGGGTTATTTGCATCGTAAACACATTCTAGTCTTATATAAAGCTAATTTTTGGAAAGAAATTCAACCATTTAAAATTTTCCAACTTAAAAATTAAAACATGAATAATATAAAGGGTGATTTTTTAAGAGCTTGATAACTTTTTTTTTAAAAAAAACGCATAAAATTTGCAAAATCTCATCGGTTCTTTATTTGAAACGTTAGATTGGTCCATGACATTTACTTTTTGAAGATAATTTCATTTAAATGTTGACCGCGGCTGCGTCTTAGGTGGTCCATCCGCTTAGTCCAATTTTGGCATTTCCATGTTTTTGAGTAACAGAGACCCAATTGGTGCGAACGGCGACGAATCGAAAATTGGTGGTCATCATTAACACTGGCCGATACAGCTGCGATATTTTCTTCAGTTCGCACTCTACGTAAGCGTGTTGGTGGTTTAATGTCCAACAATGTAAATTTGGTGCGAAATTTAGTCACAATAGCCCGAATAGCCGCTTCAGTGGGTCGATTAAACTGACCATAAAATGGAAGCGCGCAATGAACTTTCTTAACAGAGCACGCATTTTGATAATAAAATTCAATAATTTGCAAGCGTTGTTCGTTTGTAAGACGATTCATGATGAAATGTCAAAGCATACTGAGCATCTTTCTCTTTGACACCATGTCTGAAGTCCCACGTGATCTGTCAAATACTAATGCATGAAAATCCTAACCTCAAAAAAATCACTCTTTACATAAACTTTCTAAAGGGGAAAAATTTAAATGGTTGTTATTGTTAAATTAACATAGATACCCGCATGAAATTTAAAGTATATTTAGTAGATGTTCTTCCCTTTCATTTGATACCCATATCGTCATTGTATGAAACGCAAAAGTACGAAACTAAATTATTGAAACATTTACATCCTTTGGAAATTAAAAGTCCTGTAAAAAAGACAAACAACCACGAAATAAAAAAAAACTGAGTATGAATTTTCCTATTAATGACCTATAGTTTCACTTTTATATAATCTTTTTCTTGGGAGGGAAATCATGTCGCACGGTTTTATTGTAACATCTTATGTGAAGTTTTCCTCCCAATTTATCCATAGTAAGGCCAAAATTGCAGATGCTTTTTTTTTAAATTAGCTTTTTGTAAGACTAGAATGTGTTTACGATGCAAATAACCCCAAATTTCAGTTTTTACTTCACATTTAACTCACTGAGAACCAACAGTAAGAAAGAAATTGTCGGCTCTTAATGGGTTAGGGAGTTCTAAAAATTGCAATTGGTGATCAATACCTCTTCAACGATCCAACAAAAACAAGAATCGAACTAAAAATATGGAAGTTATTGCGATTTTTATAAAAGATGCAACAAAAATGATAAAACTCCACCCTCTTTTCTGGGTTAAAATGCAATGGGTTTTTGTTATGGTTTGATAAGGCTCGGACCAGATTTTAATTTCTGGCAGGTTTTATCTAAATACCATTGTCACCGTGAATTTTATTCAAGAAAAACCTGATTTATAGAGGTTATGTTGAACGCGTCCAGCTCACGAATTAATATATGAATTAATATAATAATATTAAGTAATATTAAATTAAATTAGAATTAAATAAATTAACACTACTTATTTTTACTGATATTATGTGGTATTAATAATTGAAAATGCACATTTGGATTTTGAGTTGCGATTAAAATGTGCTTCCTACGGAAATACTTCCGAATTTTTTAGCTGGTTAATAATATTGAAGATCCAATATGTTTCGCGTTCTCAGTAGAATGTACACACCTTATTTCTCGATTTTATTTCTTTTTATACCCTCCACCTCCACGATGGGGGTATACTAACTTTGTCATTCCGTTTGTAACACCTTGAAATATTGACCTGAGACTCTATAAAGTATATATATTCTTGATCGTCATACAATTCTACGATGATCTAGCCATGTCCGTCCGTCTGTCGAAAGCACGCTAGCGTATCAACGAAAGGAGCTAGGGCGTCCAAATTCGGTTGGGATTGAAACTGGGCAAAATCGGCGCAAAGGTACAACATTTTCCCTCACAAGGACTAAAAATACCCATAGTAACCCCTAATACTTAATAGAGTATTTAAGCATATTTTTTCAATATATCTGCTTGTACTTACTTGATATTGGGAGTGCGCATTCCCCTTTAACAAAAACGTGCACCATAAAATGATTTTTATTCGTAGGGGGTGAACTAGGCCAAAAAGGATAAAAATGGTACATATCAAACGACAACAGCTAGAAACACGAAATACGATGTGTACATTCCTCTAATTGAGTAGAAACATAATAAAACAAGTAAGGAAAGGCTAAAGTCGGGCGGGGCCGACTATATTATACCCTACACCACTCCCTGCGTATGTTCCTCACTTTGATTACTAAACCCGGTATTTCATGGGAACAATTTTATGTAGTTCATACAAATTATATAAATTATATTCAAATAATTTATGTGCTATAAATTCATCTTTAGTCAAATTTAACGAATATGGTAAATAATATGGTAATTGATCCAATTGTCCGACAGACAAATACAAATTATACAGTAGTATACCAAAGTCATACCAAAGTATGGACATATGGGCATCACCCAAATGCATGCATCCTGTAAATGTATGTGTTTGACAAAAAATGTTAAATCGGAAAGGACATTTGTATGGGGGTATATTGAAACCAGGAACGATGTGACGCGCTTTCACCATGTCTGTTTATTGGTGAAACATAATATGTAAAATTTGGCCAAAATCGGTTAAACATTCGGGAGCAACATTTGTATGAGGGCTATATCTAAATCTGAACCGATCTTACCCACTTTCACCATTGGTTTTTCAGTTGGATTATAAGATGTTGTGCCAATTTTAAAGAAAAAACGGGTACAATATCTGGATTTTATAGCGGAAAAAGTCAAATCGGGAGCGACATTTGTATGGGGGCTATATCTAAATCTGAACCGATCATACCCACTTTCAGCATAGGTGTTTCTAGTTCGATTATAAAATGTTGTGCCAATTTTAAAGAAAATCGGGTACAATATGTGGTTTCTAAAGCGGAAAAAGTGAATTCGGGAGCGACATTTGTATGGGGGCTATATCTAAATCTGAACCGATCTTACCCAATGTTTGCATACGTGTTTCTAGTTGGATTATAAGATGTTCTGCAAAATTTAAAGAAAACCGAGTACAATATGTCGTTTCTAGAGCGGAAAATGTCAAATCGGGAGCGACATTTGTATGGGGGCTATATCTAAATCTGAACCGATCTTACCCAATTTTTGCATACGTGTTTCTAGTTCGATTATAAGATGTTCTGCAAAATTTAAAGAAAATCGGGTACAATATGTCGTTTCTAGAGCGGAAAATGTCAAATCGGGAGCGACATTTGTATGGGGGCTATATCTAAATCTAAACCGATCTTACCCAATTTTTGCATACGTGTTTCTAGTTGGATTATAAGATGTTCTGCAAAATTTAAAGAAAATCGGGTACAATATGTCGTTTCTAGAGCGGAAAATGTCAAATCGGGAGCGACATTTGTATGGGGGCTATATCTAAATTTAAACCGATCTTACCCAATTTTTGCATACGTGTTTCTAGTTGGATTATAAGATGTTGTACCAAATTTAAAGAAAATCGGGTACAATATGTGGTTTCTAGAGCGGAAAATGTCAAATCGGGACCGACATTTGTATGGGGGCTATATCTAAATCTGAACCGATTTCCTCCAAATTCAATACCAATGGTCCTTGGCCAGAAAAAATAACTTCTGCCAAGTTTCATGACAATCGGACAACAATTGCGACCTGTAGAGTGCGAACAAGCTTAGATGGTCAGCAGACGGACGGACGGATGGACGGACGGACAGGCGGACAGACGGACAGACAGATATCGTTAAATCGACTCAGCTGGCGATTCTAAGCCGATCCGTATACTTAAAGGTGGGTCTAGCTCAATTATTTCTTGGTGTTACAAACATTTGGCGGAAAACTAACTTATAATACCCTAGACCACGAAGTGGTGTAGGGTATAAAAATATTTTTCCTAAATTCGTACTTTTAAGGGATAAAATGGGAATAGAGGGATACAAAATGGTACCAACCAAACGGCTGCACCTAGAGCAATGAAATTCGGTGAATACATTCCTCTGATTACGTAGACACGTAAAATAGAAGAATTTTTCGAAATTCGTACTTTTTGATTATCAAATGAAAAAAGGGTATAAAAATAGTACCAACCAAATGACCACAGCTAGAGTTATGAAATTCGGAGTGTACATTACTCTGACTTCATAGACACGAAAAATAAAAGGTTTTTTCCAAATTCGTACTTTCAAAGGATATAATGGGTACAGAGGGATCAAAAGAGAACCAACTAAACGAATACAGCTAGAATGATGAAATTGTTTGTGTACATCCCTCTAATTGCGTAGACACGTATAATAAAGAGATTTTAGATAGTCGTACTGCTGAGGGGGTAAAATTGGAAAAAGGGGATAAAAATGGTGCCATCCAAATGACCGCAGCTAGAATCATATAATTCGGTGTATACATTCCTCTGACTGCATAGACACACAAAATAAAAAATCCAAATTCGTACTTTTACGGCAAAAATTGGCTGAATCATGAGGATAAGTTATTTTGCATTATGTACGTGAGATAATGGATTTTCTAAATCAGTACTTTTGGAATTAAAATAGAAACTGTAATACCCACCAATAATTATGATATTTAAGCTTTTTTGAAAATATAAGAAAATTTATTTTTTGAATTGAACGTATTGTTAGCCTTATCTTACAAGCGTGACTTGAAGTAATAAAAATATTATATTTATTTGTAAAATTATTTTTTTTCAATATTTGTATTTGTTTTGGTTTGGCTAAATTAAAGAATATATATATATATATTTTCTACGAAAATCGACAGCCTCTGTGGAATGCAATCCATGGTGGAGGGTATATAAAGTTCGGCCCATCCGAACTTAACGCCGTTTTTACTTGTTTATTCTCAAGACCTTATAGTTGTGCGACATCAGACAGATGTATTCCTTGTTCTTCAACAAGGATTTCCGTCATAACAATGTCCAGAACAATGTTGAAGTGTCCTGTCCCTTAAGTAGGGGGGTGTAAGATTCAGCAGGTTGCTTCCCGGCAGTTTTTCAGGAACGCCTTTGCATGTCAGTGCAGCCGAAAGAATTTGTTGCGAGAGTGTATCGAATGCTTTTTCGAGATCAATAATTAGTCATTTCAAAGACTAATTTAAGAAAGAAAGGGGCTAAGCATGGTTGCAACCAAACGACAATAGCTAAAATAATGGCATTCGGTGTATACGTCGGTATAATCGTACTTTTACAGTTAAAACGGGGAAAACTTGGTACAGACCGACACATCACAATTTATTTAAAACCCGGCAGAACTTAGTGTTTTTTTAATTTTTTTTTTAAATAAATAATTCTGCAATTCCATCAAAAAACCGCCTAACAACTTTAGCTTTTATAACATTCCACAAATGTGCAATAGCTTGTGATATCAATTTTCAAACTTATGTCTGTAAGTTTAAGTCATCATCATATACATATATTATTTCCTGTTGATCATATAAGAATCACAGAACCTTTACAAATGCACTCCACTTGGATTTATCTACTGCTAGGCGGCAGATGTGCTATATTTAAGCTGTGATAACTATAGAAAGGTTTTTTGATATGACAAGAAGCAAGATTTTTGATACTTCGACTAGTTGGCTTCGTATTTGGAACAGAGGTATAAACCGACCGATTTTAAGCCGCCGCCTCCGCATGTTTCTGCACGAGCCGCTCCGCCGCCGATTTCATCGGCTCACATCGAAATCACACATGCCGCCGAATCTTACTACCAAAATGGACAACCCACTTAAAATTACAAAAGAAAATACAACCGTGGACAACCTACTGCTGTGAAATATATGGATCTTTCTTTGTATTTGGTATCCCAGTGTAAGTTGAACGATTACAATTTGATTTTAAAGTTGCTTTTATATAGAGTGATTTTTTTGAGGTTAGGATTTTCATGCATTAGTATTTGACAGATCACGTGGGATTTCAGACATGGTGTCAAAGAGAAAGATGCTCAGTATGCTTTGACATTTCATCATGAATAGACTTACTAACGAGCAACGCTTGCAAATCATTGAATTTTATTATCAAAATGCGTGCTCTGTTAAGAAAGTTCAGAAAGAAAGAAATTGTGTTCAGCGACGAAGCTCATTTTTGGCTCAATGGGTACGTAAATAGGCAGAATTGTCGATTTTGGAGTGAATATCAGCCAGAAGCATTGCAAGAGCTACCAATGCATCCAGAAAAAGTCACAGTTTGGTGCGGTTTATGGGCTGGTGGCATCATTGGACCGTACTTCTTCAAAGATGATGCGAATCGTAACGTAACTGTGAATGGTGAGCGCTACCGTGAGATGATATCCAACTTTTTTTTGCCCAAAATGGAAGAACTGAACTTGGTTGACATGTGGTTTCAACAAGATGGCGCTACATGCCACACAGCTCGCGATTCTATGGCCATTTTGAGGGAAAACTTCGGAGAACAATTCATCTCAAGAAATGGACCGGTAAGTTGGCCACCAAGATCATGCGATTTGACGCCTTTAGACTATTTTTTGTGGGGCTACGTCAAGTCTAAAGTCTACAGAAATAAGCCAGCAACTATTCCAGCTTTGGAAGACAACATTTCCGAAGAAATTCGGGCTATTCCGGCCGAAATGCTCGAAAAAGTTGCCCAAAATTGGACTTTCCGAATGGACCACCTAAGACGCAGCCGCGGTCAACATTTAAATGAAATTATCTTCAAAAAGTAAATGTCATGGACCAATCTAACGTTTCAAATAAAGAACCGATGAGATTTTGCAAATTTTATGCGTTTTTTTTTTTTAAAAAAGTTATCAAGCTCTTAAAAAATCACCCTTTATAAGTCAATTCCAGTATGCGTGGTCATGTTTTCCTATAAAAAAACAACAGCTACTCTAGGCAAAGTGGGCGTTTGAAAGGCTTTGTCGTCTGAAGATGTTTCACTTTGGCCACTCTTGTGTAGGACACAAATCTTGTGACAACGATCACACATGTAAAGGGTTTTGCAATAGGTGCTTGACAACATTGAATTTAATTTGTGAACGCACTATTTCACTGATCATCTAAATGTTACATTCCTTTTTTCATTAAACTGAACTTCATGGTAAAGTACACGAGCGAACAACGTATGCAAAGTATAACGAGTAAGTAAGTTTCAGTCGGTTAAACCGACTTATATATACCCTCACTCTCATAGCACATATATATGGATGGACTTCACTTATAACCAGGATTATGTGTGTGGGAGGTACTGGAAGTTTGTGGCAATTAGACCTAGATTCCACATACGTAAATAATTTTAAAAAACATGATCAAGTCCTAATCACCCCACGAAAATAAAGTTTGGATTGTTTAATGATGATTTGCAAAATATTACGTTCCTAGATCAAGCCATCTGTGAGCTAAACGCTCCTGAAAATCCTTTTGTGTTACATTTTTTCGCAAATTTTTTTTTCTGAAATAATAGACCCTTGAAATTACTTTGAATAAACATTTTTGATTCTTGTCTTAGAGTAACTTTTTGGTCGAATTATTGGACGTTTAAGTATTTTTTTTTTTGATTTTCACAGTGACACCTGAAAAATTGTATTGTATATAGCGGCAGTCAATACCTTTCGAATGATGCCTAAATGATGAACATCGGAATTAAATTGACGCCGCTGCGCTCATTTTTCTAAAAAGAGTTTGAATTTTTTTGCTCTGTAAGTCAATCTCCAGTTTTAAATTATTTTACAAACAAGGAGTCAGTGACGTCATTTTTCGTCCGATATTCATCACTTATGTGCCATTCGAAAGGTATTAATTCCTTCTATTTATTTTTCATATGAACTCTTAAAAAATGTTTCCAAGAAATATGAGTTTTTAGCTGTCACCTTGAAAACCACAAAAAAATAAATATAAACGTCCAATAATGGGTTATTCTAAGACAAGAATAAAAATTGTTACTTAAAGTGCTCCCAATGGTCTATTAAATCAGAAAAAAATTGGGCAAAAATGCATCATAAAAAACATGGTTTTGAGGTGTTTTCAGGAGCGTTTAGCTCACAGATGGTTTGACCCAGTGACGAAATATTTTGCAGATCATCATCAAACAATCCAATCCAATTTCTGGGGGGTGATCGCTGCAATTTATTTTCGTGACCCAGCCTATGGTATAGGAGTTATAAATGATTTAAATTTACCTAGGGTAGAGGCAATTGTGTGGGAGGCGTGGCTAAATCATAAATATTTTTAAGGTTTAATGCGATTATAAAAACATTTTCAAATGTCAAATTGCAACTGATTTTGACTATCCGTATGAAAGTTATATCGGTTTTATTTTAACCAAGGTCACTTTGTGTGGGAGGTCTAGTACCTGGGGTGTGGCAATATCGCCCATATTTCAAGTGTATCAAACGTCCTTAAAAGCATTGTCAAAGGTCAAATTTCAGAGTATCCGTATATAAGTTATAACAGCTATAATTTTAGGTAGGTTGGAGACATTTGTGTGGGAGGTACCGGAAGGTGTAATGTTCACGTATTAAAAGCTTGGGCAACAATCATACATCAAGATGTCATAAGATGTTATTTTTTTCACATTTTCTATGTTACCGATGGTAGGGTGACTATACCAATTGTTTCTGCCGAAAAGAGGACTGCGGGAGCCTTTAAGCACTAGCTTCAGTCGGGGGGGGGGGGGGTTCTCGTCCTTTCCCTACAGAATATTCTATTACAAGAAAATTATTCTAGACTCCCTTTTTTGTGAAGGACTAAGAAAAATTAATAAATATATGGGCATCGGATACTACAATAAACTTTGAAACAAATTTCCCCACAATAATAATTAAAAAAATGTAACATTCAATTCACCAATTAAGTATAATCTCTCAGATGTTATGAGAGATTTGCGCATCTTCACCCTCCCGATTCATTTTCCTTTATCGCGCAATTACGAATATTCAGGAACCCAAGAACTCCTGTTCCAATCGAACTTTACCACATCATCCGTATGAAAACACTACTCTTCCAATTACCAATTCATATTGAATACAGAATATTTATTAAAAATATAATTCAACATAATCTTATTCTTACGAAAGAAAACATATTTTGCTCTAAATTTTAAATGGACTTAAAAGTATTAACATCATAATAAAATAAATCATTTGGAAAGTGTATATAACTTATTTCTGTTCATGCAAAGCTTGCTAGCACAATTTTACAAAGTGTATGTAAAAAAACCATCAAAAACTTTAGATTTAACCAAAACAAACATATTAACGAAATTAGTCTCATGTATCGATTAAGCTCCCTTTAATATATACACAAATTAATTAAATCAAGCCAAAACACCAAAAGAAAACTAGCGTTTTTTTTGTAGATTGAATGCGGTAACCCTATCGATTCCAACACTACCCTCAGTAAACGATACATATACAGTCAATAAAAATGATTTTTACCTCTCACGCTCAATTCAATTACCATATGGTAAAAAATGCATGAACACAATATGATGTTGTTGTTATTTGTACTCACCAGATAATCCGAAGTTCGTTGAAGGCCTCCAAGAAGTCCGACGTATGTGGCTGTGATGATGATGATGTAAAGGATCGTAGTAATGAAGTTATTGTTGGAATATGTGTGTCATACTAATTGTGTTTAAATTGTTGTATAATGTGTAGATGGATAAAAATAATGATCATTAGAATTGCATTGACACTGCTTCTTGAAGCAATCGATCAACGCAGTGTGTTTGTTGTTTCTTTTGATTTTTTGGTTAAACCTAAGGTATTAGGGGTAAGCTTGATGTATGGCTTGTATTTGTTAAAAAAGTATTCTATAAAAGAAATACACTTTCCTTGAATAAAAGAAAACTTAATGTAAAAATTGGTTATGTATTTATATATTTATATAATATAAAGGATACTTAAAAAACTGAGCAGTGTACAACAACAAAAACAAGAAGAAGAACGACAACAAACTAACTAGTTTGGCATTTCAAATTAACATAACATATGGGTTGCCACCAATAAAACGTATATGTGTGAAAAATACAATTTGTCTTGAAATATACAACGACAAAAATTAACATACAAAAATTCGAAATAGTTTGATAAAATCATTTATTACAAAGGGGCGTGCTAAAACCCCATAAAAACATACTTAGAGTCTTAGGTCACTCCTTCAATGCGTTACACTTTTTCCTGTCCCCTACTCTGTAGAGTGAGGGTATAGAAATGTACTACCGAAATTCGGAGTCGGTGACCACAACTTAAAGAGTTAACTCAAATTAACTCAAATTTTCGGTCGTTTTTCATCCTAGTAGACAAGCAATAACAAGATTAGTGCAAAAATTTGAGTCTATATACTCATTGTATGTTGCTGCCGTGCCAGTGAGACAACGGGTTGGCCGAAGTGACGAAAATATCGCTGCCGTTTAGGCGTCCGTAGCAAACGATCCAAACCAGTCGACTCCGCGGCGATCTTAAGAACTGGGCATCGCCAAGACCACTTTATGGCGAGTTTTGCGTAAGGATCTTGGTTTACACCTATACAAGATCTAGCTCCGCATGATGGATCTGCATAGTTTCGCCTCTCATCCCTTGTTACTACATATTACTCTCTTGGGAGTGCTAGAGCACGGAAGTATTTCCCACGTAAATGCTTACTTCCACATTTTTCGATTTATAACAAAAATATTGCTATCGAATCTGATAGCTGTAATCTCGCTATCTTTTTGCCATGACAAATAATGGAAATCAATCAACATTTAAACTTTTCCAACGCACCCATCCATCCCATAACATAACTAATCAAAATTCAATTTGCCAAAAATGAAAGCGGTGAGATGGGAACGCAATGATAATGAGGGATAAAAAAGCCACCAAGCCGGTGGCAATGACGGCAGCGGTGTTCACTTTTTCATTAACTCATTAAAATCACAAATCATACAAATGAGGCGCAAAAATTGAAAACAGACGACGAGCCGGGCAGGCAGGCAAAGGAAATGCCTGCCTGATCGACTACACGGACATATAAAAACGTAGAACAAAGTACGGCAATTTCTCATCAACTCAAGCGTGTGATGGCAGACATCAGTCATTTGGCGGTAGCTTCATTTTCCACAAAACCACCGGGGCTGGCCGACAGACATACACGGCTAGACAGAGCTCTATGTGCGGCTAACGGCTGATGAATCAATTTTCCGTTTGCCATCGAACATTTGCCCCTGAAGTGACAATTGAAAAATCGCAAGGCTTTAAGCGAAATATTAAACACAAATCTCAGGGATTTGCAATGTTTGCAAACAAACGACACACGGCGCAAATTTCTCCGTCCGTTTTTTGTTATTGAGGTCCTTGCCGTACCAGTTGCGACGTACGCTCTTCGCTCCCGCTTTAAATTAGCAACGCACGGGTATAGCGAAACTTAAAAAAACCTCAATGTGTGCGAATATTGGCAAAGCCGCCGATCAAAAAGGTTCACTCATTCCTGGTGGTGGTGGTACGTGGTGCGTGCTTTGGTTGTCAAAATGTTTCAATGGGATTTATTAGGACAACATGAGAATAAATTGCTGGCAAACATACGAGGGACAAGCTCGACAAACAATGGCACCAGCAGCGGTGTCAACATGCCAATGTGAACGATCTCTTCGTTAAATACGACATTCAGGGGCGTATTCGCTGGGGGGGGGTTGTGAGCAGTAAATCTGATTTCTGGGTTCTGCAATGAAATTGAAACAGAAAGATAACATAAAATGTCCCACATTCAATTTATTTCGTACACGGAGAAATATAGACCAATTTCAATTATTTCTTCAATTTTGAGAAAATTATATTTGATAAACATTTAATTTACCTTGAAGAGAAAAATTGTTTATATGATTTTCGATTTGGCTTTAATTGTGGTACTGAGGATGCTGTGTTAAATGTTGTACAATACATATGTAAAGGTCTTGATGCAGGATATAGTGGGGTGGTGGGCTTATTTCGACTTTACAAAAGCATTTGATCTAGTCAATCTTGAGATAATGTTGCAAAAATTAGAGTTTTTTGGGTACAGGGTTCAGAATTGGTGCTATCTTAATGGCTTGTGAAATTTGAGCTTAACGGGTCAACTGTATGTTTGCTGATGATATCTGTCTTTTTATACCCTCCACCTCCAGGATGGTAGTATACTAACTTTGTCATTCCGTTTGTAACACCTTGAAATATCGACCTGAGATCCTATAACGAATATATATTCTTGATCGTCACAAAATTCTAAGACCATGTCCGTCCGTCCGTCTGTTGAAAGCACGCTAGTATCTAAAAGAAAGGAACTAGGAGGCCCAAATTTTACATAAATACGTCTTATAGTCGTAGATCGGTTGGGATTGAAACTGGGCGAAATCGGCCCAAAGTGAAAGATTTTTCCCTCACAAGGACTGAAAAAAACGATAATCACCCAATCAACCCATATTTTAGTGTATTTAAGCATATTTTTTCAATATGTCTGCTTGTACTTACTTGATATTGGGTATGTGCATTAGGGCGTACCTCAAAAAAAAAGTTCGCCGTACACCTTCGAATATGAAGTATTATTGAAAGGTAGTTTCAAAAAAAAAATTTTTATTTTTTTATGCCGAACGTAGGGGTCGCGCTTTTACATTTTTCTATATAACTTGTATTTATAAACGGATTTTAAAGTGTGATACATCGATGTTTTTGTCTCGACGAGGCCGATTTTTTTGTCTTTGAAGTCATTGAGCTCAAGCACCCCCTTCTGGTACTTACCCATCATTTCTCAGTTGCTACTACCCTAATGTACCACTCTAATAATCGAAAATTAAAGCTCGCATAAAATCATGAATCATGTTTGAGCTCAATGACTTCAAAACAAAAAAATCGGACAAAAACATCGATGTATAACACTTTAAAATCCGTTTATAAATGCAGAAGTTATATAGAAAAATGTAAAAGCGCGACCCCTACGTTCGGCATAAAAAAATAAAAAAAATTTTTTTGAAACTACCTTTCAATAATACTTCATATTCGAAGGTGTACGGCGAACTTTTTTTTTTTTACTTGTAACCTGGTACGCTCTAATGTGCATTCCCCCGGAAACAAAAACGTGCAGCAAAAAACGATTTTTATTCGTAGGGGGTCAAGTGGGGCAAAAAGGGATAAAAATGGCACCTATTAAACGACAACAGCTGGAAACGCGAAATTCGCTGTTTACATTCCTCTAATTGAGTAGATACATAATATGAAAGTATTTTTTCCAAATTCGTACTTTTAAGGGATAAAATGGGAATAGTGGGATAAAATGGTACCAACCAAAAGGCTGCACCTATAATAATAAAATTCGGTGTAGACATTACTCTGACTGCGTAGACACGTGAAATAAAAGGTTTTTTTCAAATCCATACTTTCAAGGGATACAATGGGAACAGGGAATAAAAATAGTACCAACTAAACGAATACAACTAGAATTATGAAATTCGGTGCGTACATCCCTCTAATTGCGTAGACACGTAAAATAAAGAGATTTTAGATAGTCGTATTCTTTAGGGGGTAAAATTTGAAAATGGGGATAAAAATGGTACCAACCAATCATGAAACTGCAAAGAAACGCAGAATAAGAAGATTTTTCCAAATTCGTACTTTTAAGGCAAATATTGGTTTAATCATGAAGTTAAGTTATTTTACACTATGTACATGAGATAATAGATTTTCAAAATTTGTATTAAAATAGAATGGAAATACAACCAACTGTGGCAGCCACTACCTACCAATGTTTATGATATTAAGCTATTTCGATATATATGTATATAGTGTAAACGTACAGGTAGCCTTCAAAATTTGTATTTTTTTTGTATCATTGTTATTTGAATTTGCAAATGTGAATGTCCTATTGCTTAATTCAACGAGTAAGTAAGCTTCAGTCGGCTAAACCGACTTAAATATGCCCTTACTCTCAGAGAACATATATACGGAAGATATAAGGAATTAAATTTTACGTAGAGCAGGATAATGTCCATGGTCCCAGTTTCCACATTTATAAAACAATTGTAAAGTCATGAACAAATATCAGATTTAATTTTATCTAGAAAATAGACAATTGTGTGGAAGGGGCGTGGCTAAAGCGAAAATATTTTTTATGGTTAAAGTGATTATAAAAACCATTTTCAAATATCAAATCAAAAATGATTTTGTCTACCCGTAAGGATGCTATATCGGTTTTATTGTAACCTAAGTTTATGCCACTTCGTGTGGGAGGTACCATTTTCGAACTTAAACTAAGTTTGGGAAAAATATTATCATGTGCAAAGTTTGAATTGATTCCTTAACTCCTTTCGAGAGTTATCGTGTACACCAGACGGATGGACATGGCTCAAACAACTTCAAAAATCGTATTTGGTACAAACATACTTAGGGTCTTAAGTCACTCCTTCAATGCGTTACACTTTTTTTTCTGTCACAGATGATAAATACTCACTCAGTTAAATATTTGGGAATTATTCTGCAGTGTAATTTATCATGGGATTTACAATTGAAGAAGAAAGTAGCCCAGCTATTGATATTTTGTATAAAATAAATGGAAAACTGAACAAAAATACTGAAAGTATGTTATTTCAATCGCTGATACAGTCGCACATTGACTACATGGCCTTTGTGTATGCTTACAAAAAGAATAGCAGTTCATTAAAATCTCTTCAAACAATTCAGAACAAGGCATTGAAAATAGTATATGATTTAACAATGACTTTTCCGACAAACTTATTGTATACGGTTGCAGCTAATAATATCTTACCGGTTTATGGAATACATGAATATCAATTTAAATGTGTTCGTAACATTGGTCACCATAGTATATGCTTTGCTCAAAATCGATTAAACTTTAACACATGGAATCATTCGGATCTAAGATTCCCGAGATGTAGCTTGGAAAAGACTAATCGACGCATTGATTATGTTGGCGGAGTTAAATACAACGAATTACCACCCCAATTTGAAAGTAATATGGCGCTGAGACCAAAATACGAATGACTGCGAATTTATTATGTACAAATAAATATATAATTAAACAAAAAAAAAAAAACAAGTAAAAAAGTAAAATTCGGCCGGGCCGAATCTTAAATACCCTCCACCACGGAGTGTATTCCACAGTATTGCCGACAGATTAGTCGCTGTTAACTTTACGTAGAAGAACAATTTCTATATTAGGAAAATTGTGATATTTTGTATCACGATATTTGTATATATATATATATATGCGCACTGTTTTAAGTAAATAGTGATGCCTCATTATACACTCCACGAGAGTATGTGTATTTGTGCATTTGTTTGCAACGCCCAAAAGGAAGCGAGTTAGTCCCATCGTTTACATCGTTTATACAGATCGGCTTAGAATCACTTTCTGTCGAAAAGCGAAATCGACTTTACTATTGCCAAAAGTCAAAAGGTCGACTTTGTGTATTAATGAATTTAAGTTATTAAATACCGATTTTACTTTGTTCGCTCTAGAAAACACATCATTTATCCGATTTTCTTCAAATTTGGCACAACAACTATGCAAAAAGTGGGTCGGTTCAGATTTATATATCCCATGTAAATGTCTCTCGATATAGTTTCGATTTGGTCTATTCGTCTTTTCATTCATGTGCAAAGTCGACTTTTTATTCATTTGCAAAAGCCGAAAAGTCGAATTTTCAAAAGTCGATTTTACAAATGTCGAAAAGTCGACTTTTTGCTCCAACTGCTAATATCATGGAATTTCTAATTGGCTGGTCCGATTTGAATAAAATTTTAAGTGTTTTCGATTTGGGGGTATGTTCTCTGTGTGTCATGGCACTCAAAACAATTTTGGAGCATTTTTCCGCCATAATCTGTGGGGATTATGTCCGGGCACCTATGAGCCCAACCTGTGAAGCGTAGGATTTTCGGTTCGGTCAACGGTCCTATCTCTGAAACCACAGCAGTTCTCGGGCAAAGGGCACGAAATATGTGCTATTATTTGCCTGAAATGAAAAAGGCACCCCTCACAAAGGCTTCGTCGCAGATATGCACGCCTCTGGCTACATTTTTCTTCGCTCGCCCTTTTTTTCTGCGGTTTATGTGCGCTGCGCTGATTAACTTCGATATGTTTTCATTTTCATCGGCAAAGCACTTCATTTCAAATTGCAATTGACAATTTTTCTTTTAAAATGAAAATTACAAAGGACAACAATAACTCAGGCATACAAACACACACACCCAAGGAGTACCCTCCCCATGGCGGATGGTTTCCCTTCCCTCTGAGCAGAGGCATTTTTTGTTGTCGACCAAATTGGCATTGTTTAGATTTGTGATCCATTTATGAAAAATTGCCAACGTATGTAAGTGATACCCCGGCGCAGTTGATGTTGACTATGATGATGATGAAGATGACGACAACTACGACCCAAACAAGCCATTGTTGTCATTCCCGCCTGCTCTGTTTATACATATGTATGTGTGCATGTATGTACACCGGAATTATGTTTGAAAATTGGTTTTCATTTTTTTTTCTTTGTTTGGGTTTGGCAAAACACACAATTTCTGCGGAAAATCTACGATAAGGAAAATCATCATGCACGAGACGGAGTGCAGCGGCCAACCCTCAACCGCATACTTCGCTGTGGGTGTAACAGATACTCTTAAGTACGGCCGTATGATCGAACATTCGTGCCTTCGTACATTTTGTTGCCGTAATAGCGGCAATTTAAAATGCAAAATCTAAGTAAATCAATTGGCTTCATGGCAATACGGCGACCCGCATGTACGTACGTTTGACAATATCAAAGTTTTACATTTCCTGTGGAAGGAGGACAGGACGGGGGCAGGGGTTGCTCGGAAGTTGACTAAATTTCGGTTATTTTGCGAGAAAATCTCAGCACGTTTTTCATCTTGAAATTATGATAATAAATCACATTAGATACATATATAAACAACATACAACAACAGCCATCCATTTACTTCACATATGATGCGTTTTATATTCCATCGCAACGCAGTGATACGCGGCACACGGATGTTTCACTTTAAACTTTGGGGGTGCTGAACGAAAATTTAAATAAATTTCCAATATCTGTGATATATGTAAGTCTGAATTCGCACAAACTATAAAAACAACAACATTTGCGGAAATCTCTTACTGCCTGACTGACTGCCACACTTTCTCTTCGCACTCCATTATTATTATGTGGCAAACGTTGGTCCGTTTGGCAATTTACACATTTTCACAACTGCTACGTACAGTTTTCGAGTGCTAGCGTGTGTCCTTTGTGCATTTTATGGCTTAATTTGGCCCGGAAGTTTCCTTCCAAATGATCTAGGACATCACCGAGTTTATGGATTTTTTATGCAAATTCCGCGCGTTGTGGTTTCACCAACTAAAGGTGTCATTTGGCATTTATAAATTTTAAATGGAAATTTGTGATTTTTCTTTGGAGTGAGTGAATGTGATGATATCTTTAAGGTGATGGCTCTCTGTGTGTATGTCATATGTTCCAATTCATTGTACATATTTCCATTGGCTGCATTTCGGTTCGATTCGAACAAGAGTTCAATTCAATAAGAATAAACTAATTTAATGATATATAGTCCTTTTTGAGTTGCAGTAAAATGCGAAGGTCTTCTGAGTGTTTAAAAAAAAAACCAGCAAAAAAGTTAGAAGTACTTCCATAGGAAGCACATTAATTCGCATCTCAAAATCCAAATGTGCACTTTTCCCGCTTTTGAGAAAGTTCTTTTAAACAACTTCCAAAAAAGTTGATAATATGTAACATTTTTGGGATTTTATAGCATCACAAGTGAATGGGAACGCATTTTTATTATGAGGTCACAGAGGTAAGGTGTCCGATTTGCACCCAGAAGGTCTCGGGTTCGAATCGTGGCTCGGGAAAAAACTTTTATTCGTTTTTTTATTACTTTTATAAATAAACATAGTTTAATTTGTATAATTTTAGCAATTTAAAAATTTTTGCTTAATAGAATAAAAATGTATTGCTTTATTAATGTACTTTCCTTTTTTATACCCTCCACCTCCAGGATGGGGGTATATTCACTTTGTCATTCCGTTTGCAACACCTTGAAATATTCATCGGAGAGCCCATAAAGTATATATATTCTGGGTCGTGGTAAAATTCTAAGATGATATAGCCATGTCCGTCTGTCTGTTGGAAGCACGATAGCGGCCGAACGAAATGAGCTAGGAGGTTCAAATTTTTCCTAAATGTGTCTTATGGTTGCAGCTCGGTTGGGATTGAAAGTGAGCGAAATCGGACAAGAGGGAAAGGACTGAAAATACCTCTAATATTTGGAGTATTTCAGCATGTTTTTTGAACATAATAGCTTGTATTTACTTGATATTTGCAATTCGCATTCCCTTTATAGCATAAAAGGGCACCATAGAGTGATTTTTATTTGTAGGGGGCGACAAGGATAAAAATAGTACCTATCAAACGACAACAAATAGAAACACGAAATTTGGCGTGTACATTAGGGCGTACCTCAAAAAAAAAGTTCGCCGTACACCTTCAAATATGAAGTATTATTGAAAGGTAGTTTCAAAAAAAATTTTTTTATTTTTTTATGCCGAACGTAGGGGTCGCGCTTTCACATTTTTCTATATAACTTCTGCATTTATAAACAGATTTTAAAGTGTGATACATCGATGTTTTTATCTCGACGAGGCCGATTTTTTTTGTCTTTGAAGTCATTGAGCTCAAGCACCCCCTTCTGGTACTTACCCATCATATCTCAGTTGCTACTACCCTAATGTACCACTCTAATATCAGAAAATTAAAGCTCGCATAAAATCATGAAACTCTTCCTAAGGAAGTATGTCGATTTTCCCAGCAGAAAAAGTGTTAAACTAGTTTTTTTCTTATTTTACCGAGAGCATTGCATGTATTTATAAGTTGTTCTTTGAATCTTCGATGTTTACAGTCGGTTGTCAAAGTGTAATACATATATTGGTGTTTTTGGCCCATGCGTTGCTCATCGGTGACCGCCATAGCTGATTCATGCACAACATGGGCAAAACTACTTTGTCACATTGTTTCCCTATTGCAAATCGTTTTACCTGTGAAGTAACGGTCTATATTTTATTGTAACAATAGAAGAAATTAGTTCAGTAATAAGGCGTTGGTGGCTCAACAAAGCATTATTAAATATTTAAATTTCCATTATACAACGATAAAAAACTAAAAAAAATGTCTTTTACGATCAGTGCATTAAACAACACTATGTTACCGACTAAGTACGATGTTATTAATTATTTCTTGTATCTGCGGCATAACACTAATCCCAATAGAAAATTGAGTGCTTTTAAACAAGAAGCTTTCAGAAGCATTACCCTTTTATGGGAGCGGGCAGGCATTCCAATTATATCGGTATCAGGTGTTCGTAAACGGTTGGATAAACTTCTAGACGATTACTATAAATTGGTTAAAAGTCCATTGAAATGCAATGTAAATGAGTGGAATAAATTGTTCTCAATTTCGCGTTGTAAGTGTGGCATAGAAAGAAATGTTCCATGCAGTTGCACCGCCTCTGATAAAATCCCAGACGATGCGAAAGACTTTTTCATCGATCAATGGGGTCCACGGCTGATGACTTTGGATAATGTTTATCATATGATGTCGATGAAAAATTGCGGTGTTCAAACGTGCTCAATTGTTGCACCATCAAAAGCGGCATATACCGAGTTCAACAGTATTGGGTATCAACCAGGCAGCGATGAAGAGCTAGAATTTGAAGAAAATGTTGGCGATTCCTCAGAGAAGATTAAAACAACATTTACGGTGGCGGACATTTCTTTGCGTAATTTTAGTTCGGCTTTGGATCGCAGCGATACTTCAGTTCGCTACGGTGCCTTGCTTGCGACCATGTTAATAAAAGATTTAAAATTGTCTATTGCCGCAAAAGCCAAAGAAGAATTATCTGCAGAAACAGCCGAAAATATATGTCAGTTCTTTGAAGGGCTTATCATCAATAAAAATAAAATATTTCGAGAACGTGTGAAGTTCCGTAAGGAAGCAAAAGCGGCGGCCAAATGCCATCAATTATTAAAGTGTATCTCTTTCGATGGCAAGAAAGAGCCAACTTTGAAAAAAGTAACCGAGGCAAATGTGACGCGAAATATTGTTTTAAATGAAGAACACATCACCATTGTAAAAGAGCCTGATTCCAAATTCATTGGTTATGCTACGCCCACTGATAGCTCTGCTTTGGGGATCCAGAGGAGCATCGTGGATTACTTGAGTCGTGAAAACTTCAATTTGGATGACTTAGTTGCCATAAGTTGCGATGGAACTGCTACCAACACTGGGTACAAAAGTGGAGTCATTGTGAGAATGGAACGCCATTTACAGAGACCGCTGCAGTGGTTCGTGTGCCTTTTCCACTTCAACGAGTTACCATTTAATGCGCTGTTAAGATCATTGCTTGGAAAACAGAAAGGACCTGGAATCTGGCCCGGAAGTATCGGAGAAGCCATTCAAATTTGCATACACTACCCTGTAAGTTTAATATATTAATAGTGTTTCGTGTCCGTGTGTTCCGTATACTTTACTTGTGAGCATTTTATTAATTAATAATTCGCATATTTTGTTGCTTATTCCGTTTGGTCAGGTCAAACAAAATTTCGAACGCATTACAATGGGAGAAATGCCAGCGAACATAGATGGGTGGAATATTCGAGGCGACCAGCTTTACTTGTATCGTATGGTTCGAGCCGTTCATACCGGAGAATGCGATGAAAAATTAGCCAGCGAGAAGCCCGGCGCTATTTGCAAAGCGCGCTGGCTAACAACAGCCTCTCGAATTCTGCGCTTTTATATGACGTGTACGCAACCCTCGATGGTATTGAGAAAACTGGCTCAGTTCGTTGTGAAAGTGTATGCACCATTCTGGTTTCTTGTAAAAAGCCAACCACTGGCAATTCACGGAAGTCGGAATGTTTTCCTTTATATATGTTGGATTCGTCAGTTGCCAAAAGATATTCAAGAGGTCATCCGTCCGTTCATTGAAAATAACGGATATTTTTTTCATCCTGAAAATATTTTGTTATCGATGATAACAGACCCAGATCAACTAGTGCGTTCAGATGCCTATGATAAGATTTTATCAGCCCGCAATGAAGCCACGGGAAGCATTCGACAAATGTTCGGTCCACCAGTTCATAATTTTATCAATTTTGATAGTGACTCATATTTCAATATGATCGATTGGAAACAATTTGAATTGACTGAGCCGCCATGCTTGCAGTTTTTTTCGCAAGAACAGTTAGAAGCATTCCAATTTTCAGAAGAAATTATCGATTTACCAGGTTAGCACAAGAAAAACTTAATTTGATTGCTTTCTTTGCTGAACTCATTTATTTTCACAGATTATCCATGCCATTCTCAAAACACCGAGCGTTTTGTTCATGTTGTGCATGAATCAGCTATGGCGGTCACCGATGAGCAACGCATGGGCCACATCTTTTCTAAACTTGAGAGCCGCCAAAAATACACCCAACTTGAATCGCGTCGAAATATGGTTGATTAAAATTTTAATTGTACCTTAATTTTTATATTTATTGTTCTAAGAATTGAAATATGATGCGTAAATAGTAGAAGGGGGTTGTTGAGGTCAACGACTTTAAAAACTGAAAACCTGTTATGTGCGGGACAAAAACACCAATATATGTATTACACTTTGACAACCGACTGTAAACATCGAAGATACAAAGAACAACTTATAAATACATGCAATGCTCTCGGTAAAATAAAAAAAAAAATAGTTTAACACTTTTTCTGCTGGGAAAATCGACATACTTCGTTAGGAAGAGTTTCATGATTTTATGCGAGCTTTAATTTTCTGATATTAGAGTGGTACATTAGGGTAGTAGCAACTGAGATATGATGGGTAAGTACCAGAACGGGGTGCTTGAGCTCAATGACTTCAAAGACAAAAAAATCGGCCTCGTCGAGACAAAAACATCGATGTATCACACTTTAAAATCCGTTTATAAATGCAGAAGTTATATAGAAAAATGTAAAAGCGCGACCCCTACGTTCGGCATAAAAAAATAAAAAAAAATTTTTTGAAACTACCTTTCAATAATACTTCATATTCGAAGGTGTACGGCGAACTTTTTTTTTTTACTTGTAACCTGGTACGCTCTAGTGTACATACCTCTAATAGAGTAGATACATAATATACAAGTATTTTTTCTAAATTTGTACTTTTAAGGGGTTAAATGGGGATAGAGGGATAAAAATAGTACCAACCAAACGTCTGCACCTAGAATAATGAAATTCGGTGTATATATTCCTCTGATTGCGTACGCACATAAAATAAAGGAAAATTCGTAATTTTAGGGTGTAAAATGGAAAAAGGGGATAAAAATTGTACCAAATAAATGGATGCAGCTAAAATTAGCGGTATACATTAGGGCGTACCTCAAAAAAAAAGTTCGCCGTACACCTTCGAATATGAAGTATTATTGAAAGGTAGTTTCAAAAAAATTTTTTTTATTTTTTTATGCCGAACGTAGGGGTCGCGCTTTTACATTTTTCTATATAACTTCTGCATTTATAAACGGATTTTAAAGTGTGATACATCGATGTTTTTGTCCGATTTTTTTGTCTTTGAAGTCATTGAGCTCAAGCACCCCCTTCTGGTACTTACCCATCATTTCTCAGTTGCTACTACCCTAATGTACCACTCTAATAATCGAAAATTAAAGCTCGCATAAAATCATGAATCATGTTTGAGCTCAATGACTTCAAAGACAAAAAAATCGGACAAAAACATCGATGTATCACACTTTAAAATCCGTTTATAAATGCAGAAGTTATATAGAAAAATGTAAAAGCGCGACCCCTACGTTCGGCATAAAAAAATAAAAAAAATTTTTTTGAAACTACCTTTCAATAATACTTCATATTCGAAGGTGTACGGCGAACTTTTTTTTTTTACTTGTAACCTGGTACGCTCTAGTATACATTCCTCTGACTGAGTGACACGAAAAAAAACGTTTTTCAATGGGAGCAGAGGGATAAAAATGGTACCAACTAAAAGGCTACAGCTAGAATGATGAAATTTTCGAAAGTCGTACTTTTAAGGAGTAAAATGCGAAAAAGGGGATAAAAATGGTACCAACAAAATGGCCGCAGATAGTATCATGGAATTGGTATATACATTCCTCTGAGTGCATAGCCACGTAAAGTATTTTTTTTTCAAATTCGTACTTTATTTTGTTGCTTTTACGACAAAAAATGGTAGAATCATGAAGTTGTCTTATACTGCGTACGTGAGAGATAAGGTATTTTCAAAATGTATACTTTTGAATTTAAAATATATGGAAATACAACCAACCAAAGGACTGCAGCTGAAAATACACTCTCTATCCCCCAATATTTGCGGTATTTATGATTGCTGCCTTATATTTACTTTATGAATTGAAGTATTATTTCCATTATATATATACATAGTATACAAATATTGGTAGCCTTGGCTTATTAATTAAATTTCTGATTTTCATACATTTGAAATTTGTTGCGGACATTCCTCTTGTAGCTTGGAAGCACCACAAAGAAAATAAAAGTTTTAGCGGGCGAAATGGGACAAAAAGGGATAAATATGGTACCAATGATACAACAACAGCTAGAATCATAAAATTCGGTGTGTACATCCCTCTAATTGCATAGACACGTAAAATAGAGGGAATTTTCGAAATTCGTACTTTTAAGGGATATAGTTAAAAAAGAGGTATAAAAATGGGACCTACCAAACCATTGAAGTTGAATCATGAAGTTCGGTTTATATACATCACATCATAATAGCATGTAGACGTAAAATGAAGCGATTTTTGAAATTGGTATGCAAATTCCTATTGCTGTATAGAAGTGCAAAATCGAAGCAGGGTGATAGCGGATCAATTGGTACCAATCAAACAGCTGCATCTAATATAATAAAAATCAGTGTATATTTCACACTATTGGCGTAGACTCGAAACATAATCCGACCTTTCGATACTCTTATTTTTAGGGTCAAAATTGGTAAAAAAAGTGATAAAAAATGTCTGTAGTTAGAGTCATAAAATGTGGCATGATTGTGTAGATGCGCAACGTAAAGGATTTTTGGATATTTGTACTTTTATGGAAAACTGAGCGGAATCGTATAAAAATGCTATAAATCAAGAATTGTTAAATTCTATTTATACATTTCCACCACTTAGACGTAGACGCACAACATAAAATGCATTCTCCAAGTTCGCATGTTTAGGGACAAAACGGGATAAAGGAGACAAAAAATGGCACCAAGTACAGGGTTGCCCATATTCGACGGACCCATCTGGCAACGCCATAACTTTTGACAGAGATGTCAGATCGCTTAATGACATACCGCGTTTGAAGCGTCAGTCCAAGCAGATTTTTACCATGCAACAATACACGCCACGCGAGCGCTCTGAAATAGTTGAAATTTACATTCAACAGAACAAGTCAATTGTGAAAACTCAACGTGCTTTTAAAATATTAAAAAATGTGAGAAGTGCGCCTTCTAAGAACACCATTAAGCGTTTATACGAAAAATTTTCGACTGGTGAGGCTCTTTCTAATCCGAAGAGGCCAAATAAAAGTCGACCAAGGTGATCGGCCGAGAATATCGCTGCCGTACGAGCCAGTGTTGAGAGGTCCCCAAGAACATCCCAAAAACGCCGTTCTCAGCAGTTGGGCATGGCTCGGTCCACTTTACAACGGATTATTCGCGTTGATTTGGATTTGTTCCCGTACAAAATTCAATTGACGCAAAGATTGTTGCCTGTGGACAAGCCTCGTCGATTGGAATGGGCCCAAAGAGTCATCGAAATGGCAGAAGATGACGAGCAATTTTGGAACAAAATTATCATGTCCGATGAAGCCCATTTCACATTGAATGGGACCGTAAATAAGCAAAATTGCCGTATTTACGCCACTGAAAATCCTCAGGAGATTCAAGAAGTGCCTCTTCATGACGAAAAAGTCACAGTTTGGTGCGGCGTTAGTGCGAAAACGGTCATTTGGCCGTTTTCTTCCAAAATGAAAATGGCCATGCTGTTACCATCAACCAGGAGCGTTATCGCGACATGATGACCAATTTTGTGATGCCAATTATTCGTCGAAAGCGTATGAGGCAGTTCTGGTTTCAACAAGACGGCGCTCCACCGCACACAAGTCGCATAACAATCGATTTTCTGAAGAATTTGTTTCCGGGCCGTTTGATGTCGAAAAGTGGTGATTTGGACTGGCCACCGCGTTCGCCCGATTTGACGCCGCCTGACTTCTTCTTGTGGGGATATTTGAAGTCAAAGGTTTACGTTAACAAGCCAAGGACCGTAGAAGAGCTCAAGGACAACATTCGTGAAGAAATAGCCGCTATTCCGGCCGAAATGTTGGCGAAAACGATGGAAAATGCTACAAAAAGGGCACAATACGCCATCAACGCCAGAGGCGGCCATTTGAGAGATATCATATTCAAAAATTGATGTAAACAAATCTACTTGGAACAAATTAAATGATTAAGATTGCCAACCGCCAAATTTTTATTTTTTTCCTTGATTTTTTTTTAAAAAACATGGGTCCGGCGAATATGGGCAACCCTGTAAATGGATGTAGATAGAATTGTAAAATTAGGTGTGTACATTCCACTGTGGAAATGAAAATGGGCGGAACCGGTCCGAAGTGAAAACTTTCTTCCCTTACAACGAATGAAAATTCCCGCAGTAATACTACCGATTACTCGCCGATTGATTACCGAAAAGAGATGGGTCTTTTGTTCAGTTTGTGTGTCAATTTGTGAAGCAAGTTTATGAAAATGGGTCGTTATTGTATACATCAACCCGTGTACGTTCTCGTTCAATCGAAAACATTCCTGCTGTGACTGAAAATGTCCAAGAACATCCATCATCGTTCTGCACATTTCTCGCACTTCTTTGAGAATAATTTTCCATAAAGACCTCGGTATGATGGCTTAAAAAGTTCTATTGGTCCAACAACTGAAGCCCCATGACCATCCGATGCATTTTCGCTTCACACAATGGACCGCCCATTGAGATGAGATGAAGAATTTTAGCGAAAAATTGTGTTTTCAGATGAAGTTCATTTTCATCTCGGTGGCTAAGTCAATAAGCAAAATTTTCGCATATGGGGTTCAGAGAACCCACACGTGAGTATTGAGAAGCCAATGCATCCACAACGAGTCACTGTTTGATGTGGATTTTAGGCTGGCGGCATCATTGGACAACATTTATTGGAAAGTTATCAAGGAGTCGCAGTTACCGTCAACGGTGAGCGTTACCGAGCCATATTTCTTTGACATTTATGAATAATTCTATTGATACCTATCAACTATCAACCAGAAAAAACATATTTGGTTATTAAAATTTTTTTAATTAACTTTAATTCAAAATTTTTATAATTTCGCAGAAAATTGGAATTTTGTTAAAAAATAAACAAAAATATCCTAATTTATTTAATATCGTTTTCGAGTTTATAGAGCCAAAAAATTTATGAACTTTTTATATATGACTCTTCGGCAAATTTTTGTTGTATAGTTTAATCGCTTACTTTTGCCACACCAAATGAAAGAGATTATCTGACAAATATTATTAGTTCAATGAACATTAAGAACATGATTTTATTTCGATATAAAAATAAGATCAGACGGCAACGTTTATTCACATTTAACGACATTTATAAGAACTGTACAGCCACACTGCCATATTTCTGCTTATGGCCTTCTCCACAGCCACTGCAGTCGTTCTTTGAGTGATATTCACAGATGTAGCCATACTTGTTGGTACACACATGATCATTCCATCGCATATCCGCTCCCCAACCAATCTGAGCACAAAACTCTGCCTTATTGTAAAAATCGGGCATGGAACCATGCCAAAAGGTATAGACGAAAGGTTCGCCCGTTGAAATCCAGGTGTATTGACGAGTGGGTCCCACAGCGTAGCCGCCAACCCAAAGGATGACATTTTTTCCTAGAAATTTTGAAAAAATTACATTGTTTTCATGGTAAACATTAAATATAGAGTCTTACCAAAAGTCTTCAGTACTAGACTATTGACGGCCTCCGATTTGGCTTGGCTTTCGATGGTCAACAAAGTCATATTCATGCGTGCACAAGCTGTCAAGGCCTGAAACCAATCGTGCTGGAATAGGAGATATGATTGAGTTTGATATTGAGTTAATGTTGAAATGCCAAATACCAAATGCCAAATAAGATATTTTCAAAATTTATACTTTTGAAATTAAAATAGAATGGAAATACAACCAACCAAACGACTGTAGCTGAAAGTACACTCTCTATCCCCCAATATTTAGGGTATTTATGATTGCTCCCTTATATTTACTTTATGAATTGAAGTATTATATCCATTATATATATAGTATACAAATATTGGTAGCCTTGGTTTATTAATTAAATTTCTTATTTTCATACAGTTAAAATTTGTTGCGGATATTCCTCTTGTAGCTTGGAAGCACCACAAAGAAAATAAAAGTTTTAGCGGGCGAAATGGGACAAAAAGGGATAAAATATAGTACCAATGATACGACAACAGCTAGAATCATGAAATTCGGTGTGTACATCCCTCTAATTGCATAGACACGTAAAATAGAGGGATTTTTCGAAATTCGTCTTTTAAGGGATATAATTAAAAAGAGGGATAAAAATGGAACCTACCAAACCGCTGAAGTTGAAAATCATGAAATTCGGTGTATACATTCTAACTATGAAGACTCGAAAAAGGGTTTTTTCGAAATTTGTACATCTGGGCGGAGAATGGGGCGAATGGGGATATCTTTAAAATTTATACTTTTCTTATCACTTTGTCTGTATCTGAAAATGCTTCTTTCTAATGGCGACTGACAGTCGCCTAATATTTAGGCATGTTCACTTTCACAATTACAGCATTGTATTTATATATAGTAGTCGATTTTAAACAGTGCGCATAAGTATACATTATAGTTTGAAATTGTAAACAAATATAGTAATGTGCATAAGAATATCACAATTTTCGTAATATGGTACTGTACTTCTATGTAAAGTCGACTTCCTTTAATCTGCTGGTAATACTATGGAATGCACTCCGTGGTGGAGGGTATATAAGATTCGGCCCGGCCGAACTTAACGCCTTCTTACTTGTTTTGATTGTTTCAGTGTGAAAGCTAAACTGACCAGATTTTTATACCTGATTAGTACAAATAATCCAAAAATTATAGAAAGAGAATCATAGAGGATTTCTAGTTTTGTTGGAAAAGTTGAACTTTGTCATTTCTGGCTCGGCAGTACCTCATCCGATCAACCCAATTTTTCAGTACAGCCCAAAATCCACACCAAACAGTGACTCGTTGTGGATGCATTGGCTTCTCTGGTTCTCTGAACCCCATATGCGGCAATTTTGCTTATTGACATAGCCACCGAGATGAAAATAAGCTTCATGAAGGCTGAACTGAAGGCCAATCTCTCCTCGAAAATTTCTTACAGTTCGCGTTAAAGACTCACTAAGTTTTTAATTTTTCGCAATTTGTTCGAACCTGAAAATTAATGTTATTCTACTTTTAAAGTCAAAGTAATCGGTAGTTCAAATTTAAATGGCCCACCCTATATTATAGGTACCTTCAACGAAAATTTGAAACTTTATAAAAATACCAACATTGTAATATTAATATGGATTTTAAGAGAATCCAGAACCTAGCACAAAATGTTAAATATAGCCCTTCTACAAAATGTTTAATTAAAACTGTTAGTAGAATGTTTTGGGCGCGTTTATATTTTGCATTTAAATGTAAAAGAATTTATTTTCGAACGAGTTTGTAAATTTTTAATATTACATCTATATATATATAAATGAATCTGTGTTTGTTTGTATGTTTGTTTGTTTGTTCTTTATAGCAGCCTAAACTACAGAACCGATCTTCTTGAAAGTTTCATAGTATGTTCATGCTGAACCGGTGGTGAAAATAGGCTATATAAATTTTTGATATTTTCAGTGGACGTGGCACCTCCCACACAAATTGGGGATTTATTTGTTTTTTATAAATTACCATATTCGGAATACTGTTGCAGTTAGAGTCTTGAATTTTTAGTGAAAGTTCACTAATTGTTAGTCTGCACTGTTTTGTTAAAAATGGGCGGTATTGGAAAAGTGGGCATGGCACCTCCCATACGAAGTTAAAACCTATTATTGAATATTGCCAGTTCTATGACACCCAGAGTGCTGAAATTTTGTGTAAGTACATCTAGCATAAACCTGCGTAGTTGTGCCAAAAATGGACGCTATTGGTACCTCACATACGAAGTTAAAACATATTCTCGAATATGGTCAGTAGGTGTCATAGACCTACAGTGCTGAAATTTTGTGTGAGTTGATCCAGTGTAAATAGTTGTGCAAAGATGGGCGGAAAGTGGGCGTGGCCCTTCCCATATGAAATTAAAACCGGTTTTGGAGTATTTCGACACCGTGATGGGCGGAAAGTGGTCGTGACCCTTCCCATATGAAATTAAAAAAACGTTTTTGAGTATATTCTACACCGAGATTCCTATATTGTTGTGTGAGTTAATTTAGTTGTAAACTGCTTACACAATAAACAAATTGGCGGGATTTGAAAGATGGCGCATTTTTGATTTGAATTTCGTAAAATTACACGTTTTCTGTGGATTTTCTTAGCACAATAGTAAAGAAAGGTTATGAAAAGAGAAATATTCATTCGTCAACAGCCGACTTATGTCAAGAAAACGGAAATTATATTAATTTTTTAGTTTTTGTGTTGTTTTATTAGTGAACAATTTGATTGGCGAAGCGGGCGGGGGTTCAGCTAGTATTTTATATAAACTAAATTTGCCGACTCAAATGCACTTCAAATCACATTCAATGCTGATTATAAAAATTAAATGTCATATTAGCATATTTCTGATTGCAATTACATTCGTCTTTCGGTTGATATTCACAAATGTAGCCGTATGGATTGGTACACTTCTGATCATTCCATCGCATTTCTGCATCCTGACCAATGTAAGCACAAAACTCTTCCTGATTATAAAAATCCGGATTGCGACTAGACCAAAAAGTATAGGTGAAAGGTTCGCCCGTTGAAATCCAAGTGTATTGGCGTAAGGGTCCGACAGCGTAGCCGCCAATCCAAAGGACGACATTTTTTCCTAGAAAATGAAATATTTTTGTATTAGGAAATTTGAAATTGTTTTCACGGCAAACAGCGCATCAAAACTTACCAAATATCTGCATGACTAGCCTGTTGACTTCGTCCGTTTTGTCTTTGCCTTCGAGGGACAACAGAGTCATATTCATGCGGGCACAGGCTGTCAAAGCCTGATACCAATCGTGCTGGAATAGGGGATACGTTTGAGTTGTTCATATAGATAAATGTTTAAATTCAGAATACGAACCGTATATTTATTTTCTATATAGTACACTTGATCCTTATCGGATTTATGGAATTTAGTTTGATCGAAGCCATAAAGCACATTTACTGCGTGGACGAGTAAAACGGCGACTGTACAATAAATAAATTTCATTTTAGAACTTCCACACTACACAGTGAGAGGAATAGGTGATACTGAACAGGGAAGGTTGCGCACAGCTTTTTATATGCGATTGTATTGAGAATATTTTGGGGATTTTTTGCAAAAGAAATGTGTTGTGGTTTTAATAGTCGTAGTTTACGAAATCATTCCAAATAACTCCACAAAGATTAGAAGCTGGGTCAGCATCAAAATGTTTCGGTTTTATTTTTTCGCCTAAATGTTGAAAAATATAAAATATTTAAATACAACTTATAAGCGGCCAGTCACATACAATAATAATAACAACACTATAAAACAAACAAGTAAAAGCGGCGTTAAGTTCGGCCGAGCCGAACTTTATATACCCTCCACCATGGATTGCATTCCACAGAGGCTGTCGATTTCAGTAGAAGTGCAGTAATATTGCAGGGAAATATATATATTTTTTTAATATAGCCAAACAAACAATAGATGGACATGCAGACAGACGGACATTTCTAAAGCCATACAAAAAGTGATTCTAAGTCGATCGGTATAATTATCAATGGGTCTACCTCGCTTCCTTTTGGATGTTACAAACAAATGCACAAAGACATAATACTCTCGTGAAGTGTATAACAATACTTCAAGTCAATTCAAAAAATAAATATTCTTATATTTATATTTTCAAAAAAACTTAAATACCATATATATTGGCATATAGTGGGTGCTACAGTTGGTTGTATTTCCATTCTATTTTAATTCTAAAAGTAAAAAAAAAAATGAAAATCCATTATCTCACGTACAAAGTGCATAACCTAACTTCATGACTCAACAAATTTTTCCCTTAAGATTACGACTTTCTAAAATCTCTTTATTGTAATTGTCTACGCAATTAGAGGGATGTACACATCGAATTTCATCATTCTAGCTGTAGTCGTTTAGTTGGTACTATTTGTACCCCTCAGTACCCATTGTATCCCTTGAAAGTAGGAAATTGGAAAAAGCTTTTATTATTCGTGTCTACGCAGTCAGAGGAATGTATACTCCGAATTTCAAGACTCTAGCAGCGGTCATTTGCATGGCACTATTTTCATCCCCTTTTTTCATTTTAACCCCAACAAGTACGAATTTCAAAAAAATCGTTTATTTTACGTGTCTACTCAATCAGAGGAATGTATATACCGAATTTCATTATTCTAGGTGCAGCCGTTTGGTTGGTACCATTTTTATCCCTCTATTCCCATTTTACCCCTTAAAAGTACGAATTTGGTAAAAAATTTTATTAGTAAAGTCTAACAATTTGCTATACCCTTCACTAGGTTTTTAATATTTTTCTGCATTTGTTTTTAACGCCCAAAAGGAAACGAGATAGACCCATCGTTTGTTATACCGATCGACTTAGAATCACTTTCTGAGTCGATTTAGCAATGTCTATCTGTCTGTCAGTCCATCTATTCTTGTAATCAAAGTACAGGTCACAATCCGAACAAAAATTTGCACAAGTAAGTTTTGCGGACCAAGGAAGGACGCTAATTTGAAGCAAATCGGTTCAGATTTAGATATAGCTCCCATACAAATACAAATGTCGCTCCCGATTCGACTTTTTCCGCCGATTTGAATTTTTCCGTTCTAGAAACCTGATATTTTAAACGAATTTCTTCAAATATAACAAAACACCATATATTTCATCTAGAAGCATCCATAGGGAAAATGGCTCTCATACAAATTTCGCTATCGATTTGGTTCAAATCGATTTAGATTTATATATAGCTAGGAGTTATTTATAGCTCCCATATAAATTTTGAAATGTGGCGTTAAGTTCGGCCGGGCCGAATCTTAAATACCCTCCACGCCGGGGTGCATTCAACAGTAGTACCGGCTGATTATAGGCTGTCGACTTTACATATTAGTGAATGTGTGATATTTTTTTATACACATTACGATATTTGTTTACTATTTCGAACTATAAATCATGCTTATGTGATCTATTGTAAATATATTGTAATTATTCATTCATACCCTCAGGGTCGATTTCCAGGTAAAATTTCTTGATTCCAGCTACCATTTTGGTACGAAAAGTACTAATACAAGATCACTTATCCATGAGTCCGCAGTGGAATGTAGAAACTACTTTCGTGATTCTAGATTTGACCATAAAAGTACGAATTTTTAAAAATCGTCCTTTTTGCGTCTACGCAACCAGCCGCTTGTTGGTACCAATTTTATCACAATTTGAACATAATGGTACGAATATCGACATATATCTCATTTTTTCGAGATTACACAGTTAGAGGAATGTGCACACCAAATTTCACTAACTGCACTCGTTTGGTTGGTACCATTTCGCTCCACTTTTCACCTAGAAGTACAAATTTTGGAAAAATCCTTTAAATGCACATACCGAATTTCATGATTTTTACTTCAGCGGTGTGGTTAGTACCATTTAAAATTTCCTCTATGTCACGCGTCTACGCAATTGGAAGGTTGTACTTTCCGAATTTCATGTTTCTAGCTATTCTCGTATCATTACAATTTGTATCCCTTTTTGTCCCATTTCAGCCGATAAATTTTTTATTTATTTTTTGCTGCTCTCACGTTACAAGAGGAATGTACGCAACGTATTGAAAGTGCATAGAAAGCAGATATTTTCAAAAAAAAATTGCTTAAACAATCAAAATATTAGGGGAAAATTTTCCGTCCTTTATAGCCAAAATATTTTCCCTCTGGCCTGATTTCGCCCACTTTGAATCCCAACAGATCTGCAACCATAATACACATTTACGAATAATGCGAACCTCTTAGCTCAATTCGTTCGGCGTTCTAGCATGCATTCAATAGACAGACGGACATGACTTGATCATCTTAGAATTTTATAAAGACCCAGTATATGGGGCATTCCACGATAAATCGGACAATTAAAATTAAATATTTTTGATTTCCTCCATTTTTTACATTTTTTAATACCCACCAAAAAAAGTTTAAAAAGATACAACTTTTTTAAAAATCGTTAAATAGTAGATCTCTTTTCAGTCATTTGATCATAACTTCGCTTGTGCTCTTCGTTTTTTTTTTCGAAAAAAAAATTAAACATCTATTTACTCTGTAAATTTTGAGACTTGGTTGAAAGTGGGCCTATACAAATTATTATGTTTAAATAATTTTTTTTTCGAGAAACTCGAAGAGTACAAACAATTAAAAAAATAAAGTTTAAATTTATTTTTGGTTTTCCAAATTTTCAAAAAATTAAAAAAAAATATTAATTATTATAGGCCAACTTTCAACAAAGCCTTAAAATTTACAGAATAAATAGACATTTAAATAAAAAATCGAGAAAATCGAAGAGAACAAACAATTAAAAAATAAGGTTTTAATTTAAAAAATATAAATTTGTATACAAAAACATTGTGAGTATTTTTTTCGACATTTTTTTTTTGAAAAGTACTTCAAAAAACACAAATATTAAAAAACAAGTTAAAACGGCGTTATATACCCTCCACCATGGATTGCATTCCACAGAGGTTGTTGGTTTTCGTATAAGTGCAGTAATATTACAGGAAAATATATTTTTTTTTTAATTTAGCCAAACCAAAAGAAATATAAATATTGAAAAAATAATTTTATAAATAAATATAATATTCTAATTATTTCAAACCATTATTTATTTCAATTCAAAAAATAATTATTCTTATATTTATATTTTCAAAAAGCTTAAATACCACAAATAATGGGTAGATATTTGGTGCTACATTTGGTTGTATTTCCATTCTATTTGAATTCCAAAAGTACAAAAATTGAAAATCCATTATCAGACGTGCAGAGTGCAAAATAACCTAACTTCATGATTCAACCAATTTTTGTCGTAAAAGAAAAATTACGAATTTGGAAAAAACTTTTTATTTTGCGCGTCTATGCAGTCATAGGAATGTATACACCGAATTCCATAATTCAAGCTGCGCCTATTTGGTTGGTACCATTTTTACCCCTTTGACGTTTCTACGCAATTAGAATTTCATCATTCTAGCTGTAGTCGTTTAGTTGGTACCTTCTGTACCTTTGTATCCCTTGAAAGTACGAATTTCGAAAAATCCGTTTATTTTCCGTGTCTACTCAGTCAGAGGAATGTATACTCCGAATTGCATGACTCTAGCTGCGGTCATTTGGTTGGTACTATTTGTATCCCCTTTTTCCATTTTAACCCCAAAAAGTACAAATTTCGAAAACCTCGTCAATTTTCCGTGTCTACGTAGACAGAGGAATGTATACTCCGAATTTCATGATTTTTTATTCCCTTTTTAATTTTAACCCCAAAAAATACGAATTTCGAAGAATCTGTTTATTTTAAGTGCCTACGCAATCAGAGGAATGTATACACCGAATTTCATTATTCCAGGTGTAGCCGTTTGGTTGGTACAATTTGTATCCCTCTGTACCCATTGTATCCCTTGAAAGAACGAATTTGGAAAAAAGCCTTTTATTTTTCATGTCTACGTAGTCATGGAATGTATACTCCGAATTTCATGACTCTAGCTGCGGTCATTTGGTAGGTACTATTTTTATCCCCTTTTTCTATTTTGACCCCAAAAAGTACGAATTTCGAAAAATCAGCTTATTGTCCGCGTCTACACAGTAAGAGGAATGTATACTCCGAATTTCATGACTCTAGTTGCGGTCATTTGATTGGTACTATTTTTATCCCCTTTTTTCATTTTAACCTCAAAAAGTACGAATTTTAAAAACTCCGTGTATTTTACTTGTATATGCAATCAGAGGAATGTATACACCGAATTTCGTGTTTGTAGCTGTTGTCGTTTAATATGTATCATTTTCATTCCTTTTTGCCCCATTTCACCACTACAAATAAGAATCACTTTATGGTGCACGTTTTTGCTGTAAGGGGAATGCGCATACCAAATATCAAAAAATATAAACAGACATATGGACATGGCTAGATCGTCTTAGAATTTTATGATGATCAAGAATATATTACGTTATAGGTTCTCAGGTCGATATTTCAATGTGTTACAAACGGAATGACAAAGTTAGTATACCCCCATCCTGGAGGTGGCGGGTATAAAAAGAATATCCAATTGGAACCATTATTGACGATGTTATGAGCAAAAGACTGAAAAAAGAACTACTATTTAACGATTTTTAAGAAAGCTATATCTTTTTAACGGGTAATCAGAAAAATTCAAAGTATGCCAGGGGGTGTTTTTAGTGGGTTCTAAAAAATGGAGGAAATCAAAAATATTTTTTTTTATTGTCCGATTTGTCGTGGAATGCCCCATATACTTTATGGAGATTCCGATTAATAAATCAAGGTGGAGGGTATAAAAAATACTCGCAAACATTTTAAACGGCGATCCGCAGTTGTCCAATTAAAATAAAATTTGGCCCAGATTGTTGTTGATGAACAAAAGTAAAAAACACAACAAGGGTTGGCATGTAAGGGCCTCCCTAATACACAAATATGATAAACGACACCGCACTGAGTATGTGAAATACTCGTGAAACATTTGAATGTGGTTGCAATCTTTGAATTCTAGAGCAGGAAAGTGTGCAATAAACTATGGAACATACATATATCCCGGTGTACGCTCTAGTCGGACCCATACATCAGTTCGCTAATCGCGGTTTTATATAATTGCTACGTTAAACTAAAAAATAAAAACTAAAGATAAACAAAGTGTTCTATTAGTGTGTAGCATTAAGGGCGAAAGTAATATTTGTTGTGGGTTTCTACTAATTTACTGATAACACCAAGTCAAAATCTCGTATTCCTGGAAACAATGCGTACATTTATCGCCGGGGGATTTTTTCAAAGTTGTTGAAAACTTGATACGAAACACTATAACTTCACACAGAAAAAAAAGAAAATCAAATTTACCCTCCATCAATCACAGTTAATTTGAACAAGATGTTGTTTTTCGCTCTTTTTGAAATTTAGTGCGAATTCAAACATTAGAATAGAATGTTAGATGGTCATAAGGAGGGGACATTTTGAATTGAATTTTGTAAAATTACACAAAAAAGTATTCATTCGTCATAAGTCGATTTAAATCATGAAAACGGAATTATATTCAATTGACATTTCTTCTCGTATTCGCCGTAAAGAAAAGCAAAAAAATACTTTTTCGCCCATTTATTAGTCGATTCAAATCATGAAAACGGAATTATATTCAATTTTCTTATTGACATTTTTTCTCGTATTCGCCGCAAGCTAAATCAATTTTGAAGTGCATTCCAAAGTATTTCTGGCAGATTGGATGTTATCGAGTCCATATTATCACGAACCTTCTAGTACCTTCTACGCATTAATTATCAGACCCTAATTAAATATTAAGTCCTTATAACTTCCATATATATGTTCTCTGAGAGTGAGTCGGTTCAGCCGACTGACGTGTTCTTACTTGTTTTTATTCTTTGTTATGGGAGAAAATGTTCCATAGGGACCGACTTCGACCATTGCCAATTCCAAGCAGACAGAAGAGCATTTCGTCGTTTCGTTACATTTTTAACGATTTTGATTATCTTACCCCAATGTTGCCCCTAAAAGTAAAAATTTTGATAAGGATTTTTATATGCGCGTCTACGAAGAAGAGTAGTGTAGAATTTGAATTTCATGTTTCCAGCTGTAGTCGTTTGATTGGTACCATTTATATCCCCTTTCGCCCCATTTTCTCTACAAGTATGACAAAATGTAAATATCAGGGTGCAAAATACCCTAACCTCATGATTCAACAAATTTTTACAGTAAAAGTAAAAAATACGAAAAATCTTTTTATTTTCCTTGTCTATGGAGTGAAATAAATGTATACACCGAATTCCATGATTCTAGTTGCGGCCATTTGGTTGGTACTATTTTTATCCTTTTTTTCTATTTTAGCCCCTTAAGAGTTCGATTTTCTAAAATCTTTTTATTTTACGTGTCTACGCAATTAGAGGGATGTACCCACCGAATTTCATCATTCTAGCTGTAGCCGTTTAGTTGGTACCATTTTTATCCCTCTGTTCCTATTGTATCCCATTGAAACTCCATTATCTCAAATGCATAGTGCAAAATAACCTAAGTTCATGATTCAAGCAATTGGAAAAATCTTTTTATTTTGCATATCTATGCAGTCAGAGAAATGTATACACCGAATTCCATGATTCTAGCTGCGGTCATTTGGTTGGTACCATTTTTATCCCCTTTTTCCTATTTACCCCAATAAGAGTACGACTTTAAAAAATCTAAAATATCTTTATTTTGCGTATCTACGCAATTAGAGGGATGTACACACCATTCTAGCTGTAGTCGTTTAATTGGTACTATTTTTGTCCCTCTGTACACATTGTATCCCTTGAAAGTACTAATTTGGAAAAATCTTTAATTTTTCGTGTCTACGCAGCCAGTTGAATGTGTACTCCAAATTGCATAACTCTAGCTGCGGTCATTTAGTTGGTACTATTTTTATCCCCTTTTCCATTTTAACACCAAAAGGTACGAATTTCGAAAATTCTGGTTATTTTACGTGTCTACACAATCAGAGGAATCTATACACCGAATTTCATTATTCCAGATGCAACCGTTTGGTTGGTACTATTTTTATCCCTCTATACCCATTTTACCCCTTAACCCTTTGACTGCCCCGTGCATCACATATGATGCACAGACGTTATGATTGATACGCTTGTGTATCATATGTGATACACACATATTAATTTCAGTGTTGCCAACACTATACGGCAAAATAAATAAAAAGTAACGAATAAAAATTACATGAATCATATGTGATGCACAGAACGTTTGAAAAATAAAAAGTATAAATATTGCTCCGTGTATCACATGTGATGCACATCATTATTATTACCAAATTATTACTGTGGACGTATGGTATAAATAAAAATTTTTGTATGGGGACAGTCAAAGGGTTAAAATTACGAATTTGGAAAAAAAATTTTTAATATATTTTTTTTCCTTGTGAGGGGAAAATTATCCCTTTGGGCCGATTTCGCCCAGTTTCAATCCCAACCGATCTACGACTACAAGACGCATTTATGGAAAATCTGGACGTCCTAGCTCCTTTCGTTTAGATGCGATATTTCAAGGTCAAGGTCCATCCTGGAGGTGGAGGGTATAAAAATGGAACGATACACGCTTCAACAACGTATTGAAATTATTAAAATTCATGAATAAAAATGATCCGGAAAAATCATCTTGACTGATGAGGCCCATTTCCACCTCCTTTGGGGCCACATGAAATATTAGGTCTACGCCAACAGCCCAGCGTCGATTCAAGACCTCAAAGATAGAATTCGTGAGGCTATCGAGGGCAGCCACTTTGCGATTTGGTTATGGAAAATTTCATGAAAAGGATATGGTCCTGTAAGCGTGGTCGTGGTGGCCATTTGGCTGATGTTGTTTTTCATTATTAACGGCATACTTTCCTCTTTATTATGAATTAAACATCCGATCTCTCAAAAAATGACATTTTTCTTTGAATACCAAAATAACACCTCTTGTTAAAAAACCCGTATATATGATAAAATATATAACAACAAGCATTCTATACAGAAGCGCCACTGATAATTTCATCCACACAGGGTAACGTAGTATATATGTGGCTAATGTGTATATTGGGTGTGGTTCTCCTCATTTTCATTTTTTTTGATTGTTTCAGTGTGAAAGCTAAACTGACCAGATTTTTATACCTGATTAGTACAAATAATCCAAAAATTATAGAAAGAGAATCATAGAGGATTTCTAGTTTTGTTGGAAAAGTTGAACTTTGTCATTTCTGGCTCGGCAGTACCTCATCCGATCAACCCAATTTTTCAGTACAGCCCAAAATCCACACCAAACAGTGACTCGTTGTGGATGCATTGGCTTCTCTGGTTCTCTGAACCCCATATGCGGCAATTTTGCTTATTGACATAGCCACCGAGATGAAAATAAGCTTCATGAAGGCTGAACTGAAGGCCAATCTCTCCTCGAAAATTTCTTACAGTTCGCGTTAAAGACTCACTAAGTTTTTAATTTTTCGCAATTTGTTCGAACCTGAAAATTAATGTTATTCTACTTTTAAAGTCAAAGTAATCGGTAGTTCAAATTTAAATGGCCCACCCTATATTATAGGTACCTTCGACGAAAATTTGAAACTTTATAAAAATACCAACATTGTAATATTAATATGGATTTTAAGAGAATCCAGAACCTAGCACAAAATGTTAAATATAGCCCTTCTACAAAATGTTTAATTAAAACTGTTAGTAGAATGTTTTGGGCGCGTTTATATTTTGCATTTAAATGTAAAAGAATTTATTTTCGAACGAGTTTGTAAATTTTTAATATTACATCTATATATATAAATGAATCTGTGTTTGTTTGTATGTTTGTTTGTTTGATCTTTATAGCAGCCTAAACTACAGAACCGATCTTCTTGAAAGTTTCATAGTATGTTCATGCTGAACCGGTGGTGAAAATAGGCTATATAAATTTTTGATATTTTCAGTGGACGTGGCACCTCCCACACAAATTGGGGATTTATTTGTTTTTTATAAATTACCATATTCGGAATACTGTTGCAGTTAGAGTCTTGAATTTTTAGTGAAAGTTCACTAATTGTTAGTCTGCACAGTTTTGTTAAAAATGGGCGGTATTGGAAAAGTGGGCATGGCACCTCCCATACGAAGTTAAAACCTATTATTGAATATTGCCAGTTCTATGACACCCAGAGTGCTGAAATTTTGTGTAAGTACATCTAGCATAAACCTGCGTAGTTGTGCCAAAAATGGACGCTATCGGGAAAGTGGGAGTGGTACCTCACATACGAAGTTAAAACATATTATCGAATATGGTCAGTAGGTGTCATAGACCTACAGTGCTGAAATTTTGTGTGAGTTGATCCAGTGTAAATAGTTGTGCAAAGATGGGCGGAAAGTGGGCGTGGCCCTTCCCATATGAAATTAAAACCGGTTTTGGAGTATTTCGACACCGTGATGGGCGGAAAGTGGTCGTGACCCTTCCCATATGAAATTAAAAAAACGTTTTTGAGTATATTCTACACCGAGATTCCTATAAACAAATTGGCGGGATTTGAAAGATGGCGCATTTTTGATTTGAATTTTGTAAAGTTACACGTTTTCTGTGGATTTTCTTAGCACAATAGTAAAGAAAGGTTATAAAAAGAGAAATATTCATTCGTCAACAGCCGACTTATGTCAAGAAAACGGAAAATATATTAATTTTTATACCCTACACCACTTCGTGGGCTAGGGTATTATAAGTTAGTTTCGCCCCAAATGTTTGTAACACCAAGAAATAATCGAGCTAGACCCACCTTTAAGTATACCGATCGGCTTAGAATCACCAGCTGAGTCGATTTAACGATGTCTGTCCGTCTGTCCGTCTGTCCGTCTGCTGTCCATCTAAGCTTGTTCGCACTCTACAGGTCGCAATTGTTGTCCGATTGTCATGAAAATTGGCAGAAGTTATTTTTTCTGCCCAATGACCATCGGTATTGAATTTGGAGGAAATCGGTTCAGATTTAGATATAGCCCCCATACGAATGTCGCTTCCGATTTTACTTTTTCCGCTCTAAAATCCACATCTTGTTCCCGATTTTCTTTAAATTTGGCACAACATCTTATAATCCAACTAAAAACACCTATGCAAAAATTGGGTAAGATCGGTTCAGATTTAGATATAGCCCCCATATAAATATCGCTCCCTATTTCACTTTTTCCGCTTTAGAAACCACATATTGTACCCGATTTTCTTTAAAATTGGCACAACATCTTATAATCTAACTAGAAACACCTGTGCAAAAATTGGGTAAGATCGGTTCAGATTTAGATATAGCCCCCGTACAAATGTCGCTCCCGATTTGACATTTTCCGCCCTAGAAACGACATATTGTACCCAATTTTCTTTAAATTTTGCAGAACATCTTATAATCCAACTAGAAACACGTATGCAAAAATTGGGTAAGATCGGTTCAGATTTAGATATAGCCTCCATACAAATGTCGCTCCCGATTTGACATTTTCCGCTCTAGAAACGACATATTGTACCCAATTTTCTTTAAATTTTGCAGAACATCTTATAATCCAACTAGAAACACGTATGCAAAAATTGGGTAAGATCGGTTCAGATTTAGATATAGCCCCCATACAAATGTCGCTCCCGATTTGACATTTTCCGCTCTAGAAACCACATCTTGTACCCGATTTTCTTTAAATTTGGCAGAACATCTTATAATCCAACTAGAAACACTTATGCAAAAATAGGGTTAGATCGGTTCAGATTTAGATATAGCCCCCATACAAATGTCGCTCCCGATTTGACATTTTCCGCTCTAGAAGCGACATATTGTACCCGATTTTCTTTAAATTTTGCAGAACATCTTATAATCCAACTAGAAATACGTATGCAAAAATTGGGTAAGATCGGTTCAGATTTAAATATAGCCCCCTTACAAATGTCGCTCCCGATTTGACATTTTCCGCTCTAGAAACGACATATTGTACCCGTTTTTCTTTAAAATTGGCACAACATCTTATAATCCAACTAAAAAACCTATGGTGAAAGTGGGTAAGATCGGTTCAGATTTAGATATAGCCCTCATACAAATGTTGCTCCCGAAGGTTTAACCGTTTTTGGCCAAATTTTACATATTATATTTCACCAATAAACAGACATGGTGAAAGCGGGTCACATCGTTCCAGGTTTCAATATACCCCCATACAAATGTCCTTTCCGATTTAAAATGTCCATATGTCCATACTTTGAAATGACTTTGGTATACTACTGTATAATTTGTATTTGTCTGTCGGACAATTAGATCAATTACCATATTATTTACCATATTCGTTAAATTTGACTAAAGATGAATTTATAGCATATACATTATATGTATATATTTTATATAATTTGTATGAACTACATAAAATTGCTCCCATGAAATACCTGGGTTTAGTAATCAAAGCGAGGTACATACGCAGGGAGTGGTGTAGGGTATTATATAGTCGGCCCCGCCCGACTTTAGCCTTTCCTTACTTGTTTAGTTTTTGTGTTGTTTTATTAGTGAACAATTTGATTGGCGTAGCGGGCGGGGGTTCAGCTAGTATTTTATATAAACTAAATTTGCCGACTCAAATGCACTTCAAATCACATTCAATGCTGATTATAAAAATTAAATGTCATATTAGCATATTTCTGATTGCAATTACATTCGTCTTTCGGTTGATATTCACAAATGTAGCCGTAGGGATTGGTACACTTCTGATCATTCCATCGCATTTCTGCATCCCGACCAATGTAAGCACAAAACTCTTCCTGATTATAAAAATCCGGATTATGACTAGACCAAAAAGTATAGGTGAAAGGTTCGCCCGTTGAAATCCAAGTGTATTGGCGTAAGGGTCCGACAGCGTAGCCGCCAATCCAAAGGACGACATTTTTTCCTAGAAAATGAAATATTTTTGTATTAGGAAATTTGAAATTGTTTTCACGGCAAACAGCGCATCAAAACTTACCAAATATCTGCATGACTAGCCTGTTGACTTCGTCCGTTTTGTCTTTGCCTTCGAGGGACAACAGAGTCATATTCATGCGGGCACAGGCTGTCAAAGCCTGATACCAATCGTGCTGGAATAGGGGATACGTTTGAGTTGTTCATTTAGATAAATGTTTAAATTCAGAATACGAACCGTATGTTCATTTTCTATATAGTACACTTGATTCTTATCGGATTTGTGGAATTTAGTCTGATCGATACCATAAATCACATGCACCTCATAAATGAGTAACACCACAACTGTATAATGAACAATTTTCATTTTTATTGCGTTTCACAGCGCACGATAAAAATTAACTGAATATGGTAAGTTTCTGAGCTGTTTTTATATCTGGGCAATGTCTTGGGAATTTTGTGGTGGTTTTAATAATTTTGCAATTATCATTTTGTATTGTGTGGCATTAATTAAAGTTTTTCTAATCAACACATGTGGCACTCGAATGAATTGGATTTAAATTAGATGTCCCTTTTCGAACTCACCACAAAGCGCATGGATATTGAATATAGGGTGGGTCATTTAAAATTTTAACTACCGATTACTTTGACTTTGGAAAGAAGAATAACATTAATTTCTATTTTCAGGTTTACGTTTGAAATTTGCAAAATGGGAGCGTATAGCTCGAACAAAATTGGAAAATATTAAAAACGTACGCCCAAAGCAGCGAGTCTTTAACGCACAGTGTAAGACATTTACCTGGATAATATCAGTTCAGCCTTCATGAAGCTCATTTTCATCTCGATGTATATGTCTAAAGCAAAATTGGGGTTCACGTGACTATTGAAAAGCCAATGCATCTACAAGGAGTCACTGTTTGGTGTGGATTTTGGGCTGGCAGCATCATGTGCTGAAAAATTGGGTCGATCGGTTTATTTAGTGATATTGTGCTCATTATTAAATGACAAAGTTCAACTTTTCGAATAAAAGCAGAAATTTGAAAAATAATCAGTATTTTTATACATTACACACAAGAGTTAGACCCATCGTTTATTATACAGACCGGCTTAGAATCACTTTCTGAGTCGTTTTAGCAATGTCCGTTTGTCCATCTATTGTTGTAATCAAATTACAGGTCGCAATTATAGTCCGATCTTAACAAAAATTGACACAAGTAAGTTTTGTAGATCAAGGACGATTGCAATATGATGCAAATCGGTTGAGATTTAGATATAGCCCCCATACAAATGTCGCTCCCGATTTGACTTTTTCCGTTCAAGAAACCACATATTTCACTCGATTTGCTTCAAATTTGGCACAACATCTTATAATCCAACTGAAAACACTTATGGTGAAAGTGGGTAAGATCGGTTCAGATTTAAATATAATTTTTGTATATATATACAAATGTTGCTCCCAAATGTTTAACCGATTTTTGGCAAACTTTATATATTATATTTCATCTATAAACATACATGGTGAAAGCGGGTCACATCGTTCCAGGATTCAATATAACCCCATGCAAATGTTCTTTCCGATTTAACATTTGTTGTCAACACACAGACATTTACAGGATACAAAAATCCTTCCCGATTTCACTTTTTTACCGAATTGAATTGTAATAGGATAGAAAGTGGAGTGTATCATATAGTCGGCTCCGTCCGACTTTAGCCTTTCCTTATTTGATTCTTTATACCCTACACCACTTCGTGGGCTAGGGTATTATAAGTTAGTTTCGCCCCAAATGTTTGTAACACCAAGAAATAATCGAGCTAGACCCACCTTTAAGTATACCGATCGGCTTAGAATCACCAGCTGAGTCGATTTAACGATGTCTGTCTGTCCGTCCGTCTGTCCGTCTGTCCGTCTGTCCGTCTGCTGTCCATCTAAGCTTGTTCGCACTCTACAGGTCGCAATTGTTGTCCGATTGTCATGAAAATTGGCAGAAGTTATTTTTTCTGCCCAATGACCATCGGTATTGAATTTGGAGGAAATCGGTTCAGATTTAGATATAGCCCCCATACGAATGTCGCTTCCGATTTTACTTTTTCCGCTCTAAAATCCACATCTTGTTCCCGATTTTCTTTAAATTTGGCACAACATCTTATAATCCAACTAAAAACACCTATGCAAAAATTGGGTAAGATCGGTTCAGATTTAGATATAGCCCCCATATAAATATCGCTCCCTATTTCACTTTTTCCGCTTTAGAAACCACATATTGTACCCGATTTTCTTTAAAATTGGCACAACATCTTATAATCTAACTAGAAACACCTGTGCAAAAATTGGGTAAGATCGGTTCAGATTTAGATATAGCCCCCGTACAAATGTCGCTCCCGATTTGACATTTTCCGCCCTAGAAACGACATATTGTACCCAATTTTCTTTAAATTTTGCAGAACATCTTATAATCCAACTAGAAACACGTATGCAAAAATTGGGTAAGATCGGTTCAGATTTAGATATAGCCTCCATACAAATGTCGCTCCCGATTTGACATTTTCCGCTCTAGAAACGACATATTGTACCCAATTTTCTTTAAATTTTGCAGAACATCTTATAATCCAACTAGAAACACGTATGCAAAAATTGGGTAAGATCGGTTCAGATTTAGATATAGCCCCCATACAAATGTCGCTCCCGATTTGACATTTTCCGCTCTAGAAACCACATCTTGTACCCGATTTTCTTTAAATTTGGCAGAACATCTTATAATCCAACTAGAAACACTTATGCAAAAATAGGGTTAGATCGGTTCAGATTTAGATATAGCCCCCATACAAATGTCGCTCCCGATTTGACATTTTCCGCTCTAGAAGCGACATATTGTACCCGATTTTCTTTAAATTTTGCAGAACATCTTATAATCCAACTAGAAATACGTATGCAAAAATTGGGTAAGATCGGTTCAGATTTAAATATAGCCCCCTTACAAATGTCGCTCCCGATTTGACATTTTCCGCTCTAGAAACGACATATTGTACCCGTTTTTCTTTAAAATTGGCACAACATCTTATAATCCAACTAAAAAACCTATGGTGAAAGTGGGTAAGATCGGTTCAGATTTAGATATAGCCCTCATACAAATGTTGCTCCCGAAGGTTTAACCGTTTTTGGCCAAATTTTACATATTATATTTCACCAATAAACAGACATGGTGAAAGCGGGTCACATCGTTCCAGGTTTCAATATACCCCCATACAAATGTCCTTTCCGATTTAAAATGTCCATATGTCCATACTTTGAAATGACTTTGGTATACTACTGTATAATTTGTATTTGTCTGTCGGACAATTAGATCAATTACCATATTATTTACCATATTCGTTAAATTTGACTAAAGATGAATTTATAGCATATACATTATATGTATATATTTTATATAATTTGTATGAACTACATAAAATTGCTCCCATGAAATACCTGGGTTTAGTAATCAAAGCGAGGTACATACGCAGGGAGTGGTGTAGGGTATTATATAGTCGGCCCCGCCCGACTTTAGCCTTTCCTTACTTGTTTTAATTTAAAGCGTTGACGGACCCACCCTATACTATCACTTCGAGATATACAAACAAGTACAAACAGCGTTAAGTTCGGCCGGGTCGGACTTTATATACCCTCCACCATGAATTGCATTCCACAGAGCCTGTCGATTTTCGTAGAAGTGCAGTAATATACAGGAAAACATATTTTTTTAATATAGACCAAGCAAAACAAATATTAAAAGATAATTTTAAAAATTAGTATAATATTTTTATTATTACAAACCACGCTTAAAAGAAAATAATAGTTCAAGCCAATTCAAAAAATATATATTTTTATATTTATGTCTTCAAAAAAGCTTTATATCATAAATATTGGTGGATAGTGGGTGCTACAGTTAGGTGTATTTCCATTCTATTTTAATTCCAAAAGTACAAATTTTGAAAATCCATTATCTCACGTACATAGTGCAAAATAAAAGTAAAAAGTACAAATTTCGAAAAATCTTTTTGTATTGCGTGTCTATGCAGTCACAGGAATACATACACCGAATTCCATTATTCTAGGTGTTGTCGTTTGGTTTGTACCATTTTTATCCCTCTATTCCCATTTTATCCCATAAAAGTACAAATTTGGAAAAAATACTTTTATATTACGTATCTACTCAATTAGAGTAATGTGCACACCGAATTTCGTGTTTCTAGATATTGTCGTTTAATATGTACTATTTTTATCACTTTTTGCCACATTTCACTCCCTACGAATCACTTTATGATGCACGATTTTGTTATAGGAGGAATGCGCATACCCAATATCAAGTAAGTACAAGCAGATATATTAAAAAATATGCTTAAATGCTCTAAAATATTAGGGGTTATTATGGGTATTTTTAGTCCTTGTGAGGGAAAATTTTTTCCCTTTGTGCCGATTTCGCCCAGTTTCAATACCAACCGTTCTACGACTATAAGACGTATTTATGGAATATTTGGATGTCCTAGCTCTTTTCGTTTAGATGATAGCGTGCTTTCAACAGACGGACAGACTTTCTTAGAATTTTATGACGATCAAGAATATATATACTTTATTGGGGTTCTCAGGTCGATATTTCAAGGTGGTAAAATGGAATGACAAAGTTAGTATACCACCATCCTGGAGGAGGAGGGTATAGCAAAAGTATGGGGACAACCGTACGGGTTGAATATAGATGTTCCGAGAAAGTATTCTATGATGCAAAGAAAAAATAAATGATATATTTTGAAAAAATGTGCAGTTTATGGGGCGCACCTCAAAAAAAAAAATGTCCCGCCCAAAAACACGAAAAGAAAGTCTATAATAGGCTCTCGGGCCCACCCACTTTCATATAAGTGTGGATATTCAAATGAAAGGAAATTTCCTTTAGATTGCATATTTGGCAAAAAATATGAAACAAAAATTTTGTGTGGATACTCAAATGAAAGGAAATTTCGTGTAGATGTGTAAAAAATATTATTGTGGAAAAAATTGTCCTTAAATAATGTATATAGAGAAAATAGTATAGTTAACAGTAAATTAATTTTGTGTAAATAAATCTAATTTATTTATTTATGATCAAAATTAAAAAAAAAAACAAGTAAGGAAAGGCCAAAATGGGGCGGGGCCGACACTCCACTTTCTATCCGAATACAACTCAATTCGGTGAAAGCGGGAAGGATTTTTGTATCCTGTAAATGTATGTGTTTGACAAAAAATATTAAATCGGAAAGGACATTTGTATAGGGGTATATAGAAATCTGGAACGGAATAGGTGAAATATAATATGTATAGTTTGGCCAAAATCGGTTAAGCATTTGGGAGCAACATTTGTATTTGGGCTATATCTAAATCTGAACCGATCTTACCCACTTTCTGCATATGTGTTTCTAGTTGGATTATAAGACGTTGTGCCAAATTTAAAGAAAATCGGGTACAATATGTCGTTTTTAGAGTGGAAAATGTCAAACATTTGTATGGGGGTTATATCTAAATCTGAACCGATCTTACCCAATTTTTGAATAGGTATTTCAAGTTAGATTATAAGATGTTGTGTCAAATTTAAAGAAAATCGGGTACAATATGTCGTTTTTAGAGCGGAAAAAGTCAAATCGGGAGCGACATTTGTATGGGGGTTATATCTAAATCTGAACCGATCTTACCCACTTTCAGCATATGTGTTTCTAGTTGGATTATAAGATGTTGTGTCAAATTTAAAGAAAATCGAGTATAATATGGGGTTTCTAGAGCGGAAGATGTCAAATCGGGAGCGACATTTGTATAAGGGCTATATCTAAATCTGAACCGATCTTATCCAATTTTACATAGGTATTTCTAGTTGTATTATAAGATGTTGTGGCAAATTTAAACTTACTTGTGCCAATATTTGTTAAGATCGGACTATAATTGCGACCTGTAATTTGTAATTTGACGGACATTGCTAAATCGACTATCGATATAGCCCAGATACAAATATTCTTTTCGATTTCACAAATAGGGTCAGGTCATATTAGCCTATGATTAAGAAGCTTGTGTATGCTTCCTAATCAATTCCCTTCCTAATCTTCCCATTTTCAATTTTTTAAAGAATTGAATTGTATTCGGATAGAAAGTGGAGTGTATCATATAGTCGGCACCGCCCGACTTTAGCCTTTCCCTACATGTTTTAGTATAAATTCTTGTTGATACAGCAATGAAATGAAACTATTTCATTGCCACAGCGACAAAATATCATGAACTAATATTTGGTTAATGAAACCTGCTTCATTAATACAATAACAATGTTTCATTGTATTAATAACACTTTACATTAATTTAACACTTATGAAACATTGTCAGTTGATTGTTAATTTAATGAAACATTTTACGTTGTATCAATGAAGCTATACGTTGATCCATAAACAATGACAAATTTCATTGATGCAATATAATATTTCATTTCATTCAAAGTCAATTGTAGAATTGGTTCCTCAAGATTTGATCTTAGTGTATTCACCTTTAATATATAATTCTGTGTATTTCTATTTTTAGACATTGCTCTCAATTCTCCGAATGGCTACCCAATTTCGCTAATGATTGATCTTCGCCAGTTGGTTTTCATTACGCCTCTGTTCCTATGAACAGATGTCAATGGGGTACTTCCAATGAGGTTATACACTCACCTTATTGGTATTTCCTTCTTCTTTCTCCACTTTAGTCTGGCATCCGTCAACGCTATACACTACACCATACTAGGAAAATAACTGAGTAAAAGCCATACTACAATTTAGTTTAACAATTTTACTCCAGTTTAGGTAAAATTTCCCTACGAAAAGGAAAATTAAACAGATATGAGTACACTTTCCTTATTTCAAAGCCAGACAAAATAGTACAAATACTCAAAATAGGGTAGTAAACTTTAAAAAGCATCCATTTAGGGAGTTTTTACTTAAAAATGTGGTTAATACTTCAAATAAAGTAAATGAATGTAATTAAATTTTTGACATGTATAAATGAACTTATAAAAAATACATCAGTGTGTTTAGAAAAATACATGAATAGTAGTCTAAGAACCAATTCTCGTTCGTTAGCCGAGACTTTCTTCATAAGTACTTCAAATATTACTCTGAACAATCACTGCGCAGCAGTCATGGTGAAATATCTCAACTCTTTATGGTATGAGTAAGATCAAACGTTTGAGAACTTTACCACGTTGTAATTTTTCATATGAGTGTTGCATACTCTGCAGCGAAAGAATTTATTTCAATTATCAGTATAGTCGTAGTCAGGCTGAATACAAATTTACTTGGTTTAAGGAAAATTTTAGTCAGGCTGAGTACAAATTTACTTGGTTTAACGAAAAATTTCCGAAAATTTTCCACAGATTGAGTATAAATTTACTAGGCATGACTACAAATTTACTTAGCTTGAGTAACAATTTACTTGGATTGAGGATAAAATCGGAATATTTTCCTCAGTTTGAGTATAAATGTACATGATTTGAGTAAAATTTCTTAAGAATTTTAATCAGATTAAGTAAAGATTTACTTGATTTGAAGAAAAATTTTCCTCAGCTTGAGTAAATTTTACTTGCATTGAGGAAAAGTTGAACTGGAACCAAGTTCAAAGCATGTCATATTTTCAAGGAAAAGTTTGTACTTGATGTGAGAAATTATTGCCTTAGCGCTGTACGAAGTTCATCAACATTTTAACAATTAAACTCTTCAATTTGGTTTCTAACTCTTCAATTTAACTCTATATCGATTTTAACCGATGGTATTATTTCTATCCTACTCGATTTCTAAACTTTCTCAACTTGTGTATGTAATGTCTGATACCTATTTCTTCGTCTTTATCACTGTTCCCAGATGACAACAACCGCAGTCAGGTACTGGTACAGTCGACCGTGACAACAAACAATAAAATATAAATAAAAACGCCAGGATGCTTTATGATGGTGATGCGGATTGAAAGCCATCGCGACTGTATTAAAGCCAAGTCAATACATTTTAAACAATCCAATTGCGACAGGCCAGTGTCAGGGAAGGCTGATAACACGACGACGATGATGATGATGATGGCGGAGGAGTTGGAGAAGGTGGGCCGCAAACAACGCCACCATGATATCACTTAAGATTAATGGAAAACAAACGCGACTGCATAACAATAAAATTTAAATAACAACAGGAGCAACTCGAAGTCATCTCGAACGGGAAACGGAAATGGAAAGCCAATGGGGGGAAATCAAAATCAATATGATTGAAAGTTTAACAATTCCAAGGGAATTTGCCGTGGTCTGTCGAAGCGTAAAATATTTCATGTCATTATCACGAAGCCAGAAATGCCACACCATAGCCTGCGTACGTCTGTGCTCCTGGATATTCGAGTAGAGTGACACGCATCACCAGGAAATGTAATAAAAGAACTGATGCCCCTGCAACGTCCATCTTGCCAGAATTATTCAAATATTTCCTAATACTCAAATCATGTTGTTCCCAAGACGAGATGGAACGAGGCGAGGCGAGCGTATGTTGTCATAAGATATTCTAATTTACATTTTTTACAATTAGCTTCCGTGTGTCAATAGGGAGAGTTGAAGTGGCAGCAAGGCACGATGGGTAGGCCGGTCGGTCGGTCGGACGGTCGTCAGTCAGTGTTCCTGTGGCCGTGTCAGTGGCATTGCTTCGCGAGTAGCTCAACACATTTCATCTCTCTCTCGCTCTGTGAGGCATTATGACATGAAGAAAACATCAATGAATAATGCGTCGTATCCTGGCTGTATCCTGCGGTGTTGCCAAGGTATTGGTAATTTGATAAAGTGTTGTTGGACAACAATTGCCAATGCATAATGCAGAGTTTGTGTTTTTCTCATTTCATTTCATCATCGTTTCGAACGGGAGGTGATTTAAGCTTCAATGATTCTTTTGTTCGTTTATTTATTATCTGCTCGCAACGGCGGCTACACAGTTGTGGAGAGCGGACCACCGTGGTGTTATTATGCAAGTTGATACACTCGGAGCTGGGAATAAAATTAAAATCTAGCACAGCGTTTAAGTAGAAATCCAAGGAAACGGAAACTGTTAATGACATCCGCCAAGTATGTTTCAGATCGTTCGTCGTTTTTGTACTTAACGACGCGTTATTACATTCTCTGAAATGTCCATTGATTACAATTTTGAAGGAATGTAAATAAATATATATATGTTCGCTTTTTGTAGGTATGAAAATAAGGATTTTTTCAATTTCTGTTCTACAAAAAAATTTGTCGGAAAATTTCAGTGGGCGGTCATCAAAGACTCAAGCTTTGCAAATAAAGCTCTTCACGCTCAAATTGCAAAATTACATGTCAACTTATACAACAAAATAATTAGGGTTGAAATTGGGCCATGTTTTTTTGGAATTTTCGACAAAAAAATGGGTATTTCGGTAGAACACGCCAATCAAAAAACAAGTAAGGTAAGCTAAAGCCGGTCGGGGCCGACTATATAATACCCTACACCACTCCCTGCGTATATACCTCTCTTTTATTACTAAACCCAGGTGTTTCATGGGAACAATTTTATGTAGTTCATATAAATTATACAAATTATATATAAATAATATAAAATAATAATATATATTAAATATAATATATATAAATTAATATAAATTCATCTAAATAAGTAAATAATATTATAATTGATCCAATTTTCCGGCAGACAAATACAAATTATACGGTAGTAGTAGTAGTATATATTTCTCATTCATGGTAGGTATTCATACTTGAAATATATCATCATCCGATGTAAGACGTAGTTTCTAGAGCTGTATTAGAGCAGAATGGACCCCATTTGGGTTAGTCCAAGGTATGGACACATATATTTGTCTTTGTATTCTTAGTTGAAATAAAATATAATCTGCAAAATTTGAAAAAAAAAATCCGATGTAAAATTCACGTTCTTGAGGGGTAAACATTAAAATGCGGTCATTTGTAAGGGCTCTACATTAAGAAGTGATTCCATATAGATCACTTTCAAAGTAGGTATTCTTAGTTACAATATGGTATGATATGCAAATTTATATCGAGATCTAAAGCACGATGTGGGTTCTAGAGATGTAATAGAGTAGAATGGGGGCCCAATTTGTATGGGGGTTATACCAAAATATGGACCCTTTGACTTTCATAGTATGTATTCTTAGATGAAATATAATATAATCTGCAAAATTTGATAAACTTCCGGTGTAAAATGTGGGCCCTAGAAGGATAATAATAAAAATGGGGGCCATTTGTAAGGGCGCTACATTAAAAAGTGGGTCCATATAGATCACTTTCAAAGTAGGTATTCTTAGAATGAAATATGAATATAATATAAACTGCAAAATTTGAAAAACTTCCGATGTAAAATGTGGGTCCTAGAGAGGTTTGAAATGGGGGCCCATTGTAAGGGCGCGACATTAATAAGTGGGCCTTATAGATCACTTTCAAAATGGGTATTCTTTATTGAAATATAACATGATCTGCAAAATTTTATCAAGATCCAATGTAAGATGAGTGTTCTAGAGCGATAATAGTATAAACTGGGGGCCCATTTGTATGGGGGCTATACCAAAACATTGACCTATGTAGCTGGCTTTCAAAATACGTGTTTCTATTTAACATTGTGTGGAAAATTTGATCATGTTCCGACGTAAAATGAGAATTTTAGAGAAGTAATATTGTAAATCGGAGGTACATTTGTATGGGAGCTATATCAAAACAGAGACCCATGAGATCCACTTTCCGGTGGGCTATTTCTAGTTCAAATATAAAACGATTCTGAAAATTTGGTCATGATCCAATGTAAAATGTGTATTCTAGAGCAGTAATAGTGTAAATTATATGGATATTTGTATGAAGGCTATATCTAAATCTGAACCGATTTTCTCCAAATGCAAAATGCCAATCGTCGTTGGCCCAAAAAACTAACTTCTGCCAAATTTCATGACAATCGGACCACAATTGCGACCTGTAGAGTGCGAACAGCAGACGGACGGACGGACGGACAGACAGACATCGTTAAATCGATTCGACATCGTTAAGGTGGTATCGACTCGAAAACTACCTTAAGATTTATTTATTTATTCAGTCTATGGAAATACAAAATTCCTCACAGACTAAAAATTAGATTTAATTTATTTATAATTACTTTTATATTACAAAAAGTACTTAATGAATTCGAAAAATCTAAATTAAAATTAGATATACGATTAAACTCTTTCTAAGCCCTTGCGATTGGTTCAAATACAGAATAGTTAGATCTGTGAAGCAGAATAAAAAATATATTATTATTTCTTAAAATACGAGAAGGAACTTTAAAATTTACAAGTTCCAGTAATTCCGAACAATCGACTAAGCCACAAATAATTTTGAAAAGAAACACTTGCGAAAGGAGAGTTCTCCTATTCTCGAGGGTTTTCAAGCCAATAAGGCTACATTTATCGACATAGGAAGGTTGAGGATCAGTAAAATGAAAAGAACGTAGAGCAAACTTCATGAATTTATTTTGAATACGTTCAATTCTACATATATGATTAGCACAAAAGGGATTCCAAACAATACAAGCATATTCAAACTTAGACCGGACTAAAGATGAACAAATTAACTTCGCACTATAAGGATCTGCAAATTCCTTCGCAAAAATAATTTCACTTCAAAAATAACGTCATCAGCATATAATAAAACATTCGACCATTTAACACAAGACGATATATCATTAATAAATAAAATGAACAATATTGGGCCTAAGATACTACCTTGGGAAATCCCAGAAGTAGCTTTATAAGAAAACCAATCAACAGAGTCAATAGACACAAACAGGTCCGATCCTGTAAATATGATTGAATCCAATTAAAAAAACTGAATGAAACCCAATTTGAGAAAGTTTATTAATTAACATAGCATGAGAAACCTTGTCAACTGCTTTTGTGAAGTCAGTGTACATATATAGTATCAACTTGACAGCCAAGTTCGAAGCTAAATATGCAGTAATGAGAAAAAATCGGCAAATTTATCAACGAAGAAACCTTGTTGTAATGACATATTAAAAACGAATAATAGTGGCATAATATAATATAATAATAAAGTGTTGTTTCTTTTAGTTTCTCTCTTTCTACATCTAGTGTTTAGAATGTACCAGGTAATCAGTAAGTTGAGAAAGTGTAGAGAAGGAGCCAGCTAAAGAATAATTTATCCTTAAGTTTAAAAGTTTAAGTTTTTATAATTTCGAAAATAAGGGCAATAGCGACTGCCAAGTTATTTTTGCATTATTGTTTATTTACCAAAAATATAAAATTAAAATGTCAAACATCTAGCTACATATGAATGAATGAATAAATAAATACAAAACATATTCAGGTGTAAACACCCCTAATGTTTCAAATCGTTGTAGGAACATTCGTTAATGGTAGTGAATTATTTAACTTTAATAGGACTGTTTCTTTAAACCATTATTGCCTGGTACGCGATCCTGTTGGAATTTGTTCTTGATTTTTTGAGCACTACCTAATTTTGGCCCAATTATGAATATTTTAGACACAAAAATTTGATGTCTATATTGGTCTTCAAGATATGGCTGGGGTAGTTTTTACCCCTTGTGCCGTTGCCTGTTTAATTTATTAATAATAATGAAACAATCATGTCAATAGTAAATTGAGTATGTCTTCAATTTACATTCTAAATATTTGACAAATATCAACAAATAGTTGTTACTCCGTCTAGTTTCGTAGAAATCTCACTTTTAGTTCAGGGGTAGAAAACTACCCGTCTGGACATTAATGTGTTAAGCCGGGAACTGCGATAACAAAAACGTTAACAAAAATTTATTTTTTTGCTCAAAATAAAAAATTATGTTTTTTTACATTTTCGCCAACTACAATATAAATATTTGTATCCAAACAAATTTTCAAAAAAAAATATTTTCTGTTAACTTTTTTGGACTTAGCATTGATAACCATAAATTTGACTTACTCTGGATAATTATCCAGTCTGAAATTTTTAATATAAAATTATTTTTCAAAGTTTGTTTTCATACACACATTGATATTGCTGTTGCGGAAAATTTAAAAAATATTTTTTTTTATTTGAGATCAATTTTAACATTTTTTTGTTATTACAGGTTCAGTATCCAGTCTTAAAGAACAGCCTTATTATCCGTGTGGCTATATATTTATATAGATATATTAGCCACCCCCAGAAGAATATCCCTCCCACGCCAATGAAATACGCTCGACTTCGATTCAGAGGTCAGAGTTGTTCTTGACAAGTATGAATAAATAACGAGTTGTAATACTCAAAAATAAATCAAGGCACCCGGAACCAATCAGGGACTTTAAGTAGCGGAAACTTATAGCGCGGATCTTAGAGTTCCCTTTTTGGTTTCCAATTTCAATTTATACAGGATTATCACACATTGCTTTACAAGGCTGAATCATATATGAATCGGATCGTTATCCTTTTGAAAAATATAAGAAACTGACATATTTAGGAATGAAAATAGTTTAATTACATTTTCCAGAATGTTTTGCTTTTCTTCCCATGTTTGCAACGAATTTTATTAAAATTTGTCAGCTTGTGTTGAAAAAATATGATTTCCACTATTTAATAATACGTTTCTAATTAACTTAGAAACACGTGTAACGATAAATTTCGCACTTCGGTCGAATAACCAAACGTGTTTGCTGACATTTACACACATAACAATTTATTGACATACAGAGAATAAATAATGTGACATTCCAAAAGTGAGGCGCTTTAATAGAAAGTTATAAGAAAATTTATAATTTTAGAGCCTCGTTTCTAATTGTATGACCGCCACTGTATAAGTTATAACATATTTACGTAGGCTAGGGTGATTTGTGTGGAAGGTACTAGAAGGGGCGTGGCAAAACCCGCCATAGTGATTATAAAAACTTTACCAAATACCAAAATATAGATTATTCTAAATATCTGTTTGGAAGTTATATTGGTTTTAATTTATCATATCCCATTTGTGTGGGAGGTACCAGAAGGGGCGTGGCAATTTCGCCCATTCTAACGAAGAATCTAATGCTTACACATATATAAAAGATCTATGCAGAAATGCAGATGTTATGACACTCTATGCAGACGCAAAAGGATATTTTACAAATAATCCAAGGACGAACCTTATTTAATTTAAAAAAACGGTTCAGATTTAGATATAAAGGGTGATTTTTTAAGAGCTTGATAACTTTGAATAAATTTGAAACGTTAGATTGGTCCATGACATTTACTTTTTGAAGATAATTTCATTTAAATGTTGACCGCGGCTGCGTCTTAGGTGGTCCATCCGCTTAGTCCAATTTTGGCATTTCCACGTTTTTGAGTAACAGAGACCCAATTGGTGCGAACGGCGACGAATCGAAAATTGGTGGTCATCATTAACACTGGCCGATACAGCTGCGATATTTTCTTCAGTTCGCACTCTACGTAAGCGTGTTGGTGGTTTAATGTCCAACAATGTAAATTTGGTGCGAAATTTAGTCACAATAGCCCGAATAGCCGCTTCAGTGGGTCGATTAAACTGACCATAAAATGGAAGCGCGCAATGAACTTTCTTAACAGAGCACGCATTTTGATAATAAAATTCAATAATTTGCAAGCGTTGTTCGTTTGTAAGACGATTCATGATGAAATGTCAAAGCATACTGAGCATCTTTCTCTTTGACACCATGTCTGAAATCCCACGTGATCTGTCAAATACTAATGCATGAAAATCCTAACCTCAAAAAAATCACTCTTTACAAATGTCGCTCCCGATTTGACTTTTTCCGCTGTAGAAACCACATATTTTACTCGATTTGCTTCAAATTTGGCACAGTACCATACAATTCAACTAGAAACACCTGTGGTGAAATTGGATCAGATCGGTTAAGATTTAGATATAGCTGCCATACAAATTTTGTTCTCCATTTATCTTTTTGCGCTCTAGAAATCACATATTTTTACCAATATTCTTCAAATTTGCCACAAAGCCTTATATTTTAACTGGAAATATCTGTGGTAAAAATGAGTCAGATCGGATCAGATTTAGATATAGCTCCCATACAAATTTCGCTCCCGAATTGACTTTTGCTCTCTAGAAACCACATATTTTATCCGATTTTCTTCAAATTTGGCACAAAACATTATATTTGAACTAAAAATATCTGTGGTCAAAGTGGGTCATATCGGTTCAGATTTAGATATAGCTCCCATACAATGTTCGGCCTCCGTTTAACTTTTTGCCCTCTAAAGACTACATATTTAATCGATTTTCTTCAAATTTGGCATAAAATCTCACATTAGAACTAGTAACGGCTGTGATGAAAGTGGGTGAGATCAATTCAGATTTAGATATAGCTCCCATACATATTTCGGTGTCCATTTAAATTTGTGTGCTCTAGAAACCACACATTTTAACCGATTTTCTTCAAATTTGCCATAACAACTTATATTTATTCAAATGCAAACATTATGGTGAAAGTGGGTCGACATATGGCTCATAAATATGTAGCTTCCTCTCTAGAAACCATCTATTTTACCCGATATTCTTCAAATTGGGCAAAATATATTATATTTCAACTAGAAAAACCTATAGTTAAAAACCTCATACAAATGTCCTTCCCGATATATTTTTTTCTCACAAGGTATTAAAGATTTTGATATAATTTATATGTAAAAGTAGGTCACCTCGGTCCATTATATAGTACTCATACAAAAATCGTTCCCGATTTCACTTTTTCACCGAATTCACTTGTAACGGAGTAGAGAAAGTGGAGAGTATGATATAGTCGGCCCCGCCCGACTTTAGCCTTTTCTTACTTGTTTATATTTGGCGTATTGTCCCGGTATTTGCATCTATATTTTATAAAGGGTGATTTTTTAAGAGCTTGATAACTTTTTTTTTTTTAAAAACGCATAAAATTTGCAAAATCTCATCGGTTCTTTATTTGAAACGTTAGATTGGTCCATGACATTTACTTTTTGAAGATAATTTCATTTAAATGTTGACCGCGGCTGCGTCTTAGGTGGTCCATTCGGAAAGTCCAATTTTGGGCAACTTTTTCGAGCATTTCGGCCGGAATAGCCCGAATTTCTTCGGAAATGTTGTCTTCCAAAGCTGGAATAGTTGCTGGCTTATTTCTGTAGACTTTAGACTTGACGTAGCCCCACAAAAAATAGTCTAAAGGCGTCAAATCGCATGATCTTGGTGGCCAACTTACCGGTCCATTTCTTGAGATGAATTGTTCTCCGAAGTTTTCCCTCAAAATGGCCATAGAATCGCGAGCTGTGTGGCATGTAGCGCCATCTTGTTGAAACCACATGTCAACCAAGTTCAGTTCTTCCATTTTGGGCAAAAAAAAGTTGGATATCATCTCACGGTAGCGCTCACCATTCACAGTTACGTTACGATTCGCATCATCTTTGAAGAAGTACGGTCCAATGATGCCACCAGCCCATAAACCGCACCAAACTGTGACTTTTTCTGGATGCATTGGTAGCTCTTGCAATGCTTCTGGCTGATATTCACTCCAAAATCGACAATTCTGCCTATTTACGTACCCATTGAGCCAAAAATGAGCTTCGTCGCTGAACACAATTTCTTTCTTTCTGAACTTTCTTAACAGAGCACGCATTTTGATAATAAAATTCAATGATTTGCAAGAGTTGCTCGTTAGTAAGTCTATTCATGATGAAATGTCAAAGCATACTGAGCATCTTTCTCTTTGACACCATGTCTGAAATCCCACGTGATCTGTCAAATACTAATGCATGAAAATCCTAACCTCAAAAAAATCACTCTTTATTTACTAATGACATGTTGACACTTATTACTTGGCTGCACAATTTATTTATTATGATTTCCGCCCCGTGTCAATCGATTTCAGAAATTTTCGTTTTACAGAAAGTAAATTTGCAAACTTTCATTTAAATTGTTCCATTTTACATGGAATTAATCTAATGTTTAATAGTCTTCTTGCAGCTGAATTGGGAAACCACTGCATTAGATTGTTATTTATTCATTTATATTCCTGAGAGGAGCACTGGGTCAAGTATTTACATGTCCAATAGTTCGACATTTTTAGATTTATCATATGTAAATAAATCCGCAATTCTTGGAATTCTATTTATTTCCTTAACATAACCTGTTTGATTTCTATGAATCCGACTGCGTGTCAATGTCCAGCATTGTAAATAGATAATCCCACAATGTTGTGAAAACAAAACAAAAAGGGAAATGAAATGAATAAATCCGAGAAAATATGGACCATTAAGGAAAATTATAACCATAAATTTGAGTACCCTTTTTGATGTTCCACCGAATATGTTTATTATGTAATAACGCATACGACACGACTGTGTGGCGTCACAGAGTCATAGATTTTATTTCCTTTTCGCTTGCAAAAGTAGAGGAAATGGCATTTTTCCACAAAACAAAGCGAATGACCCACAGAGTCTTTCAAGTGTCATCTATTACCTCACAACACATACCCACTATCCCCATCTACATCTACTGCTAGTAGATACAGTCAACTCGAGTTTCAAAAGTCATTTAGGCTCGAATCCCTTATCCTTTGAACATTAACGTAATGTCCCTTATATCCGTTTATTTTGGGTGTTTTCCTGTTGAATGGCTTGTGTCATAATTTTTCCCCAAACACTCGTCCTTCGGTGTGAGTGATACCACCACCACGCCACCACTACAGGAGAAAGTGGAAAGTGGTTTTCCAGCAACCTTCTGTGCTGGGGTTTGCCAATTATAAAAGGAAATCAAAAGCCATAAAAATCCTTTCCTACGGTGATTAGTTAACATATTTTCTTTCAGATTTCGGCCGTACCAAGATTTTTCTTTTCTGTCTTTGTTATTTTTATTTGGAGGTTCGCATGTAAACAAGGGATGGCATCACAAAACTAGGGGTGGGAGAGGGAAACAATTATTTATATATGAAATATTATTTATGACAGATATTTCCTTTGTTTGGCCACATGCATGCATGCATGTGTGGTCGTCTGTCCGTTCGTGTGTGGTTAAGTTATGTTGCAAATATGTAATAAAAATATTTTCATAAATATGTTTTCATGTTTTCGCATTTTGGTTCATTATCGTAAATAATATTTAAAAGATTTTCTCAGGCTGACTGGCGGGATGTCTATTGGCCATAACCGATTTAAATGATTTGTTGATATTGCCTGGACATGCGAAAGTTCGATGGGTCTAATTACGCACTTATGTGGAGTGCGTGAACTACTTTATATTTAATATTAGAGAAGAATATCAGCAATTTAGTTGACATAAACTTGTCCAGCTTACGAATGGACAGGGATAAAGCAGAAAAGTTTTCCGACAATGAATAAAGCAAACCAATGACTAATTTTAGTCAGTAACATCCAACACTTTTTTGACAGTCCTGTGCAAAGGAGAAAACATCACCAAATGTACAACTGTACCGTTTTATACAGGGTTTCCCAACAAGATGTGTTATTTTGGTATTCAAAGAAAAATGCCATTTTTTTTTTGATAAATGATCGGATGTTTACTTCATAATAAAGAGGAAGGTATGCCGTTAATAATGAAACACAACATCAGCCAAATGACCACCACGACCATGCTTACAGGACTATATCCTTTTCATGAAATTTTCCATAACCAAATCGCAAAGTGGCTGCCCTATGTCCTCGATAGCCTCACGAATTCTATCTTTGAGGTCTTGAATCGACGCTGGACTGTTGGTGTTGACCTTATCTTTCACGTGGCCCAAAGGAAGAAGTCGCAAGGTGTCAAATCACAAGATGTCGGTGGCGAATTGTGATCAACTCTTCGAGAGATAACACGGTCCGGAAAGTTTTCCCGTAAAAGGGCAATGATTTCGTTGCTTGTGTGGCACGTAGAGTTTTTGTTGAAAGTAAACGTTGTCCAGATCAATACCACCCAACTCCGACCATAAAATAATAAAATCAATAATCATCTCTCGATAACGCAATCCATTCACCGTAACTGTTGATCCAACCTCATTTTCGAAAAAGTAAGGTCCAATGACCCCGCCGGACCATAAACCGTATACAGTCACACGATGAGGATGGAGATGCTTCTCAACAATAACTCTTGGGTTTTCCGAGCCCCAGATGCGACAATTTTGATTGCTGACGTAGCCACCGAGGTGGAAAAGGGCCTCATCAGTCAAGATGATTTTTCGATGGAATTCCGGATCATTTTCATTCGTGAATTTTAATAATTTCAAAGTGACAGCTACCGGCTGGTTCAAAATAACACCTCTTGTTGGAAAACCCTGTAAATATAAAATTTTTAAAGTAGCAGTGCCCGCTGCTTCCAAAGAACCAGTTATTTCTTATTAGTTTTATCAGTCTCTGTTTTTGGAAAGAATTTATTTAGTCTTCTTTTAGTGGGCATAGATAAATCTAAAATAGTAATTTCGAAACCTCATATTAGATAGCACTAATATACAGTCACCCAGCAAAAAAAATCGGAAGTACTTCCAAGCACATTTTAATCGCATCACAAAATCCAAATGTGCATTTTCCCCTGTTTTGAGGAAGTACTTTTAAACAACTTCCAAATCGATTATATGCAACATTTTACGAATAGCATTTCCACAAGTGAATGGGAATGAATTTTTAGTATGGGTTCACAGATATAAGGTGTCCGTCTTGCACGCAAAAGGTCTCGGGTTCGAATCTTGGCTCGGGAAACTTTTTTGTTTTTTTTTTTATTACTTTTATAAATCAAAAATGTTTAATTTTGTATAATCTTAACAATTTAAACACTTTTGCTTAAATTTTTAAAGTTCATTGTTTTATTAATGTACTTCAAATATTTCATGTCTTATTAATTATTAATACTAAATAATATCAGTAAAATTATTGAATGCTAATTTTATTTAATATTAATTTGCGTTATATATTAATTCATACATTAGTTATTCAGCACTTACAACAGAGGATATCTGAGATGGTTAGAGTGCCATCCACCTCCAGGATGGGGGTATACTAACTTTGTCATTCCGTTTGTAACACCTTGAAAAAGGTACATATATTTTTGATTGTGATAAAATTCAAAGACGATCTAGCCATGTCCGTCCGTCTGTTGAAAGCACGCTATACGAAAGGAGCTAGGACGTCCAAATTTTTCATAAATGAGCCTTATAGTCGTAGATCGGTTGGGATTGAAACTAGGCGCCCAAAAGGAAAAAAATTTCCCTTACAAGGACTAAAAATTCCCATAATAACCCCTAATATTTTAGAGTATTTAAGCATGTTTTTTCAATATGTCAGCTTGTACTTACTTTATATCGGGTATACGCATTCCCCCTATAACAAAAAGGTGCACCATAAAGTGATTTTTATTCGTAGGGGGTGAAATGGGACAAAAATGGATAAAAATGGAACCTATCAAACGACAACAGCTAGAAACACGAATTTTGGTTTGTACATTCCTCTAATTAAGTAGATACATAATATAGACATTTTTTCCAAATTCGTACTTTTAAGGGGTAAAATGGGAATATAGGGATAAAAATGGTACCAACCAAACGGCTGCCTAGAATAATGAAATTCGGTGTATACATTCCTCTGATTGCGTAGACACGTAAAATAAATAGATTTTTCAAAATTCGTACTTTTTGGGGTTAAAATGGAAAAAGGGGGATCAAAATAGTACCAACCAAATGGTTGCAGTTAGAGTCATGAAAGTCGGAGTATTCATTCCACTGACAACGTAGACTCGAAAAATAAAAGGTTTTTTCCAAATTCGTAATTTCAAGGGATACAATGGGTACAGAGGGATAAAAATAGTACCAACTAAACGACTACAGCTAGAATGATCCTTCTAATGCGTAGACACGTAAAATAAAGAGATTTTAGAAAGTCGTACTCTTAAGGGGGTAAAATAGGAAAAAGGGTGAAGGGTGAATGACCGCAGCTAGAATCATGGAAATCGGTTTAAACATTCCTTTGACTGCATAGACATGCGAAATAAAATTATTTTTTCAAATTCGTTCTTTTTAATTTTACGGCAAAAATTGGTTGAATCATGAAGTTAGGTTATCTCACACTCTGTACGTGAGAGATAATGGATTTTCGAAATGTATGAATTTGGAATTTAAAGTAGGATGGAAATACAACCAACTAGTGAAGATGAAGGAAACTAGTGAAGATGTGATTCCCTTTGCAACACTTTAAAATAACTTTTAAGTCTTTCAAAATAAAGGACATCCCTCCTATGACAACTCCATGTTAAATTCATGTGTGAAGATCCAATTATCACTACTTCCGAATCACAAGATGAACATATTTTTCACTTCTTTGGGTGTTATGTTCTTGCTCGGCAAAGGTCGAAGGAATGTACACTAGCTACAATACTTTAAAATATACTTAAAAATCCAAAGCGCAAATCTACTTCTACGTACTTAAATTTGTACCATTATTAACCCACTTTTTGTCCGCGCAGCCCATAGTAGTACAAAATTCGAAAAAATCATTTTATGTTGCTAGTCTACGTTGCCAGAAAAATGTATATACCGATTTTCACGAATATAGCTTACTTAAATTGGTACCTCTTTTATCCCTTTTTTGTCCCGCGTACCCCCTAAAAAGTACAAATTTCGAACTATCAAATTTTACTGCGCTTCTACATTGTCAGAGTAATTTACATAAAAAATTTCACGATTTTAGCTGTACCATTTTTATCAATTTTTTGCCGGCTCGCCCCTTGCGAGCTATTTAAAATTACAAATTTCGTACCATTGGTAGCATTTTTATCAATTTTTTGCCGGCACTCCCCTTGCGAGCTATTTAAAATTACAAATTTCGAAAAATCCATTTATGTTGCAAGTCTTCGTTGCCAGAGAAATGTAAATACCGATTTTCACGAATTTAGCTGTAATACTTAAATTGGAACCATTTTTGTCTCTTGCCGCCCTTGAAACTACAAATGTCGAAAAATCCCTATTTGTAGCTCGTCTGCATGGTCAGTGCAAGGAACACACCGAATTTCATGTTTCTAGCTGCTGCCGTTTAGTCAGGACGAAGGTTCGATGTTTATCCCTTTTTGTCCCATTTTATCCCTAAAAGTCAGTTTATCTTGCAGATAATTCACTATCTTCTTCTACAACTGCTCTGATTACATGATATTCGTCTTTTGCTATGCTAGTCTATTTTGCCACATACTGCCTGAAGTTCAAGCTTATTATTATTCCTACTGCGACACATCTGTTGAATTTTGATTGTCCTTTAAACCAAATACATTTTCAATCGCCAACTTTGATACTTTAGCCTTTGCTAACTCGTTTTTTGTGTTTTGTTAACTCATCTCTATTAATTGAAAATTTGACCAGTACAGAGAAAAAGGCTCGTTTCGAAATATTGGAAAACAAATTTAAATTAAAACTACAGGGCTTCAGGCTACATTTCACAACAGATGGCAGAGGGTCAGGCGTGTGAAAGTGAGGCGTGACGTTTGACAAATTGTTTTCTGAAATGTCCGCTCAATGATTTAACACTTTCAGTTAGTAAAAGTAATTTATTAAAGCATTCGACAAAGTGGACAAGTGGCCGACCGGCATTGATGTGTTAACAACAGCCAACCGACGGGGTTCAAAGGGTTGTTATGGTCGTTGTCCGCATGGACAATTGGTCAGTCTGGTGGGGTGTCCAAACAAGGGCTAATTTACATAATTTCACGTCGAGTGTCATGTATTTCATGGTTGGTTAACCTTTGAGCCAAAAGTGTTACAATTAAAAAACAAAAATAGAAATTGTAACACTTGCTGGTCACTATGCCACAAGGAGTTGGCAAAGGAGGAGGATGATGTTGATTAAGAGATGGTTGGTCATCACCGTGGAAATATTTTAATTAATGCATCGTTATCTCTTCTCTTTGACAATCAACAAATATTCTGAAGCCCAGTTAAGTTTGAAAGAATCCAACCCTTTGATGAGAGTTCAACAAATGCCTGAGGAATTTCAACGAATACTTTCTCGAAATTAAATATTTACGGTTTTTTTGCTCTATTATCATCATCGTCGTCATCTCCATTTTAAAAGCTTCGCAATCATTTGAATTTTTCATTTGCGATTTTTTTCCCAAAAGGAACGCATCTTATTCAAATTCAGAGCATGTGTGCATACGGCATTTGATGAAAAACTACTTATGAGAGTTTGTTTGCGTTTCGTTATTTACCTTACGCGGGCAAATCCTTTCTTCGTTTCCCTTTTTGGTCTTTGTGGTGGGGTGTGGGCGGGTGTGTGTGTGTGTTTTCGCAACTGGTAATGATCAAAGGGAAAATTCGCAAAACAAATAAAATAGATAACAACAGCGACCAAGAAACAGTGTACAGTGGGGCGGGAAATTAAAAATGTGAAAAGTGTAAAAATGGCAGCATTTAAAAATTTATTTGTTCCTACTTCTTTTGTAATTTTAATGCTAATCAAGCTTTTGTGAGAAAATGTTAACAAATTTCAAGTACAGTACAACCTCCCTAATCCGGACAGATATAGTTTCGACCTTTGTCCGGATTACTGAATTGTCCGGACTACAGTACAAAAAATTTTAAAGTATCCGGTGGGTTGGGTTTTTACATATATATTTAGAAAGACGGGTAAAATAGAAGAAACAAAAAATAAATAACATAACAAATTCATTTACGTAGATTTAATTCATTTATAGTAAACATTTAGACTAATAAAAAATTATATTTTAGTGGGTAAAATATAAATTTATTTTAGGTTGAATACACTTATCTTTGTGTAGTTTTTCTGCCTTTCTTTTAAATTCCTTTAAAAATAATATTTCGTTTTCAGTTGCATTTGTTTGTTCAGCCCACGAAATAGCTCTTCCAAATAGTTCAACTGCCTCTTTATTCGATACTTTATCTTCGACTTCTTCAATTTGGTCAATACTGCTGTCTGAGTCCATATTTTCTTCAACATTTCATTTTCGCCGCGAGCCCATTGGTCAATTTCGGAACTGCTTAAGTTAGCAGAAGGATTCAGAGTTGTAATGGTTGCATGAATGCTATTTATGTCCTGACAGGTAATATCTTTTTCTCTCAACTGAGAGAGAGGTATATCGTCCTCATCCTCCCAACATCCTCCGTAAATTAAAGGATTTCAGGACGTTTCCAATGTTTGCATCATTTTCTTCGAGAATATGGCTTAGAAGATATTTTCTGTAGCGTACCTTGATGTTCTGAATTAAATTCTGGTCCATTGGTTGTAGTATTGCCGTTCAATTTGGATGCAAAAATAAGACTCGAAAGTTAGGGTCAGTATTGATTTCCTTTTCTTTTGGGTGTGATGGTCAAAAACTCTTTCACATTTTTAATAAAGACGTTTTTGAACCAATCTTCAAAAACTAAATTTGACAACTAAAGCAACTAAAAAAGGTTGGATACCTTTTTTAGTTGCCTTATATGTTACAGGTAGCTCGAAATTTTTAAAAACCCTTGGCTTTGCAGACTTGCCAATTACAAGTAGGGGCAACTTATGCGATCCACTTGCGTTAGAGCATGGCATAAAAGTGAATCTATCTTTTGATATTTTTCTTCCACGTGCTGAAGTCTCTGTTGGGTGAACCCATGTTTTTGTTGGGAGCAGTCTCCAAAAGAGAGCAGATTCATCTGCATTATATATTTGATCTTCACTAAGACCCATTTCCTTAACTGTTTTCAAAAAATTTGCCTTAAACGGCTCGACAGCTGAAAGATCACTTGATAACTGTTCACCGCATATTTTTAAGCATTTTATACCGCTTCGAGATTTAAATTTTTGCAGCCAACCATTGCTAGCAGAAAAATTATCATGTCCCACAATTTTTCTGTGAAAGTACCTTGCTTTGCTTTTTATAAGATCCGACGAAATTGGCACATGGTAATTACGCTGTTGAATGAATCACGTCATTAATGCTTCTTCCTCCTGCGGATTCTCACCATGTCTCAAAATTTGTCTTTTTCCTACAAGAAATATAGCAGTTATAATCAACTTATTAAAATTCATATCTCTATGTATAATGTATTCGTACCTGGTCCTTTAATAGTTTGGGAAACATATTTTCTTATTTTATTTTTTTTAGCTTTTATATCAAATACAGTCGATTTTGAAACTTCGAATTGTTCACCCACTTGTCGGATGGATGTTCCACTTTCAATTGCATATAATATTTTACATTTTTCAGCCAATGTCAATGTTTTATGTTGCCGTTTATTGATTGGTACCATAATTCACGTCTTCACTCCACAAAGATTTAACAACACTGTGACAACACGCAAATTGGTATTTCCCCTACCTCACATTTTGTTGTTATTGTTTTCGTTTCTAAACAAACGGTAAAATAACGTACAATTGCTGCGACAAAGCAAACAAATATTACTGTGGCTCAAAACCACATCTATAATTAATAGAATGCAAATTTATTTACAAATGGCATGGTGACATTTATTACTTTGCTGCAGACTACCACTATCATGATTTCGACACTGTCAACGGTTTTTTTCAAGTGGCTTTGTAGATTTGTAAATAAATTTGCATTCTATTAAATATAGATCCAATGGTATTGAGCCAGGACAATATCCCAGTTCAAATCAAATATTGATTTCAGATCAAAAAAAAATACAAACGAAAAAAGTAAATTTAAAATTTCTTAAATTTTATTTTTTTTCACACAACGCGTATCAATAAAGACTAATTTAGACATCCTGTTAAAACCCCAGCAAAAAGAGAGCAACAAATTTCATCTTGTGATTCGGTAGTAGTGAAAACTACGATCTCACCAATGAATTTAACATGATGTTGTTAAGGAGGAGTGCTGTCCTTATTTTGAAAGACTTTAAAGTTATTTTAAAGTGTTTTAAAAAATCCGCTGCTACCGGGGGTTTATTCAGCGAATATTCTGGTTGTTATTACGGCACGCTAACCATCTGAGCTATCTTCTCTTGAGAGTGGTGAATAACTAAAGCAAAGCATTTTGTTCGGTAGAACTAACGCCAATAACCCAAACAATTTTATTGATATTATAATTAATAAATAAAACAAGTAAGGAAAGGCTAAAGTCGGGCGGGACCGGCCATATATATATACATATGTATATATATACATACTTATACTTATATACACTTTCTATCGGAATATAATTCAATTCGGTAAAAAAGTGAAAACTGGAAGAACTTTTAGGCTAATATGATATGAACCAATTTGTCAAATAGCGAAGAATATTTGTATCGGGGCTATATCCAAACATGGAGTGAAGTGGCCCACTTACACAATAGGTTCTTCCAGTTCAAGTATAACGTGTTATGCTCAATTTGAAGAAATTTGGTGAAAACACGTGGTTTCTGGCGGGAGCATAATTTGTATCTGAACCAATCTGGCCTATTTTCACCAGAGCTGTTTCTAGTTGAAATATAAGATATTTTGCAAGCTTCGAAGAAGATCTGTAAAAATATGTGGTTTATAGAGTGGAAAAAGTCAAATCGGGAGTGCAATTTGTGTTGAAGCTATATATAAATCTGAACCGATCTGACCTAGTTTCACCATTGGTGTTTCTAGTTCAAATGTAAGAAATTTTGCAAGATTTAAAGAAGGTCTGATAAAATATGTCGTTTCTAGAGCGGAAAACTCAAATTGAGAGCGAAATTTATATGGGAGCTATATATAAATCTGAACCGATCTAACACATTTTTGCCATGGATGTTTCTAGTTGAAATGTAGGACCTTTGGCCAATTTTGAAGAAGATCTGTTAAAACATGTGGTTTCTAGAGCGGAAAAACTCAAATTGAGAGCGAAATTTGTATGGGAGCTATATATAAATCTGAACCGATCTAACACATTTTTGTCATGGATGTTTCTAGTTGAAATATAAGATGTTTTGCCAAGTTTGAAGAAAATCTATCTGAATCTGAACCGATTTTCTTCAAATTAAATAGCGTTCGTCCTTATCCCGGAAACCTTCGTTGTGCACAGTTTCATTTGGTTCTGGCTACAATTGCGACCTGAACTTTGATTACAAGAATAGATGGACAGACGGAAAGTGCTAAATGGATTCAAAAAGTGATTCTAAGTCGATCGGTATAATTAACAATGGGTCTATCTCGCATCCTTTTGGGTGTTACAAACAAATGCACAAAGACATAATACTATCGTGGAGTGTATAAAAAATAAATAATTGAAGTATATTAATAAAGTTATAAATTTGCATTTTTAAGCAAAAATTTTTAAATTGTTAAAATTAAACATTGTTTACTTATAAATGTAATAAGAAAAAGGTTTTTTCCCCAGCCACGATTCGAACCCGAGACCATCTGGGTGCAAAGCGGACACCTTACCTCTGTGACCCCATACTACAATTTCCTTCCCATTCACTTTTGAAAATGCTATTCGTATTTTGGCAGTTGTTTAGAAGAATTTCCTCAAAAGCGCGAAAATTAACATTTGGATTTTGAGATGCGATTAATATATGCTTCCTACGGAAGTACTTCCATTTTGTGAATCAGTAATGAAGTGATATTAATATAGTTTAACAGATTTCCATGTTAAATCAGTGTTTGGTCGTTTCGGAATGAATTCCTCCAAATGAAACTGATTCCTACTATTTCGTTCTCTCGTCCTTTAGTTCCCTTCATTTCTATAGTATTTAATTTGCGTTCTTATTTCGTTCATACGCTTGATAAATTATTCATTTTGCCATTATTCAGTCTTTTTCTCCACAGTAGTCTCCAGAACTTAATCTCCAGCACTTAACAATTATTCTTATTTAAATACAATCAAAACAAGTAAGGAAAGGATAAAGTCGGACGGGGCCGACTATATGATACCCTCCACTTTCTACCAGAATACAATTCAATTTTTTAAAGAAATTAAATCGGGAAGGATTTTTGTTTCTTTCCTGATCATAGACCGAGGTGACCTCATGTGTCAAATCGAAAAGAATATTTGTATCTGGGCTATATCCAAACATGGATCGTAGTGATCCACTTTCACCTTAGGTGGTTCTAGTTCAAGTATAAAGTGTTATGCAAAATTTGAAGAAAATCGATCCAATCAAACGAATTTTTAGTATGGGGTCACAGAAGTAAGGTGTCCGCTTTACACTCAGAAGTTCTTGGGTTCGAATCGTGGCTCGGGAAAAAACGGTTTTGTCTTTTTATTACTTTTGTATATAAAAAAATTCAATTTTGTTCAATTCTAACAATTTAATCATATTTGCTTAAAAATACAAATTTATTGTTTTATTAATGTACTTCAAATACTAGTATACATTAGCTCATATTAAATAAATAGTTTGTTAAGTTTCCTATTGTCAAAATGAAAACTTTAGTTATTCATCACCAACAGAGGATAAATGTTAGAGAGGATGAAATGGTTAGAGTGCTGTAGTAGCAAGCAGAAGGTCTGCTGTTCTACCCCCGGTAGCGACGGATTTTTTAAAAAATAAATGGAACCTAGTGATAAAGTGTTTTCTTTGCAACACTTTAAAATAACTTTTAAGTATTTCAAAAAAAGGGGCATCCCTCCTATAACTTCTGCATGTTAAATTCATAATTCAATTTTCACTACTTGCGATTTACAAGATGAACATCACCTGAAGATGTTCTCTTTTTGTTGGGATATTCAATTAATTAATACTATTTAATGTTATGAATTACTACTAATTTATAAACGTAAATATTTGAAGTATATTAGTAAAACAATAAATTTATAAACAAAATTTTTAAATTTATAAAAATATAAAAATATAGGCTTTGCTGGAGATATGAGTCTGCTCAGCATAGAAAAATAAAACGTGAAGTACTGTGCATCCCACGTGCGGAAGTTTTTTCTTGTCGAAATTTTTGCCACAAAATTGGCCCACTGTTTTACAATCAAACTCGAAAAAGAACCATCTAAATCCTTTCATTTAAATCTTTCGCAACTCAATAAGAGCACTGAAAATGTGACCTTAATTTGTTTAAATAAAAGTAAAAAATCAAATAACCGTAAACAAAACAAGGGAAAAGGGAGCCAAAGATGGGAACGACATACGCACGAAATAAGTTTTTTCTTTCGAAATCTAATTTAAAAAAACCGAATGTTTGCAATTTGCAAAACACAAAGAGCGGGAACGAGATGGGCCGCCAAACGGTGTTCCCACTCCTTCGCAACACAACGCATTTACATATGTGAACATGACGTGTGCCCATCACCACAATATCCTTCCTGAAGTCCTCGCTTGCCGTTTCCATTGTTGTTGTTTGTAGTGATATGTTTAGAATATTATTTGCAAATTAGCCACTGCTAGTACCACTACCAGTACCCGTGCCACACCACATCCTGTTCCAGTTCCTGAGACGGATGTTTTCCTTTTATGTTTACTCAAGCACATACATATGGTTGTCAATAGGTTTTCCACGTACCATGAAACAAAACCCAATAAAGCGTTAAGCCCACTGACAAACACAACAACTCGACTCTTTTCCTTTTTTTTGCTCCCACACATCAGTGGCCTTTTCAGTTTCTTGTTTTTTTTTTTGCGCAATCAGTATATGAAAATCTTTAGAGAGTTTTCTTTGAATTCGTTTTCCATTTGACAGTTTCAGTTGGCTTTCATCAAAAGCATTTTAAAATTGGCCAAAGGGGTGATGATTCTCTTGTTGTCATCTTCGTAATTCTCGCATCATGATAAGACAAATTTTTAATTCCTCGAAATGTTTTCCACGATGCTGGTGGGTGAGGTGACACGAAGCTGTTCTGGTAGTTTGACGGGTTGATTGAGACGTATTTTTGTTGGTCTTTATTGACATTAGCATGACAACGAAAACAAATAACGAAAATGAGATGTTTACCGGGGACTTCTCCAGGGTGGCTATTACGAGTATGTGAGGCAATGGAGTACAGTTGCTTTGCGAATTTGTAACCATCGCATAGTCTCCATACTGAAAATACTGGATTCGGTTGAATAAAATGACACCATCCCCCGCATATCCTGAAATTAAATAAGTATAACACTCTACTTGCTGACCCATTACAATTTTCTTATTACAAATACTAATCTCTGACGCTTACATCAAAGCTTGGACCTTCGAGGTTCACTTTATGACGTGGTATACCATAGTTATGTCCAAGTCTATTTGTCCAAAAAGCGGAATATATGAATTCAAAAAGCGGGATTTGGAGGGTTTTGTAGAAAAAGTGGGATCGTGAAAAATACAAAAATCGGCTATTTTAATGTATTATAAAGGGTGATTTTTTAAGAGCTTGATAACTTTTTTAAAAAAAAAAACGCATAAAATTTGCAAAATCTCATCGGTTCTTTATTTGAAACGTTAGATTGGTCCATGACATTTACTTTTTGAAGATAATTTCATTTAAATGTTGACCGCGGCTGCGTCTTAGGTGGTCCATCCGCTTAGTCCAATTTTGGCATTTCCACGTTTTTGAGTAACAGAGACCCAATTGGTGCGAACGGCGACGAATCGAAAATTGGTGGTCATCATTAACACTGGCCGATACAGCTGCGATATTTTCTTCAGTTCGCACTCTACGTAAGCGTGTTGGTGGTTTAATGTCCAACAATGTAAATTTGGTGCGAAATTTAGTCACAATAGCCCGAATAGCCGCTTCAGTGGGTCGATTAAACTGACCATAAAATGGAAGCGCGCAATGAACTTTCTTAACAGAGCACGCATTTTGATAATAAAATTCAAAAATTTGCAAGCGTTGTTCGTTTGTAAGACGATTCATGATGAAATGTCAAAGCATACTGAGCATCTTTCTCTTTGACACCATGTCTGAAATCCCACGTGATCTGTCAAATACTAATGCATGAAAATCCTAACCTCAAAAAAATCACTCTTTATTTTCAAATAGCTGGACTTAGAATATTTTTTTATGTTATTTTGATTTTCCTTAAATTTTTATATGGGCAGGAGTTTACACATTTCACTCATTCATTTTTCAACATCTTGGAAAAAATATTAGCAAATAAAAAGTCAGTCAATATTCCAAAATATGGACCTGCCAAAATGCTCATTAATTTATCATTTTTTGTCCCAAATGAGACATTTCTATTACAAGATAAAAGATTATGAAATAATTTATTTGTGCTATGAAATATATTCATAAATTTTATTCGGTTGAATGCTAGCAATTCTCGTTTATCCTCTGTTATCTTTGACAAAAGTATGAGCCCTGATTTAGGTCAAAGACTCTCGCAATGATGGTGTGTGTTGATTGGTTAGTCTTCAAGTCAGACCTTTTTTTGCTTTTTTGTTTATATTGGAGAATTTAATTTTTATGTTTCGGTGTGCACATTTTTATTTTTCTGGATAAACCACGAATTTTTGCTGATAAGTAAATCCCTATCCACAGGATTCTTCTAAAATTGGCTTCATTCCTTGACGATGGTTTTTTGAATTTGGCATTTGTGACCTCTTATTTGGACCATGATCCTCTATTGCTGCAGCATTTGATCCTTCGACCGGTTAAAGAATTTCCTGTCACCAGTCTGAGCATCACTGAAATATTCTAATTGTGTAATCGAAACTTCAGACATACGTCGCAAATCTGAGCTTCATCGAATCATTTTAAATTAGTAAATCGGATTCTGCAATAATTTTGTATCAGGATGATCCAAAGTCTAAGGAGGTTGGCGGCATTTTTGTGTGATGTTCTATTTCTAATTGGGGACAATTGCGGATGCTCTTTGTAAGAACGACATATGTTTATGCAGGAATACGCTGTCGAATGTGGAATTGACCTGAATTTCAACATCTGGTCTGCTGTAAAAATCACTTGGAATCGAATTTAAAAAAAAGGAAACATAACCCAATGACTTGAAAGTGCAAATTCATCATCAAGTTGTACAAGTGAACGTATTAATAATTAGTTGTTATATGTATGTATCCTTGAAAGATTTATGATATACACGTACACATACATGTTGATTGCTGTGAGTGATAATTTTGAATTTAAATGTCTAGCGAATCCAGAATCGACATCAGGCCTGCTGTCTTCGTTGGAGTTCCGTGCTGGTGAGTTTTTGAATAATTTGTTTTATATTGAAATTGTCACTCCCTAAGTTTGCATGTACATGAAACACTACATACACTTTTCAAAATTTGATATTTACATTTCCAATTGAATCTTTAACATTTTAATATTTGGTTTATCCAAATGATTTCATACTGTAAATCAAATACCTTCTTTTATTTAAAAATTTGATACATATATACGTTGTCATTTGAAGTTTTAGCATATTCATTCATTCAATCTATATTGTAAATTTTAAAATCTAATTCAATCTGCTAATTTAAAAAAAATCGTTTATGTTTCCAAAATGTTACAATTGCTATGTTATATTCATAACTATGTAAGTTGATATGTTATGAACATTTTCTGTTATCATTTTTAACATAGTTTTGGTAACTGTATGTTAAATTTGTATACACCCATGAAAAGTATTTGAATTCATTTTTTTCTTCGAATTTAATTTTGTTTAATCTATGTTTTTTTGTTATATTTATTAACAATACTGATGTTATACAATTTTATGATTATTAAAACATGAAGACAAGTTTGATTTTTAAAATGAACTAATTTTTTTTATTATTCCACGGAAAACTTAGAGTAAGGTTAGCATGATCGTCGTGGGTTATCCAACAGATTTCCAATGGGTAACATAGGTAGGGTGGGTTTTGACCGAATGAGGAACCTTACATCTAAATCCTCTTCGCTTTTTCATACTTTCTTCCTTTCATGTCGTTTCTTTTGTTGTGTGAGTATCATCACTCAGGGTTTTAGCTACCTAATTTAGGATTTTTGTAGCGTGCTTTAACCTACTTTCCAGGACCAAAGACACCACCCCATTTTCCCTGAGCACGGCCGGTATTAAAGGTAGCAAACAGGTTTTGGGAAGGTAGGGCATGAGTCGGGCCGTTACACAGCCAGCCAGTCATAGGGACGGACGAAAATGGCTCAAACAGTTTAAAAAGTCGTGAAACGGATTTGATCCAAGCATACTTCGAGTCTTAAGACACTCCTTCAATCAATATAACCCAATTACTCTTTGGGGGTATACAATTGGAGGTACCTCCGTACGTATGTTAATATCCCGTAACATTTTACGAATAGCATTTTCACAAGTGAATGGGAACGAATTTTTAGTATGTGATCATAGAGGTAAGGTGTCCGTTTTGCACCCAGAAGGTCTCGGGTTCCAATCGTGGCTGGAGGAAAAAACTTTATTATTTTTTTATTACTTTTATATATAAAAAATTTGACTTTGTATAATTTTAATCATTTAAACATTTTTCCTTAAAAAATACAATTTTATTATTTTATTAACGCAATTCAAATATTTAATTTTTATTAATTACACTATCCAACAAATTACGACATTTTGAATGGAACAGAATAGGGCATGAAAAGATACTCAGACCAGCTAGAATATAATTTTATTCTGCAAAAATGATCTACTCAACATGCTCTTTCAGAATTATATTATACTCTTTTCTAAAAATGCTGTTTGACAGTGCTATTAATTATTAATGTTATTAATTAATATCAGTAAAATTAAGTAGTGTTAATTTATTTAATACTAAATTATGTTAGTATTTATTATAGATCACATTTGAATTTTTAGATGCGATTAAAATGTGCTTCCCACGGAAATACTTCCAAATTTTTTGCTGGGATTGATTCTGTAACATTTTTTCGTTCGTCTATGTCGAACGATCAAAAATCACTAAATTATTACTTGAACTCTATAAACCGCAGATAAGAAATATTTTAGCTACGAGCTCTTTAGGTGCTTTTCGATAGACGCAACGAATTACAGACTCCGCTGGCTTGTAGATTTCTTGTAATAATTGGGTTCGTCATAGACGAACGGAAATTGGAGAATTGAAAATCGAGAAATTTAATTGGTTCCATTTGAAAAAATTTTAATAATAATTCAAGCTCAAGGTCTGATGCTTTTTCTTTGAATTTCGTTTTATTTATTCAATATTTTGTTGTTCGTTGCGAAACATCTTCAGGAATTAATACTTTTTACAACAAAAAACAATTAAACAAAACATAAAAATCGTCTGTTCACGTCATCTATTTCTTCCAGCAAAAAAATTGAAGTACTTCCAAAGGAATAACATTTTAAGTGCTTCGAAAGTAGCTGTATACCCTGAAAATCTACTTTGGATGAAGCTCTTTTAAATTGCATCAACAAATGTACATATAAAGTCATTCCGAAGTTGCAGAGTGTGATGATTTTCCGCTTTTGAAGAAGTTGATTGTGCTAATTTCAAAATTATGTAAATACGACGTCTCAACTTGTAACACAATTCCCATTCCTGCTCCCTGATGAGTTCAGAAACATTAGAAATATAATGATTCAGTTTTGTTTTAAACCTCTTTTTATTTAAAAAATGAAATGTATATACTTATTCTTTTTTACAAGCGTATCTCAATAATTTAAACATGAATGTATGAATGGTGTAGAGGTATAACATTTTAGAAATCTATAACTTTTTATAAAAAGACACATTTGATTAAGTTTAACCAACCGCAAGATTTGTTTTACAAGTTCTAAGATTTTTCAAAACAAAAATATTTTAAATTTTAGAAGATTGTATATAGAGATAGATATAAGATGGTTAGATTGCGGAAACAACTTACGAAATGATTGATAACTTAAAAATCAGAGATGTTGATAATCTTCAGATGGAAATGAAAACAGTTTTTCTTTTCTACTTAAAATTACAAATTATAATCGGACTATTTAGAATTGTCTATCGTTTTAGTGTCTGTTTATTTTTTATTTGGCTGAAGTAGTGATTAAGTTGTTCTAAATAACACCATTAAAATTGATTGTTAAATGTGAATTTTCACCTATTTAGAATACCCCATTTTTCACTTCATGTAATTGATGTAATTAAATCTGGATTACCTTCACTGATATAAAATAACATCCACAATTCCATTCTTTCATAACATTATGAGCACTGACTAAAATTCACTGAAAAGGTGACCTAAAAAAAGGACATCCCTCCTATGACAACCCCGTGTAAAATTCATTGGTGAAGATCCGTTTTTCACCACTTCCGAATCACAATATGAACATCTTTTTCATTTCTTTGGATGCTCTTTTTTGCTGGGTTACTATTAAACAAAATTGTCAAATGATACTTAACTAAAGGTCGTATACTCATTGGTATTTGGTATGCGCATTCCCTTTATAGCAAAAACGTGCACCATAAAGTGGTTCTTATTTGTAGGGGGTGAAATGGGGCAAAAAAGGGATAAAAATGGTACTTATTAAACGACAACAGCTAGAAACACGAAATTCGGTGTGTTCATTCCTCTAATTGAGTAGATACATAATATAAAAGTATTTTTTCCAAATTCGTACTTTTAAGGGGTAAAATAGGAATAGAGGGATACAAATGGTACCAACCAAACGGCTGTACCTAGAATAATGAAATTCGGTGTATACATTCCTCTGATTGCATTGACAAGTAAAATACACTGATTTTTCGAAATTCGTATTTTTTGGGGTTAAAATGAAAAAGGGGATAAAAATAGTACCAATCAAATAACCGCAGTTAGAGTCATGAAATTCGGAGTATACATTCCTCTGAATGCGCAGACACGGAAAATAGACGAATTTTTCGAAATTAGTACTTTCAAGGTAAACAATGGTACAGAGGGATAAAAATAGTACCAACTAAACGACTACAGCTAGAATGATGAAATTCTAATTGCGTAGAAACGTCAAGGGGGTAAAAATGGTACCAACCAAATGGGCGCAGCTGGAAGCATGGAATTCGGTGTATACATTAGGGCGTACCTCAAAAAAAAAGTTCGCCGTACACCTTCGAATATGAAGTATTATTGAAAGGTAGTTTCAAAAAAAAAATTTTTATTTTTTTATGCCGAACGTAGGGGTCGCGCTTTTACATTTTTCTATATAACTTCTGCATTTATAAACGGATTTTAAAGTGTGATACATCGATGTTTTTGTCCGATTTTTTTGTCTTTGAAGTCATTGAGCTCAAACATGATTCATGATTTTATGCGAGCTTTAATTTTCGATTATTAGAGTGGTACATTAGGGTAGTAGCAACTGAGAAATGAAGGGTAAGTACCAGAAGGGGGTGCTTGAGCTCAATGACTTCAAAGACAAAAAATCGGCCTCGTCGAGACAAAAACATCGATGTATCACACTTTAAAATCCGTTTATAAATACAAGTTATATAGAAAAATGTAAAAGCGCGACCCCTACGTTCGGCATAAAAAAATAAAAAAAAATTTTTTGAAACTACCTTTCAATAATACTTCATATTCGAAGGTGTACGGCGAACTTTTTTTTTTTACTTGTAACCTGGTACGCTCTAGTATACATTCCTCTGACCGCATAGACACGCAAAATAAAAAGTTTTTTTTTCCCAAATTCGTACTTTTTCTTTTACGGCAAAAATTGGTTGAATCATGAAGTTAGGTTATTTTGCACTATGTACGTCTGTTAATGGATATTCAAAATTTGTACTTTTGGAATTAAAATAGAATGGAAATACAACCAACTGTAGCACCCACTATCTACCAATATTTACGTGGTTTGAAATAATTAAAATCTTATATTTATTTATAAAATTAATTTTTCAATATTTGTATTTGTTTTGGCTTGGCTATATTACTGGACTGCGAAAACCGACAACCTCTGTTGAATGCAATCCATGGTGGAGGGTATATAAAGTTCGGCCCGGCCGAACTTAACGCCGTTTTTACTTGTTTAAAATCAAATATTGGATCTCTGTACCCTAAATTAGATAATTTTGACGATTAACAAAGCCATCAATGATAAAATAAGCTTCATCGAATAGGATTAATCGAAAGTGATTCTAAATCAATCGATGAGTTTGTCTCATTTCTTTTTGAGGTATTACAAACTGCGGCCGGCACAAACAATTGCAAATAGAAGTTTCTACTCCATGTGTGGGAATATCACCCCATGTCGACAAAAGAAAGAAATATAAATACAAATATTGTAACATATGATGGGTTTTTGAATTTTGAAATGCTTGAATACTTGCTATGCAAATCTTTAACTATCATTAGCCCTAAACCGTTTCCACGCTAAAGACATTTCCATAATCCCACCCCAAAAACAAATCCGTCAAGCATAACGCCTTTCTTTCATTATAATAAATGACAATATTTTCCAGCAAAAAACAAAACACGATATGGGAAATTTTAAACTTATTTCAAATCATGTAATACTCGCCCGTATGCAACATGTTACAACGGCCTACGCCGGGCTCACCCTTTACCCGCCCGCGTCACACATTACATGTGTGTGTTTGGTGAAATTTGAGAGGGGAAAGGTTAATGGTTGGAAAAGTTAAACCACATGATATGACACCCAAATCTGTTCTAATACCATCGTTAACTCAATCAAAAGCGTGGCGGTGTATAAATAAAAAATGATGATGAAAAGACAGGATTTTAAAACCCTCAAAAATACATCATTAAACCCCCCCTCGACCCCTTTTTGGCGTCACATAAGCTAGCATATCAGTATGCATATGTGAAACTGGTGGGAGGAGAGATGGCGAGAGAGGCTAAATCCCTTGCACTACTCACATGTAAAGACGGGCAGAGGACGCACCAAAGGCGGCGCGCAAAGCTTTAAATATGAATGGGATCTGTCAGAAAATTGTGTTTGTCACACTTCATCACAACATCAATCAATGTGTGGGTGATGATGTGTCACTGTTGCACGGTCCTGGGAGTAACGCTGCGTTGTGATTATCAGACCTTGAGTAGCATTACAAAAGCCAGCCACAGCAATTCCCCGTCTTATTCTTTTCGCAAATACTTCACACACATGTATGCAGATTTCGAGTTTTCTTCTTCTCAATGCTTATGTAATTTGCAACAACAACAAAAAACTAAATGAATGGCATGGGATTTTTTTCGCGTGGAAAAAGTGTTTAAAGAATTTCCATCACCAAACCCCTTTGGGAGTTTGACGTTGGAGCAGGCGTTTCCTTGCAACAGAATGATTTTGACAGTGATAGTGGTGTGCGTATCATTCGCTAACAAAGAACTCGGCGGAAATGGTGATGTTGAGACAATCATTTTTCAACTGAAAACGATTTGCATAAGTTTCGCGCGAAAAATTGCATGTAATTTACGCCTACATCAAACCACCATCAAAAGTATCAGTGATGTGTAAGAGAGTCATGGACGCTCGAAGAAAAATGTTTGTGGAATATTTTTATGCGGAAATCTGAGTCGAGGAAAGCGATACTATAAGTAGTGAGATAAATATAGAGATATAAAGGGAATGTTGTATTCTGTCATATATTTTAAAAATTATAAACTTTTGAAGTATTAACGATATTGATGACAAGTCTCGTTAATACAAAGAATAATTGTCAATTGGAGTTACTGCCTACTAATTATCAAAATTATTTGCTGAGTTAAGAATTTATTTGAATATTCGGAAGGGGGTATACTAACTTTCTCATTCCGTTTGTAACACCTTGAAATATCGACCTGAGACCCTATAAAGTATATATACAGTCATGTGTAGGGTGGGCCATTTAAAATTTTTAATTTGAACTACCAATTACTTTGATCTTGAAAGGTAGAATAACAGTCATAACAGGGTATAAACCTCCACCTCCAGGTATATTCACTTTGTCATTCCGTTTGTAACACCTTGAAATGTTTAACTGAGACCCCGTAAATTATATATATTCAGTATCCTGGTAAAATTCTAAGACGATTTAGCTATGTCCGTCTATCTGTTGAATGCACGAAATGAGCCCTAACAAGGACTAAAAATACTCCTAATATATAGACTATTTAAGCCATTTTTTGGAAATTTCTGATTTTTATACACTTTAAATTTGTTTCGTACTTCTAGTAACGTGTAAACACAAAAAAGTACAAAACATATTTAGCGGGTGTACTGGGACAGAAGGGATAACTAGTAAATCAAAAAAAAATTTTTTTCAAATCCATGCTTTATGCAAGCAGAATTCTATTGGGCCTAGAAATTCTTTTTTAGTTATCTTTTGTAGAAGGAAAAATTACTGCAAAATTTCAGTTTTTTATCTGCCATAGAACGGCATATATTCGAAAATGGGTTTTAACTTCGTATGGGAGGTGCCACGCCCACATTTCCATTACCGCCCATTTTTGTCACAACTACGCACATTAATGCTAGATGCACTTACACAAAATTACAGTAGGTGTAATTTTGGTTTTAACTTCATATGGGAGGTGCCACGCCCACTTTTGCATTACCGCCCATTTTAGGCGCAACTACGCACATTGATGCTAGATGCACTTACACAAAATTTCAGCACTCTAGGTGTCATAGAACTGACAATATTCAATAATAGGTTTTAACTTCGTATGGGAGGTGCCACGCCCACTTTTCCAATACCGCCCCCTTTTTGGCACAACTATGCGAATTGATGCTAGATGCACTTACACAAAATTACAGCACTCTAGGTGTCATAGAACTGACTATATTCAATAATAGGTTTTAACTTCGTATGGGAGGTGCCACGCCCACTTTACCAATACCGCCCATTTTTGGCACAACTATGCGAATTGATGCTAGATGCACTTACACAAAATTTCAGCACTCTAGGTGTCATAGAACTGACAATATTCAATAATAGGTTTTAACTTCGTATGGGAGGTGCCACGCCCACTTTTCCAATACCGCCCATTTTTGGCACAACTATGCGAATTGATGCTAGATGCACTTACACAAAATTTCAGCACTCTAGGTGTCATAGAACTGACAATATTCAATAATAGGTTTTAACTTCGTATGGGAGGTGCCACGCCCACTTTTCCAATACCGCCCATTTTTGGCACAACTATGCACATTGATGCTAGATGCACTTACACAAAATTACAGCACTCTAGGTGTCATAGAACTGACAATATTCGATAATAGGTTTTAACTTCGTATGGGAGGTGCCACGCCCACTTTTCCAATACCGCCCATTTTGGCACAACTATGCGAATTGATGCTAGATGCACTTACACAAAATTTCAGCATTCTAGGTGTCATAGAACTGACAATATTCAATAATAGGTTTTAACTTCGTATGGGAGGTGCCACGCCCCTTTGTCCAATTGGTCAAATTTTTCCATTTCCTTGTATTGTCATCGAAAATGATTAAGTGTGCAAAATTTGAGCAAAATTGGTTGAGAAAAAAGCTTTCAAAAATTGATTTCAAATTTTGTGGCACACAAACATATATAGAAAGTAACCTTATATAAAGCATGGAAAAATGGTACCAATGATACGACAACTGCTAGAAACATGAAAGAAAAAATCATCAAATTCGGTGTATGCATTTATCTGACTTTGTAGACGCGAAACATATATGATTATTATACACTCCACGAGAATATTATGCCTTTCTGCATTTGTTTGTAACACTCACAAGGAAGCGAGTTAGACCCATCGTTTATTATACAGATCGCCAGATCTCTTTCTGAGTCGATTTAGCAATGTCCGCCTGTCTGTCCATCTATTGTTGTAAACAAATTACAGGTTGCAATTATAGACCGATCTTAACAAAAATTGACACAAGTAAGTTTTGTGGATCAAGGACGAACGCTGTTTAATTTGAGGCAAATCGGTTCAGATTTAGATATAGCCCCCATACAAATGTCGCTCCCGATTTGACTTTTTCGCCCTATAAAGCACATATAGTACCTGATTTTCTTCAAGTTTGGCTTAACACCTTATAATCTAACTAGAAATACCTGTGGAGGAAGCGGGTTAGATCGGTACCTTTAAGATCAAAACGGGATAAAATTTGAACCACGCAAATGGTTGTAGCTAGAATCGTGAAATTAAGTTATTACTAGACAGCGTATTTTTATGCAAAATCGATTTTACTTATAAAACATTTTAAAAAACCGATATAACCAATTCCATGTCAGTATATTTTGCATAGCAATATGCATATTTTATATACTTGAGTATTAAAAATGGAATTTGCATAAAAATCCGCTGTCTAGTTATTACACTCATTTATCTTTGTCGACACGCACAATATGAGTATTTCTTCAAAATCGTACTTTTAGGGTCAACATTAAAAAAACAAGTAAAAACGGAGTTAAGTTCGGCCGGGCCGAACTTTACATACCCTCCACCATGGATTGCATTCCACAGAGGCTGTCGATTTTCGTAGAAATGCAGTAATATTACCGGAAAATGTAAATTTGTTTAATATAGCCAAACCAAAACAAATACTGAAAAAAATATTTAATAAATAAATATAATATTTTTACTATTTCAATCCACGCTTATAAGGCATGGCTACGAATACGTTTACATAGCGAAATAATACTTCAAATCAATTCAAAAAATAAATATTCTTATATTTATATTTTCAAAAAGCTTAAATAACATAAATATTGTTAGATAGTGAGTGTTACAGTTGGTTGCATTTCCATTCTATTTTAATTTCAATTTTGAAAATCCATTATCTCACGTATATAGTGCAAAATAACCTAACTTCCTGATTCAACCAATTTTTGCCGCCGAAGTAAAAAATACGAATTTGGAAAAATCTTTTTATTTTGCGCGTCTATGCAGTCAGAGGAATGTATACATCGAATTCCATGATTCTAGCTGCGGCCATTTGGTTGGTAACATTCGTATCCCATTTTTCCCCCCTCAATAGTACAACTTTATAAAATCTCTTTATTTTACGTGTCTACGCAACTAGAGGGATGTACGCACCGAATTTCATCATTCTAGCTGTAGTAGTTTAGTTTGTACTATTTTTATCCCTCTGTACCCATCGTATCCCTTGAAAGTACGAATTTGGAAAAAATCTTTATTTTTCGTGTCTACACAGTCAGAGGACTGTATACGCCGAATTTCATTATTTTAGGCGCACCCGTTTGGTTGGTACCATTTATATCCCTCTATTCCCATTTTATACCTTAAAAGTACGAATTTGGAAAAAATACTTTTATATTATGTATCTACTCAATCAGAGGAATGTACAGACCTAATTTTGTGTTTCCAGCTGTTGTCGCTTGATAGGTAAAATTTGTATCCCTTTTTACTCCATTTCACCCACCACTAATAAAAATCACTTTATGGTGCACGTTTTTGTTTTAGGGGGAATGCGCATACCCAAATATGACAAAATATGCTTAAATGCTCTAAAAGATTAGGGGTTATTATAGACATTTTTAGTCCTTGTGAGGGAATTTTTTTCATTTTGGGCCGATCTCGCCCAGTTTCCGTATAAGATGCATTTATGAAATTGTAAACAAATATAGAAATACGCATTAAAAATATCACAATTTTCAAAATATGTTTCTTCAGTTCTTTGTAAAGTCGACAGCCTCTAATCTACCGGTAATACTATGGTATAAGATTCGTATATAAGACTCGGCCCGGCCGAACTTAACGCCATTTTTTTATTATACTCTCCACCTCCAGGATGGGGGTATACTAACTTTGTTATTCCGTTAATATCGACCTGAGACCCTGAAGTTAGGATATTTTGCACCACGTACATGTTATTAAAATGGAATGGAACTACAACCAACTGTAGCACCCACTATCTACCAATATTTATGGTATTTAATCTTTTTTGATATTTTTTTCAATCTTTTTTGAATTGACTTGTAATATTATTTCGATATATCGAGGGCTTATATTCATTCATAAGTGGCTTTGAACAATTTTCTCGAAAATGAGTTTTTGATGCCAAACTATTCTCAGATTTGGATGTCATCTGTCATATAAATTTGGAGAAGAAATTTTTTTCATTTTTTTTAAATTTTTCTGATTTGGCTATCAACTCACACGTTAGTTTGTGACTGCATAAGTGGCTATGAACATAAAAACAATATAAATAATATAGTTCAAAAATGGAGCAGCATATAACAGAAGTTTGTAATTCGCTACAACGATTTTGTTTAAAGCATTTTTCTAGATTTGTGGCATATCACATTATCAAATTCCATCATTTTGCGGTTAATAGCATTTTGGTTCTCAAGTTATCAGGCTAAAATAGGCAGTAATAGTGGCAGTAAAGTCAAAAATTTTGAAAAGTTTCTTTAAAAAAACCCGCGTAACTTTTTATCATATTGAGAACACCAAAATATTTTTATGGCATTTGATTGCTGATTTCATTCGGAATATTTGTGTCAGAGAGGTTTCAGAATCCTGGATAGAGAAAGTTAAATTGAAAGCAATTGCAACCGCGAATTTTGGATTTTTCAATAATTGTAGCGATTTTCAAGGCTGGCTACGTATATGTTACAAGCGACATTGGTTCTTAATACACAAACAAAAATTCAGTCGGATGCGTTGGCTAAATCGCGAGAAAATCATTAAAATGTGTGAAAATCATTTTAGCCATATTAGCTGCGAAAATTAAAATTTCCCAAAAATATCCAATTTGTATTTGTTGTTTACCATGCCCTGCCGCAATATCCACTTTTTGTAAAAAATTGGAAAAAGGGATAAAAATGGTACCAATCTGACGGATGAAGCTTGAATCTTTAAATTCGCTGTGTACATCCCAGAAAATGCGTTTTCTTCACAACATTGCCAACATTTCATAAAAAAACGTCATCGAGTTTACAATAAGTCGTATTTATATATTTGAACATTAATGGCTATGTGCTTATTTCGAAATTCATAGTTCTCAATTTTAAACGCGCAAAAGTGGCTATGAACCATGAAACCGCGAATAATAAGAAATTTCGAAAACTTTTTTAACGTAACAATTAATAACCCTCTTTATATTAAACTGTAGAATAATGATTAATAATTACTTTTAAAATTAAGGAGAACATCAGTTTTTTCGCTGTCCTGAATATTTCTGTTTTTGTTCATAGGCACTTATGAATAATAATATGAATAAGCCATCGATATATAGTGTAAGTGTAAATGTATTGGTGGCGTTGCCTTATAAGCGTTGTTTGAAATAATAACAATATTATATTTATTTATAACATTATTATACCCTCCACCTCCAGGATGGGGGTATATTCACTTTGTCATTCCGTTTGTAACACCTTAAAATATTCATCGGAGACCCCATAAAGTATATATATTCTGGGTCGTGGTAAAATTCTAAGACGATATAGCCATGTCTGTCTGTCTGTCTGCTTGTTGAAAGCACGATAGCGGCCAAACGAAAAGAGCTAGGAGGTTAAAATTTTTTCTAAATGTGTCTTATGGCTGCAGATCGGATGGGATTGAAAGTTGGCGAAATCGGCCCAGGGGGAAATTTTTTTCCCTCACAAGGACTGAAAATACCCCTAATATTTAGAGTATTTCTGCATATTTTTTTGAATATTATTAGCTTGTATTTACTTGATATTTGCAATTCGCCTTCCCTTTATAGCATAAAAGGGCACCATAGAGTGATTTTTATTTGTAGGGGGCGAAATGGGATTAAAATGGTACCTATCAAACGCCAACAGATAGAAACACGAAATTTGGCGTGTACATTTCTCTAATAGAGTAGATACATAATATAAAAGTATTTTTTTCTAAATTCGCACTTTTAAGGGGACAGAGGGATAAAAATAGTACCAGCCAAACGGCTGCACCTAGAATAATGAAATTCGGTGTATGTATTCCTCTGATTGCGTAGTCAAATAAAATAAAAATTTCGAATTCGTACTGTTAGGGTGTTAAATGGAAAAAAGGGGACACAAATTGTACCAAACAAATGGATGCAGCTAGAACCATGAAATTCCCTGTATTCATTCCTCTGACTGAGTTGACACGAAAAATAAAAAGATTTTTCCAACTTCGTACTTTCAAGCGATTCAATGGCAGAAGAGGGATAAAAATGGTACCAACTAAAAGGCTACAGCTAGAATGATGAAATTTTCGTAAGTCGTACTTTTAAGGAGTAAAATGCGAAAAAGGGGATAAAAATGGTACCAACAAAATGGCCACAGATGGAATTCGGAGTATACATTCCTCGTATTTTTTCCAAATTCGTAATTTATTTCGTTGCTTTAACGACAAAAAATGGTAGAACCATGCAGTTGTCTTATACTGCGTGCATGAGAGATAAGGTATTTTCAAAATTTATACTTTTGAAATTAAAATATAATGGAAATACAACCAACCAAATGACTGTAGCTGTCTCTGTCCCCCAATATTTAGGGTATTTATGATTGCTGCCTTATATTTACTTTATGAATTGAAATATTATTTCCATTATATAAATACATAGTATAAAAATATTGGTAGCCTTGGCTTATTAATTAAATTTCTGATTTTCATACATTATAAATGTGTTGCGGACATTCCTCTTGTAGCTTGCAAGCACCACAAAGAAAATAAAAGTTTTAGCGTGTGAAATGGGACAAAACTGGGATAAAACATGGTACCAATGATACGACAACAGCTAGAATCATGAAGTTCGGTGCGTACATTCCTCTATTTGCATAGACACGTAAAATAGAGGGATTTTTCGAAATTCGTACTTTTAAGGGATATAATTGAAAAAGAGGGATAAAAATGGGACCTTCCAAACCGCTGAAGTTGATATCATGAAATTCGGTGTGTATTCTGTGTTCTGACTATGAAGACTCGAAATAAAAAGTTTTTTTCGAAATTTGTACATTTGGGCGGAGAATGGGGATATCTTTAAAACTTGTACTTTTCTTATCAAAATAATACAGTCACTTTGTCTGTATCTGAAAATGCTTCTCACCAATGGCGACTGACAATCGCCTAATATTTGGGCATGCTCATTTTCACAATTACAATTACAGCATTGCATTTATTTTTAGTACTAGATTCTAAACAGTGCGCTTAAGTATGCATTATATTTCGAAATAGTAAACAAATATAGTAATGTGTAGAAAAATATCACAATTTTCGTAATATAGTACTGTACTTCTATGTAAAGTCGACATCCTTTGATCTGCTGGTAATACTGTGGAATGCACTCCGTGGTGGAGGGTATATAAGATTCGGCCCGGCCGAACTTAACGCCTTCTTACTTGTTTTTTCAATATTTTTGTTTGTTTTGGTTTAAGTATATTAAAAAAATATATTTTCCTTCCTCTGTGGAATGCAATCCATGGTGGAGGATATTAAAAGTTCGGTCCGGCCGAACTTAATGCCGTTTTTACTTGTTTTTATTTTCAGGTTTATGTTTGACATTTGCAAATTAAAAACTTACTTCCAAAGTAGTGAGTCTTTAACGAAAACTGTGGAAAATTTTCGAGAAGAGATCGGCCTTCATGATGCTCATTTTCAACTCGGTGGCTATGTCAATAAGCAAAATTGCCGCATATGGGGTTCAGTGATCCCACACGTGACTATTGGGAAGCCAATGCATCCACATCGAGTCACTGTTTGGTGTGGATTTTGGATTTTTTGCAATCATTGGGCCATTTTTCTTCGAAAATGAGCAAGGAGTCCCCGTTACCGATAAAGGCGAACGTTGCCGTGTCACGCTCAACGAATTTTTGTTTCCAAAAATTCAAGAGAATGACTTGGACTACATTTGGTTTCAACAAGGCCACATGTAACACAGTCATTACTCCTCCAGGGATTTGAGAGTCATTTAAACGCTGTGTACCAACGTTCCAGTACTTTTGGTGATTTAGTTATCACTCCTACGATTATAAAAAATATGAATATGAAATATTCATATTTTTTCATGTAGCCTGAAATATCCTTGAAATATTGGGCTCATTCATTAAACCTAAGGAATTGTTACATTAAATCAATGGAGTATGCTTGATCAAACTTTTATTATACACAGAGTTATGCAGTGTATAATTATTACCCATTTTTGTATGAACCACTGTAAGGGGAATATGTTATTACAACTCGTTTACGAAATACTTTAATCTAATATTCTATTGTTATTCTAATGACATAAATAAATATAATAAACATGTGTGTTATTGCAAACTCACAAAATATATATAAAAGGGTTATTTTTTTATTAAATTTTGCGATTGTGTGGCCGAAAAGACGTTAAGGTCTGTGGTAGTTTACACTTCGATACCTTGCAGTGAAATCAGTACACGAGTATAGTCGCAGGTCATAGTAGTGGATAATATGGACGCAGTGCTGATTGTACTACAGCTAATGCTAAACATCCTTGTGGTTGGACGCTCGGAGCACATTTTAACGGAAATTCTACGTGATTTCAATGAGGAATACCGCATCGAACTTAATGTGGCCATCGATTTAGGAGGGAACCAAAGTTCCGAATTTGTGGCAGTTATCGCAAAATTGGAACAGCCGAAATTGTTAATTAGCCGTGGCAGCGTAGAGGACCGGCAGTTATACAAAACCTTTAATATGCAAGTCCTGACCATAGCTAGGATGGACGAGAGAAATCTCAACGCAACGGTGGCCCTCCTGGAACAGTTGTTGTGGAAACGTCATTCGACTACGATTATTATTTGGTTTGAGACTTTCACAGAGGCAACTTTTGAACTGGAGAACCTATTTCGAAAATGTTGGCGAAACGGATACACCTCCATTTTGGTGTGGTGGCATAGTCGTCTGTACACCTTTAAGCCTTATCCTGAAATACAAGTGATATCTTTGGCCCACTTTAGCCAGTTCAAGGATGATAAATCATCTTTGGAGAATTTCCATCAACACCAGATAAGCATACTCCTGGTGGATATGCCGCCTCGCTGTTTCAGCTATCACAATAGCCAGGGACGACTGGTGAGGACGGGCTACTACTACAAACTGATAGAGAATTTCGTCTCGCATTACAATGGCAGCCTGCAGTGTGATTTCCTCGATATATGGAGCATAAAAATTGACCAGGATTTCATAAATAAAGTCTTAGTCGAGGACGGCTACAGTTTCATAGCCACCTATCTGTTGTGGGACGATACCTATGCCAGCAGTGATGCCATCAGCAATGGCAACTCCTATCTTATAGTGCCCTCGAGCCAGGAGATCCAGCAGGGTTTGTATCCGCTCATCTCCTTCACTGGGAGCATGTGGCTCATGGTCAGTCTCGTACTACTCGCCATTGTTGTGCTAATCTACTTTATGTCGCTGCGAAATAATCACAAGCGCAGTTTGCCTCGATCTTTGCTGCAGTCCCTCAAAGTGATTCTCTTCATGGCTGCTGATGATTTTCAGAGAAGGACCTTCTTCAATTACCTGCTGCATCTGTTGTTTCTTCTGACCGGACTTTTCATAACGAATTTGTACAGCTGCAATTTGTGCAGCCTGTATTCGTCGCGTGTTTATGAACCGGAAATCATGACCCTGAAGGATGTTGCCCGAACTAATTTGCCGATAATCGCCCACACCGCAGAGTTCGATTATTATCGGAACTTAAAAAATTTACCCGATGTTATCTATGAACGCTTGACTTCGGGCAACAACTCCGATTTATATGTCAACCGCCAAAAGCTGAATATGATCTATATATTTATTGGCATGGAGGAGGCTGCTCAATTTGTTCTCTACCAACAGACCTATATGCGTAGACCCATAGCCAAGTATATTTCAGAACCTCTCTACACCCTGCCTACATTCATACCCTTGCCACATCGTTCACCGCTGATCGAACGGTTCAATCTGTATTTGGGGCGCATGAAGAGCAGCGGCATTTTCAACAAGTTTGTGGCCGAAAGCCAGTTGGATGGTATCATGAGTGGAAATATTCAATTCTTCAGGGACCCTGAGTTCACACATTCGTTGTCAGTGCACTATTTTAAATACATCTTTGCAATTTGGTTTGTGGGTCTATTGTGTGCCTCTATCACATTTCTTTGTGAGATTTTGTGCCAAAAATCGAAAAATGTGTCAACAGATGATGAGGGTAATATTTAAGATTGTCATTATAAATCGCACGTTATTTGAGAAAAAATCGTAATCCTAGAAAAATGTAACCTCGCACAAATACACTCCAATCACAATGACATCTGCTTATAAAGCCCATTACTATGCCGATCTAAAAACCACAGCCTTCATGGGGTGTCTGTTTTTTTAATCTCGCTTTTCGAAAACCTGGGAGTTTTCTATCGGGTTCGACCAGCAAATGCAAAAATATCATTAATAATAATATTATTCACGACGAATTTCATTAATTATAAACAAACATCTATTGAAAATATTAATTTTGAATGCACTTTATAAAAAGCTCGAAGAGTAAACATGCAATTTTAATACACTTTAAAAATAAAAATTAAAAAAAAGTGTTGTCATTTATTTTGGTTTCAGACCAAAGGTTGTGCTGAAGTCTTCAGCAGAACCCAAAATTAGCAAAAAGGCAAAGTAAGTCGTTTATTGTTGCAGCTAAAAGTTGACTGCGCAATTTCGATGGGCGCTACCCTATCTCGTCAGAACTTTAGCAACGAATGTATATCTTTGACTTAAATCAGGGTTCATATTAGTACCAGCGGTCACATATGACAAATGAGAAGCGCTGATAAACAAAATATTCCACCGAACTAAGTCGACACACTAAAAGTCTCACTTTGCCAATTCTAAGTTCAAAAATTTTTATTTTTCCAAAATTAATATAGTTTTGGGCATTTAGACTTTAAATTAGAATCGTCTATAAAAGTACTAATTAATTCAAATTTCTGGTTTTACTTTGACAACACTTTGGAACACAATATCTATTTATATATAAAAGAGTTGCGTTACTGACTGACTTATCATTGACCATTACGAAATTCGTACTTTTAGGGGATAAAATGGGACAAAAAGGTATAAATATCTATCCTTCGTCCTGACTAAACGGCAGTAGCTCGAAACATGAAATTCGGTGTGCTCCTTGCAACGACCATGCAGACGAGCTACAAATAGGGATTTTTCGAAATTTGTATTTTTAAAGAGGAAAGAGCCAAAAAGGGATAAAAATGGTACCATTTTAAGTTTTGCAGCTATATTAGTGAAAATCTGTATCTACATTTCTCTGAAAACGTAGACTTGCAACATAAATGGACTTTTCGAAATTTTTACTTATAAGGGGTAGTGGGCCAAAAAGGGATAAAAACGGTATCAAATAAAGTATTACAGCTAGAATCATGAAATTTGGTATGTAAATTCCTCTGACCACGCACGTTTCGTGTTTTGTTTTACTGTCAAACATCTTCAGTTTGGTCTATATTTTACCCATGAATCTTCTTACAAACGAACAACGCTTGCAAATTATTGAATTTTATTATTAAACTGCGTGCTCTGTTAAGAAAGTTCATCGCGCGCATCCATTTTATGAAGCGGTTATTCGGGCTATTGTGACTAAATTTCGCACCAAATTTACATTGTTGGACATTAAACCACCAACACGCTTACGTAGAGTGCGAACTGAAGAAAAAATCGCAGCTGTATCGGCCAGTGTTAATTATGACCATCAATTATCGATTCGTCGCCGTTCGTAGCAATTGGGCCTCTGTTACTCAAAAACGTTGAAATGCCAAAATTGGACTAAGCGGATGGACCATTTGAGGCGCAGTCAAGGTCAACATGTGCATGAAATAATCTTCAACCATTAAACTTATGGACCGTACTATCGATTCAAATAAAGATTTCATGTATTTTTCTGAATTTTATGTGTATCTTTTGAAAAACTTTCCTATAGCTTTTAAAAAATCACTATTTATAAGCGCATTAAAATTAGAATTTTCAATTTTTGTACTTTTAAGGTTTGTGAGGAACAAAAAGGGATATAAATGGTACTAACTAAAGTATTGCAGATATAATCGTAAATTTGATGTGTAAATTTCTATAAGAACGTAGAAGCGCAATCTAAATATATTTTTTTCGAAATTTGAACTTTTAAGGGTGAGCGGGATAAAAATAGTACCAACACAAGTATTGCAGCTATAGTCGTGAAATTTGATGTGTAAATTCCTGTGACAACGTAGACTTACAACATAAATGGATTTTTCGAAATTTGTTCGAGCGGACAAAAAGGGATAGCAATGGTATCAACTTAAGTACATATTATTACAACTAGAATCGTGAAATTCGGTATGTAAATTCCTCCGACCATGTAGAAGCGCAACCAAAATGGATTTTTCTAAAAAAAATCTTATAAGTGCTGAGCGGGACAAAAGGGATAAAAATGGTGCCAACTAAAGTACATATTATTATAGCTAAAATCGTGAAATTTGGTATGTAAATTCCTCTCACCGTATAGAAGCGCAATATAAATGCATTTGTGTTCTTTTAAGGGGTGAACGGCACAAAAAGGGATAAAAAATGGTGCCAACTAAAGTATTGCAACTAGAATCGTGAAATTCGGCACGTAAATTCCTCTGACCCTGTAGAAGCGCCGACAAATTGGATTTGTCGCAATTTGTGACAAAAAGTAACAAAAAGGGATACAAATGGTGTACAACCCTTTAATTACGTAACGCGAAACAAAAATGGATATTACAAAATTTGTACTTATAAGGAGGATGCGGGACGACGAGGGTTAAACGTGGTGCCAAATAAAGTACATGTTTTTAGAGGAAGCAAAGACACAAGTGATACCTATATTTTTCAAAATGAGTATTTTATGGGAAAGAGGTGCTAAAAATTATAAAGTGGTCGGCTGCATCTAGAAACATGAGGTCGAGGATATAAACGAAACGAGTTGGCAACCCTATTGAGCAGTCGTAAAAAAAGTGAACTCCGTTGTTGGTTTAAATAATAAATTCAAAACACAGTGTAATTGAAGTAAATCAAACACACAAACGTTTAAACATCAACAAACAAAACGCGATCTATTCGGAAAACATCGAGTATGGCGGGTACAAGTCGTAGAAGCGTTAAAAACACGAAAATAATTTGTGGTCAGTGCGAAATGGTGGTGAAAGAGGAGAAGGAAGAGAGCATCGAATGTGACAAGTGCAACAAAATATTTCATGTGTTGTGTACGAAATTGGATAAACGTCAGTACCAACGTTTGCTTGAGCATGAAGCTGAAGAGTATGTCTGTCATATGTGTGATTGTGGTAGTAGCGCTGATAACACAGTTAGAGGAGAACTGCTGCAAATAAAAACAAAACTAAATAAACTTGATCAGCTGACAGAGTTGCAAGATTCAATGAATTTCATGTCGAAGAAGTTTGATGAAATATTGAAGGGGGTTGTGGAAAATAAGAAAAAAATTGAAAATATTGAGAAAGAAAATCTTAAGCTGAAAACTGAAATAAACGGTCTGAAGGATTCCGTAAAAATGCTCAATGATCAGCGAGTAAAGAATGATTGTGTGATAAGTGGTGTTCAAACTTCTGGTGAAGTGAGTGCTACCGAAGCAGTTATTGAAATTTCAAAGAAAGTTGGTGTTGAAATTCAAAAACAAAATATAGAAGAGGCGTACTTTCTAAAGAAAAAAGACCAGGGTAGACCTAATCAAAGTCTTGTTGTGAAGTTCAGTTCCAAAGCTGCAAAAGAAAAACTGATGGCTGCCAAATCCAAATTTAAGGAAGACGATACCACAAAATCTATTTATGTGAATGATTTCCTAAGTAAGGAGACCATGGAGCTGTTCAATTATGCCAGAACATTGAAATCTGTTGGTTACCACGCTGTATATTCGAACGGAAATAAAATTTTTGCAAAAAGACATGAAATTTCTAAGCCCCGTGTAATCAAGAATGAGGAAGATGTTAATAAAATTATTCTGGAAGCTACATCAAACCAAGCACATAACCGAAGGCTGCAAAAGAAAGTTATTGCCGTAGATGATTCTGATGACGAAGATGAGGATGGCGCTAAATCCCAGTTTATGTCTCCATCGTAATCGTGCGTATAGTACTTTCAATTTTTTTGTGTATATAATATAAAATAAAATTTTTATAATGGTTTTAATTAATAATTATTTTTTAAATATAGAGTCATTTAATGATTATCTAGAAAATATAAATCTTCAAGCATTAAATATATTGTCTGTAAACATTAGAAGCATTTCGTCCATACATAAGTTCAACAAGTTTAAATCGTTAATTACCGAGTTTGAGGTGTTACCAAATGTGATAGCTATTCAGGAGACGTGGTTCCATTCTAATGTGAATCAGATATACAACATTCCGGGCTACAATTCTGTACACTGCTGTAGAAAAGATGGTTATGGGGGAACAACGCTTTTTGTGAAAGAAAATCTCCAGTACGTCGTTGAAGAATGTGAAAGCAGACAATTTATTGAAACTGTTCGAATTTCGTTGGAGAATGTAAAAATTGATGGTAAATCTATTAAAGTTACCAGTTTTTATCGTTCACAAAAGTGTGATTTGAATACATTCATGCTTTTTATTGAGAATGAGCTGCAGAATATTTCTGGATCTCCAAATATTTTTGTTGGCGATTCGAATATCGATTTTTTAAACCCAGCATCATCGGCAGCTGTGTCAAATATATTGAGTCATTTTGATTACAAAAATTGTCATTATTTGGTAACGAGACCAGGAAGTGACACCTCAATAGATAATGTTTTCAGCAATATTCCAAATAGATTGGCCATTGATTCAATTGAGTGTGGATTAACTGATCACAATATAATATCGTGCAAAGTTATTCTACGTTCTGAAACATCAAAGTACACGAAAAAAAAGTTCCGTCAATGTAATTATGATGCATTAAGATCTCACATGCAAATACGTTTGAATTCTTTGCTGTTAACTGGAAATCCATCTGTGGATGTGTCTGGCTTTATGAGCGAGTTTTCTAATTGTATCAGAGAAGCTACTGTTGTAAGAAAAGAAAATACACTGACAAAAACATTAATTACTCCGTGGGTTAATGAGAATTTACAATCGCTCATTCAATTGAAGAAGGCCTTGTTGGCGTAAACACTGGAATATATCCTGAAGTTCTTAAAATATCTAAAATAATTCCCATTCCTAAGGAACCTGGTGCGTGTACCGTTGATAACACAGTGCAACACGAAAAAAATAACCATATACGGACACCGCTACATGATAAAAGACCAAAAAAAAGACCCGTGTTTTTTTTCCCCAAAGTCATGCACTTTTTTTTATGGGCCCCCAGAGATTTGAGGCCTCGGTGTAATTTTTGGAAAAAAGTAATCATATTCTCAGGCTCATATCTTGCAAACCGTTCGGAATTTACTCTCTGAGGCAAAGTTCTAGCTCTTGTCATAAAGAACAAAAATTGTGAACATATCAAATCAAAAAAACTTCATCTTCAAGGTCAAAATCAAAAAACTTAAAAAAATTCGATTTTTTTAACCTTTTTTCCCCTGTTCAGGTCCATAGGTAGCAAACCGTTGAAAATTCAGGGAAACAATCAACTACAAAAATGTACCTAAGATCTCAATAAACAACTTTCTAGGACATATGAACTTCCTAGGAATTATTCTTAACACCGTTTAGGTAGCGCTTAGGTAGCCGCAAAAGTGAAAAATTTTCCAAAAATTAGATTTTTTTCCTTTTTTGCCCTGTTCAGGTCTATAGGTAGCAAACCGTTAAAAATTCAAGGAAACAATCAACAACAAAAATGTACTTAAGATTTCAATAAACAACTTTCTAGAACATATGAACTTCCTAGGAATTATTCTTAACACCGTTTAGGTAGCCGCAAAAGTGAAAAATTGTTTATTCCAGTATTTCACTGTGCAACATTTTTGAAGTCATTTCAAAATAACCATATACGGACACCGCTACATGATAAAAGACCAAAAAACAAGACCCGTGTTTTTTTTCCCCAAAGTCATGCACTTTTTTTATGGGCCCCCAGAGATTTGAGGCCTCGGTGTAATTTTTCAATTTTGCGGCTACCTAAACGGTGTTAAGAATAATTCCTAGGAAGTTCATATGTTCTAGAAAGTTGTTTATTGAGATCTTAGGTACATTTTTGTAGTTGATTGTTTCCCTGAATTTTCAGCGGTTTGCTACCTATGGACCTGAACAGGGGAAAAAAGGTTTTGACCTTGAAGATGAAGTTTTTTTGATTGTATATGTTCACAATTTTTGTTCTTTATGACAAGAGCTAGAACTTTGCCTCAGAGAGTAAATCAAAATTCCGAACGGTTTGCAAGATATGAGCCTGAGAATATGATCACTTTTTTCCAAAAATTACACCGAGGCCTCAAATCTCTGGGGGCCATAAAAAAAAAGTGCATGACTTTGGGGAAAAAAAAACACGGGTCTTTTTTTTTTTTTGGTCTTTTATCATGTAGCGGTGTCCGTATATGGTTATTTTGAAATGACTTCAAAAATGTTGCACAGTGTAAGTATAGACCAATCGCGTTGTTGCCTATAATGGATAAAATGTTTGAGAAAATTTTACATAGCCAGTTAACTACTTTCCTAGAGCAAACTAAACAGATTTATCGATACCAATTTGGGTTTAGAAAAGGCAGTGGTACACAAGATGCAGTTGTGAATATGATCAATATGATATGTGATGGTCTGGATACTGGTAACGGTGGAGTAGCGGGAATTTTTTATGATTTTTCAAAAGCATTCGATCTGGTGGATCATGAAATTCTTATGCAGAAACAGAAACGGTGTTAAGAATAATTCCTAGGAAGTTCATATGTTCTAGAAAGTTGTTTATTGAGATCTTAGGTACATTTTTGTAGTTGATTGTTTCCCTGAATTTTCAGCGGTTTGCTACCTATGGACCTGAACAGGGGAAAAAAGGTTTTGACCTTGAAGATGAAGTTTTTTTGATTGTATATGTTCACAATTTTTGTTCTTTATGACAAGAGCTAGAACTTTGCCTCAGAGAGTAAATCAAAATTCCGAACGGTTTGCAAGATATGAGCCTGAGAATATGATCACTTTTTTCCAAAAATTACACCGAGGCCTCAAATCTCTGGGGGCCATAAAAAAAAGTGCATGACTTTGGGGAAAAAAAAAAACACGGGTCTTTTTTTTTTTTTGGTCTTTTATCATGTAGCGGTGTCCGTATATGGTTATTTTGAAATGACTTCAAAAATGTTGCACAGTGTAAGTATAGACCAATCGCGTTGTTGCCTATAATGGATAAAATGTTTGAGAAAATTTTACATAGCCAGTTAACTACTTTCCTAGAGCAAACTAAACAGATTTATCGATACCAATTTGGGTTTAGAAAAGGCAGTGGTACACAAGATGCAGTTGTGAATATGATCAATATGATATGTGATGGTCTGGATACTGGTAACGGTGGAGTAGCGGGAATTTTTTATGATTTTTCAAAAGCATTCGATCTGGTGGATCATGAAATTCTTATGCAGAAACTTCCATTCTACGGCATTACTGGAAATTCACTACAATTAATGGAAAATTATCTACAAGGGAGAAAGCAGTATGTCGAAATTAATGATTGCACAAGCAATGTAGGACTTGTGAAACATGGCGTGCCGCAGGGTAGTGTATTAGGCCCGTTGCTGTTTACAATATATGTCAATGACATTGCTAACCTCAAATTGCACGGCAAATTAATAATGTATGCCGATGATATAAGTCTATTTTATCCGTACAACCACGACGTAATATTGAAGTGTCAAATGATGAACATGATGCTGCTGTTATTCTGGAATATGCAAGAATCAATAAACTGGTGTGAATGCCGAAAAGACGAAGCTGATTAGATTTCGACCACATTCTACTGGAGGAGGCAATATGTTTAATGTTGAAATATTTGGGTATCCATTTTCAGGCCAACTTATCATGGAATACACATATTCAATACATAAAACGGAAAGTGGCTCCAGCGATGGGAATTTTGTATAAATTCAAGTTCAAATTTGATGAAAAAACAAAACTATTAATTTACAATAGCCTTATCCACAGCCATTTGAATTATCTGCCCATAGTTTATGGTTACAAAAAGTGTTCATCTACTCCAAAGTATAGAAATGCTTCTATTGTAATTTTTCTTTTATATCTATCACAATTGTATACTAAAAATTCAAATTTGATGAATTATTGCTTACTTTTTTAATGAAGTCATAAACATATGCCAACTCGCCCCAATAATGTCCAAGTGGCGCTGGGGCACTTATTAAATTGTAAATTATTGAAAATAAATGGATTTATATAAAAAAAAGGCTCGGCGATGGTAATTTTTTGTTCAAAAATGGGTATAAAATGATACAAATTATACATACGAAGGGAGTTCAGCTAAAATAAACTCTCATTTTAGCTGAGTGCTATTTAATAGGAGGTTTCCAAATTACTATTTTAGATTTATCTATATACACCAAAAGAAAATCAAATAAATACTATCCAAACACAGAGACGGATAAAACTAATAACAAATAACAGGATTTTTTGCGTGCGAAGCAGCGGGTACTGCTAGTCATTCATATGACTACCACATGAAATCGAAGTTGCCATTGAAAAGATTCGATTGTTCCGGCTCGAATTTGTTCAATGGCAACTTCCATTTCATGTTACAATGCTTCAATTGTCTCTGGATGGTTTGCGTAACATTTATCCTTAATGTCTTCCACGTAAATTTCTTAGAGTTTGCGTTAAAGACTCACTACTTTGGAATTAAGTTTTTAATATTTCCCAACTTTCTAGCGTATAACGTCCCATTTTGGAAATGTCAAACATAAACCTGAAAATAAAAATAAATTTTATTCGACCTTTCAAAGTCAAAGTAATCGGTAGTTCAAATTTAAAATTTTTTTATATCCCGTGCAAAGGTCTTCCCAGCGCTGCACATAGGGTTGCAATCGCCAAAAATGGAGATTAATTCAAAAATCAAAATTATTTTTTTTTGAAAATTGTTTATTATACGATTAAAGAATATGAAATTCTACATCAGTACCGAAAATATCAATGACATGTGTTGTTTACTTTTCCATTTGCACTGCCTTAAAGTCAAGCATGTTTTAAGTTTTACGCGAACAGTTCTGAAAAAAGCAAATTGACGTACTTCAAAGGTTAATATCTTTTTCCCCATTTTAAAAAGTAGCACTTTGATTATAGAATCTTCAAGTTCAGGTATTTTAGAGTGCTTTTACAAAAAAAAAATGTTTTAACGAAAGAATTTTAGAAATATTTTTAAAAAATTGTTGAAAATATATCTAAATTTAAGGTATTTACAAAATATATGTGGTGTTTTTAATGTGAATTCTGTAACATACCGCCAGATGGTGAATTTCTAATTAAATTACATTGTGTTAGCTTCAATATTCCGCAATTACATGTTGCACGTTTTTGCGCCAATTTATTTTATTAAATAAATTGTGAAAATAGTCACTCTTTATGGGTGCTTATACATTAAGTTTCAAAAGACATCATTTGCAATTCAAAACACATCATTTGAAATTCAAAAGACATCATTTGAAATTCAAAAGACGTCATTTGAAATTCAAAAGACATCATTTGAAATTCAAAACTCGTCATTTGCAATTAAAAACTCGTCATTTGTAATTCATAACTCGTCATTTGCAATTCAAAACTCGTCATTTGTAATTCAAAAGACACCATTTGCAATTCAAAAGTTTTCATTTGAAATTCAAAAATTATTCCATTTGTAATTCAAAAATTATTCCATTTGCAATTCAAAAAGGGCAATCAAAATTATTTAAGCAAAATATACATTAGGTTGGCTAGCATTCTGCTGTTAAGAAAACAGATTTACGTATCTCTCACGCAAATCACTCTAACCTATTTAAATTTAAAGATTTTATAACTTCTATACGGACGATCGGAATACTCTGAAATTTGATCTTTGGTAATGTTTTCATAGACGTTATATACACCTGCAATATGAGCGATATTGCAAGACCTCTCACACAAATTGGCATAAGCTTTGCTTAAAATAAAACTGATCAATAACAATTTAATATTGAAAATGGTTTTACAATCACTTTATACCTGTAAAATAGTTATGATTTGTTGTTCCTCCCACACAAATAATACAACCCTAAGTAAAATGCAAGTCATTATAAATTATATGCAGATGCTCTCTGAGCTGGTGAAGGTTATAAACTATATATGAAATAACCGACATTTTACATCATTATAATTATTAGTTGCTTATCATTTTATTAAATCTGTTTCCAAAACTGCAGAATATCCAAATTTGCAGAAAAATAAATGCTAACCCACCTAATGTATATTTTTCTTAAATATGTTTGTTTACATTTTTGAATTTCAAATGGAATCTTTTGAATTTCAAATGGAATAATTTTTGAATTTCAAATGGTGTATTTTGAATTACATTTGAAAATGGTGTAGAAGTGTGTGTCAATATGACCCAACTCCCACATTTGTAAAAACATGATCAAATATGGAGTCTTAGTGGATGTCAGTTTCCGGTATAAGAGTTATAAAGCAATTAATTTTACCTACTATAAATACAATTGTTCTAAAACATATATATTTTTATATCCTCCACCTCCAGGATGGGGGGTATACTAACTTTCTCATTCCGTTTGTAACACCTTGAAATATCGACGTGAAACCCTATAAAGTATATATATTCTTAATCGTCATAAAATTCTAAGACGATTTAGCCATGTCCGTCCGTCCGTCTGTTGAAAGCATGGTTGAACCTAAACGAAAGGAGCTAGGAGGTCCAAATTTTCCTTAAAATAGTCTAAGATCGGTAGGGATTGCAACTGGGCGAAATCGGTCCAAAGGGAAAAACAATTTCCTCACAATTATTGAAAATACCCATAATAACCCCTAATATTCTAGAGTATTTAACCATGATTTTTCAATATGTGTATGCTGGTACTTACTTGATATCGGGTATGCGCATTCCCCCTATAACAAAAACGTACACCATAAGGTGATTCTTATACGTATGGAGTGTAATGGGGTAAAAAGGGATAAAAATGGTACATATCCAACAGCTAAAAGCACAAAAGTCGGTGTGTACATTCCTCTAAAGTTTTTTCCCAAATTCGTACTCTTAAGGGGTAAAATGGGAATAGAATGATACAAATAGTACCAACCAATCGCTTGCGCCTAAATTAATGAAATTCGGTGTATACATTCCCTTGATTGCGTAGACACGTAAAATAACGGGGTTTTTTTGAAATTCGTACTCTTTGGGTTTAAAATAGAAAAAGGGGATATAAATTGTACCAACCAAATGACCTCAGCTAAAGTCATGAATTTCGGAGTATACAGTCCCCTGACTCCGTAGACACGAAAAATAAATGGTTTTTCTAAATTCAATAGGAACAGAGGGATCAAAATAGTACCAACTAAATGGCTACAGCTGGAATGATGAAATTCGGAGTGTACTTCCCTCTGATTGCGTAGACACGTAAAATAAAGAGATTTTATAAAGTTGTACTCTTAAGGGGGTAAAATAGGAAAAGGGGGATAAAAATGGTACCAAACCAATGGCCGCAGCTAGAGTCATGGAATTTGGTGTATGCATTCCTCAGACTGCATAGAAACTCAAAAGAAAAAGATTTTCCAAATCCGTACTTTTACTTTTCGGCAAAAATTTGTTGAATCATGAAGTTAAGTGATTTTGCACTATGTATGTGCGATAATGGATTTGCAAAATTTGTACTTTTGGAAGTAAAATGGAGGGGAAATAGAACCAACTGTAACACCCACTATCTACCAATATTTATGGTAATTACGCTTTTTTGAAAATATAAATATAAGAATATTTATTTTTTGAATTGTATTTTGAATTGAAGTATTATTTCGATGTGTTAACGTATTGGTAGCCTTGCCTTATAAGCGTGGTTTGAAATAGTAAAAATATTATATTTATTTATAAAAATATTTTTTCAATATTTGTATTTGTTTTGGCTTGGCAATATTAAAAAAAAATATATTTTCCTTTTAGTTTTTATACACTCCACGAGAGTATTATGGCTTTTTGCATTTGTTTGTAACACCCAAAAAGAAGCGAGTTAGACCCATTGTTAAGTATACCGATCGACTTAGAATCACTTTCTGAGTCGATTTAGCCGATTTAGTCCATCTATTGTTGTAATCAAATTACAGGTCGCAATTATAGTCCGATTTTAACAAATATTGGCACAAGCAAGTTTTGTGGATCAAGGACGAACGCTATTTAATTTGGGGCAAATCGGTTCAGATTTAGATATAGCCCCCATACAAATGTCACTCCCGATTTGACGTTTTCCGCTCTAGAAACCACATATTGTACCCAATTTTCTTTAAATTTGGCACAACATCTTATAATCCAACTAGAAACACCTATGCAAAAATTGGATAAGATCGGTGTAGATTTAAATTTAGCCCCCCATACAAATGACGCTCCCGATTTGACATTTCCGCTCTAGAAACCCCATATTATACTCGATTTTCTTTAAATTTGACACAACATCTTACAATCCAACTAGAAACACATATGCAGAAAGTGGGTAAGATCGGTTCAGATTTAGATATAGCTCCCATACAAATGTCGCTCCCGATTTGACATTTTCCGCTCTAGAAACCACATATTGTACCCGATTTTCTTTAAATTTGGCACAACATCTTACAATCCAACTAGAAAAACCTACACAGAAAGTGGGTAAGATCGGTTCAGATTTAGATATAGCCCCCATACAAATGTCGCTCTAGATTTGACATTTTCCGCTCTAGAAACCACATATTGTACCCGATTTTCTTTAAATTTGGCACAACATCTTACAATCCAACTAGAAACACCTACACAGAAAGTGGGTAAGATCGGTTCAGATTTAGATATAGCCCCGATTTGACATTTTCCGCTTTAGAAACCACATATTGTACCCGATTTTCTTTAAATTTGGCACAACATCTTACAATCCAACTATAAACACCTTTGCAGAAAGTGGGTAAGATCGGTTCAGATTTAGATATAGCCCCCATACAAATGTCGCTCTAGATTTGACATTTTCCGCTCTAGAAACCACATATTGTACCCGATTTTCTTTAAATTTGGCACAACATCTTACAATCCAACTAGAAACACCTACACAGAAAGTGGGTAAGATCGGTTCAGATTTAGATATAGCCCCGATATGACATTTTCCGCTTTAGAAACCACATATTGTACCCGATTTTCTTTAAATTTGGCACAGCATCTTACAATCCAACTAGAAACACCTTTGCAGAAAGTGGGTAAGATCGGTTCAGATTTCGATATAGCCCCCAAACAAATGTGGCTCCCGATTTGACTTTTGCCGCTTTAGAAACCACATATTGTACTCGATTTTCTTTAAATTTGGCACAACAGCTTATAATCCAAGTAAAAAACATAGTGTGAAAGTGGCTAAGATCGGTTCAGATTTAGATATAGCGCACATACAAATGTTGCTCCCAAATGTTTAACCGATTTTTGCCAAACTATACATATTATATTTCACCTATTTCGTTCCAGATTTCAATATACCCCCATACAAATGTCTTTTCCGACTTAACATTTTTTGCCAAACACATATATTTACAGGATACAAAAATCCTTCCCGTTTTCACTTTTTCACCGAATTAAATAGTATTCAGATTGAAAGTGGAGTGTATCATAGAGTCGGCCCCGCCCGACTTTAGACTTTCCTTACATGTTTCGTTTGGATTTTTTTGGTCTGTAAAAAATATTTGATTTGAACTGGGATATTGTCCTGGCTCAAGACCATTTGGCATCTATATTTAATAGAATGCAAATTTATTTACAAATGTCATGGTGACATTTATTACTTGGCTGCAGACTACCACGATCAAAATGGTCTTGAGCCAGGTCAATATCCCAGTTCAAATCAAATATTGATTACAGACCAAAAAATGTTCAGAATTATACGAATCGTTACTCTGTTCCAAAAATGCTGTTGAGCAGTGATATTATCGCCATACAAGTATAAGAGATCTAGCCATGTCAGTCGGTCCATCAATCTGCTGCTCTGCTGAAAGCTCGCTTTTATCTCTGTAGCTCCCATGCAAAAACAGCACAACAAATCCAAATGCAATAAACATTTTTCCTCGAGTGAACCTCTAGGACTATTTCGTCTTGGTAATTTCGTAAAGGGTGATTTTTTAAGAGCTTGATAACTTTTTTTTAAAAAAAACGCATAAAATTTGCAAAATCTCATCGGTTCTTTATTTGAAACGTTAGATTGGTCCATGACATTTACTTTTTGAAGATAATTTCATTTAAATGTTGACCGCGGCTGCGTCTTAGGTGGTCCATTCGGAAAGTCCAATTTTGGGCAACTTTTTCGAGCATTTCGGCCGGAATAGCCCGAATTTCTTCGGAAATGTTGTCTTCCAAAGCTGGAATAGTTGCTGGCTTATTTCTGTAGACTTTAGACTTGACGTAGCCCCACCAAAAATAGTCTAAAGGCGTCAAATCGCATGATCTTGGTGGCCAACTTACCGGTCCATTTCTTGAGATGAATTGTTCTCCGAAGTTTTCCCTCAAAATGGCCATAGAATCGCGAGCTGTGTGGCATGTAGCGCCATCTTGTTGAAACCACATGTCAACCAAGTTCAGTTCTTCCATTTTGGGCAAAAAAAGTTGGATATCATCTCACGGTAGCGCTCACCATTCACAGTTACGTTACGATTCGCATCATCTTTGAAGAAGTACGGTCCAATGATGCCACCAGCCCATAAACCGCACCAAACTGTGACTTTTTCTGGATGCATTGGTAGCTCTTGCAATGCTTCTGACTGATATTCACTCCAAAATCGACAATTCTGCCTATTTACGTACCCATTGAGCCAAAAATGAGCTTCGTCGCTGAACACAATTTCTTTCTTTCTGAACTTTCTTAACAGAGCACGCATTTTGATAATAAAATTCAATGATTTGCAAGCGTTGCTCGTTAGTAAGTCTATTCATGATGAAATGTCAAAGCATACTGAGCATCTTTCTCTTTGACACCATGTCTGAAATCCCACGTGATCTGTCAAATACTAATGCATGAAAATCCTAACCTCAAAAAAATCACTCTTTATTTAGACTTTGGCATCAGCACAAGAAAAACATTAAATCGGTTTCCCTACATGATAAGGTGGGTGAATGATGCATGCCAGCCAGTGGTGTTGTTCCTCGTGGCTTTGGTTGGTGGTGGCTTATGCTGCGCTGAATGCTTGACTGCATGGGGTGGCTGCACACACACACACATGTCCTCGACGACTAATGTCAGACAACACAACCAACAAGTACTGGCATTGTTGTGATCCACATACTCGTTCCCGTTCGCCGGCGAACAATGTGTGAAAATACCAAAAAAGCGTTTTGTTGCCGAAGACACGACGAGCTCATATGAATAATAAAAGATGAATGTTTTTCCTCGATTTTCCTATGTTCAGCATCAGGCCAACAACCACCCCACCCACTGCACGGCATGTGTCAAAGGCATTCAGTCAGTGAGGCAGTCAGTCGTGTGTGGTTTCATTATCCTGTGAAAGCTGTTGAATCAATATGACAATGTCAAGAGCGCGCGTGCATGTGTGTGTGTGCGCCCATGGAGAGTGTGGATTCATCCATCTGGTCCCCGAGGTGTCTTTGCTTTGCATGTAGTCGAGTGGGTCTCGGCTTTTCCTCCCTCCCCCTCCCAGTTGTTGTTTTCCGTTTTCCATTTTCCATTCTTCAGTCCTTTCATACAATTGAAATTAATTTTTTAACAAAAGGTAACCGTTTTCATGATTAATGATTTGTTTTGGATGAAATTAAAAACAAACTCCACTGGATCTGAGCTGAGAATGTAATGATAATGACACACGCCAATGTAATTATTGCTACAATAATAATTTCTCTAAATGTGCTCTAAATAATTCACATGAGGGAATTCGAACACATGTAATGGGATTGCTGCACGAGTATGATGGGATGGGATGTAAAGAATGTGAATGCCAGTGAATTTGAATGTTTCTCTGAAGTAGTTCTCATGGAACAGTTGAACGAAAATACAAACTTGTTCTACAAGTATTTGCAAACGGTGCACTGTGAGGCAATATGTTATCTATTGTCGACAAAATTCTCAAGAATCTATATACAACAGATGGTTGGTCTAACTTTTTTATTTCAAGAAAAATTCGAATATTTAAATACGAAAGAAGTAAACGAGCTACAGTTGGAAATTCTGCAGGAAAAAAATCTTACAATTGAGTAAATTTATAGTTGTGTGGAATAAAGGTTTTAAGTTAGAAAAATATTAAGAAATTTTTTGTTTGGAAAAAAATTCATTCGTAAGAAGAAATTTCTCGATTGAAAAATTTGTCCTCAGTTTAGGTAAATATTTACTTGATTTGAATAAAAATTTCAGCAAAATTTTATTTAAAATATACTAGTTTAAGGAAAATTTTACTTAAATTTAGTAAAAATTTACTTGGTTTGAGGGAAAATTTACTTAGATTTAGGAAAATTTCAGAAAAATGTTACCTAGATTTAGTATAAATGTTCTTGATTTGGGTAAAAACTTACTTAATTTTCCTCAGTTTGAGTAAATTTTTACTTGATTTGAGGAAAATTGAACTAGAATCAAGTTCAAAGCGTGTACTACTTTCAAGAAAAGTTTCAACTTTATATGGGAAATATTGTTTTCGCGTTAAACAAAGCTCAAATTTACTAGATATTAGTTCATTTTAAATCATTATAGGTTTCACTTTTTTCTGAGTCGAGGTATTTCATGGGATCAATTTTATGTAGTTCATATAAATTATACGAATATGGTAAATAATATGGTAATTGATCCAATTTCCGGCAGATATTCCGAGTAAATCAAGATCCAATGAGAAATACAGATTATACAGCGGTAATAGGATGACTCGGACGGATATTTGATTGGGTCCTATAACAACACATGGGGCCTGTGCCAAAACATGGGTCTATATAGTTCTCATTCACGGTTGTTATACCTAGTTGAAATATATCATAATCTGCAAAATTTTATCAAGATCCGATGCATGATATAGTTTCAAGAGCTGTAATAGAGTAGAATGGGGGCCCTTGTAAGGGCGCTACATTAAAAAGTCGGCCCATATAGATCACTTTCAAAATATGTATTCTTAGTTGAAATATAACATGATATGCAAAATTGTATCGAGATCCAATGCACTATGTGGGTTCTACAGCTGTAATAGAGTAGAATGGGGTCCCAATTTGTATGGGGGTTATACCAAAATATGGACCAGATATTTGACTTTCATAGAATGTATTCTTAGTTGAAATATAATAAAATTTGCAAAATTTGATAAATTTCCGATGTAAAATCTGGTTCCTAGAGGGGTAATAATAAAAATGGGGGCCCATTTGTAAGGGCGCTACATTAAAAAGTGGGCCCTTATAGATCACTTTCAAAGCATTTATTCTTCATTGAAATATAACATGATCTGCAAAATTTTATCAAGATCCAATGTAAGATGTGGATTCTAGAGCGATTATAGTGTAAACTGGGGGCCGATTTGTATGGGGGCTATACCTAAAAATTTACCTATATAGCTGGCTTTCAAAATAGGTGTTTCTAATCAAAATGTAACATTGTGTGGGAAATTTGATCAAGATCCAATGTAAAATATGCATTTTAGAGCAGTAATATTATAAATCGGAGGTATATTTATATCAAAACATGAATCCATGTGGTCCACTTTCCCATTAGCTGTTTCTACTTCAAATATAACACGATCCTGAAAATTTTGTCATGATTTCGTGAAAAATTCTAGATCAGTAATAGTGTAAATTATAGGGATATTTGTATGAAGGCTATATCTAAATCTGAACCGATTTCCTCCAAATTCAATACCAATCGTCCTTGACCAAAAAGAATAACTTTCGCCAGATTTCATGTCAATCGGACAACAATTGCGACCTGTAGAGTGCGAACAAGCTTAAATGGACAGCGCACTAAGTAATAAAACACGCATGCCATCTTACAACCAAATCGCTGAAGTTGAAATCATAAAATTCGGTGTATACATTGATCTGGCTGTGAAGATGTAAAGATGCAGGATTTTCTCGAAATTTGTACTTTTAGGCAGAAATGTTAAGAATGGTGATAAAAATAGTAGCAACCAAACGGCTGCAGCTATAATATTGAAATTCGGTGTGTACATTTCTTTGACTGCTTTGACGTGAAAAATAATTATTGTTCACGTCAAAGCAATTATAATTAGATTTTTCTATATTCGTACCTTCAGGATCTAAATGGGATTACATTTGGCAACAATTAAGCGGCCACGCGGCAAATAAGTGGTACGATTTTTTTTAATTCGTACTCAAATGGAAAAAGGTGTGAAATCAGGTGAGGTGTGCATATTCCACTCTGAAACATATTGGATCTTTCTCTGTAAATTGCAATTTATATAAAAGAGATAATGCACTCTTGCAATAGTAAACAAATATCGTATTGTGCATAAAAATAGCATAATTTTTCTATTATGGTACTACTCTTATAAGTAAAGTTGACAGCTTATAATCTGACAGCAGCCACTTCATGAACATCATGCATTGGTTCGGTTATTCAAAACTGCGGAGAATCGCATGCCAAGTGATGACTATAAACTCTTGATCAGACCGGATAAACGACCTACTGGAACACACGAACGCCAATTTAACGTTCCTACAATAGCTAAGGTTGCAGTTGTGATTATTGGCGAAAATCGGTAATCACGCGACTTTGGGCAATTGCAAGGAATATCCGAAAAACATCGTTCATACGATGCATTGCAATACTCACTGATGTGTTGGCAAGGAGACGATGATAAACCCAGATGATAAATCCATTGACCGGTGAATATCGATATCATTATAAAGGGTGATTTTTTAAGAGCTTGATAACTTTTTTAAAAAAAAAACGCATAAAATTTGCAAAATCTCATCGGTTCTTTATTTGAAACGTTAGATTGGTCCATGACATTTACTTTTTGAAGATAATTTCATTTAAATGTTGACCGCGGCTGCGTCTTAGGTGGTCCATCCGCTTAGTCCAATTTTGGCATTTCCACGTTTTTGAGTAACAGAGACCCAATTGGTGCGAACGGCGACGAATCGAAAATTGGTGGTCATCATTAACACTGGCCGATACAGCTGCGATATTTTCTTCAGTTCGCACTCTACGTAAGCGTGTTGGTGGTTTAATGTCCAACAATGTAAATTTGGTGCGAAATTTAGTCACAATAGCCCGAATAGCCGCTTCAGTGGGTCGATTAAACTGACCATAAAATGGAAGCGCGCAATGAACTTTCTTAACAGAGCACGCATTTTGATAATAAAATTCAATAATTTGCAAGCGTTGTTCGTTTGTAAGACGATTCATGATGAAATGTCAAAGCATACTGAGCATCTTTCTCTTTGACACCATGTCTGAAATCCCACGTGATCTGTCAAATACTAATGCATGAAAATCCTAACCTCAAAAAAATCACTCTTTAGTTTTCATTTCAATATGACACTAATATCATCTTAGGTGAGGAAACCACCAAAAAGGTCAACGCAATGAATGAATTTGATGATTCCCCAAAATGTAGAAAATTATTTGTTTCGGTTTCTCCAATTGTTTCAGCAATTCCGCATAGATATATGCAATATAATTAAGCATCGCGCCTTGGGGAATACTAGATGTTGGACGCATTCATTTGAATGGCAAAAAGAGGCTTGCCGCATACGCATATTCTCATTTGGTTAGTCGAAAGAATCCAATCAGACCAAATTGATGAAATTACAAATAAGACTGTGGCGCCATTGACACACAATCACCGTGTATGATTGACAGTAAGTGTTCCAAGCGTTATCCACGAAGTTTGAGTTTCGAGACCATCACGATGGTTATCCACTGTATCGGCGTCGATCATCTGATAATGGCGGTAGAACAATCACACTCAAAGTGAAAGGAAATGATTTCGTGGTCGACAACTCTTCGGTTGTTCCGTATTTGCCACTTCGTTGCAAAACATTGAAGGCGCATTGTAACGTGGAGTATTGAAATTCAGTGAAATCCATGAAGTACATCTGCAAATATATCACGTGAATACGATAGAAACGCATTAAACCAACTGGTTCGAACGATTGGTTGAGCGAAAGAGCAATTTTAGCGGCTAAGAATAAGGATGTGGATCACTTGGATTGTCACCGCACAATTTACAATTGAAGGTTGGTTCAGTTGTCATCATGCTTGGCATTCTCAATCAGTTTAGGAAATCAGTCAGGAAAGCTTAAAACAAGAAAACGAAAAACATTGTTTATCACAGAGTACTTCAATTTAAAATCAACGCGACCGTAAACCATCCAGCAAATATTAATTATGTACAATATACTTTTTCATTTAATAGTTCATATATTATTCACATTTTTACTATACCCTCCTCCTCCAGGATGGGGGTATATTCACTTTGTCATTCCGTTTGTAACACCTTGAAATATTCATCGGAGACCCCATAAAGTATATATATTCTGGGTCGTGGTAAAATTCTAAGACGATATAGCCATGTCCGTCTGTCTGTTGAAAGCACGCTAGCTTCCGAATGAAATGAGCTAGGAGGTTCAAATTTTCCCTAAATGTGTCTTATGGTTATAGGCCCAGAGGGATATATTTTTCCCTCACAAGGACTGAAAATACCTCTAATATTTAAAGTATTTCAGCCTGATTTTTGTATATGTCTCCTTGTATTTACTTAATATTTGGAATGAACATTCCCCACAAAAGCGCACCATAAAGTGATTTTTATTCGTAGGGGGGGAAATGGGAGAACAAGGGATAAAAATGGTACATATTAAACGACTACAGCTAGAAACACGAAATTCGGTGTGTACATTCCTCTAATTGAGTAGATACATAATGTAAAAGTATTTTTACCAAATTCGTACTTTTAAGGGGTAAAATGGGAATAGAGGGATAAAAATGGTACCAATCAAACGGCAGCATCTAGAATAATGAAATTCGGTGTATACATTTGTCTGATTGCGTGGACACGTAAAATAAACGGATTTTTGGAAATAAGTACTTTTTGGGGTTAAAATGAAAAAATGGGATAAAAATAGTACCAACCAAATGACAGCAGCTAGAGACGTGAAATTCAGAGAATGAGGTCGGAAGAATGTTCCTCTGACTGCGTAGACACGAAAAATAAAAGTTTTTTCAAATTCGTACTTTCAAGAGACATAATGGGTACAGAGGGTTAAAAATATTACCAACTAAACGGCTACAGCTAGAATGATGAAATTCGGTGTGTACATTCCTTCAATTGCGTAGACACGTAAAATAAAGAGATTTTAGAAAGTCGTACTCATAGGGGGATAAAATTGGAAAAAAGGGGATAAAAACGGTACCAACCAAATGACTGCAGCTAGAATCATGGAATTTGGTGTATACATTCCTCTGACTGCATAGACTCACGGAATAAAAATATGTTTCCAAATTCGTACTTTTTACTTTTACGGCAAAAATTTTTAAATCATGAAGTTAGGTTGTTTTGCACTATGTACGTGAGATAATGGATTTTCAAAATTTGTGCTTCTATAATTAAAATAGAATCGAAATACAACCAACTGTAGCACCCACTATCTACCAATATTTGTGGTATTTAAACTTTTTTGAAAATATAAATATTTGTAAGAATATTTACTTTTTGAAACGTTTACTTTAGTGCAAACGTATTGGTAGCTTTGCCTTATAAGCATGGTTTGAAGTAATAAAAATATTATATTTATTTATAAAATTATTTTGTCAATATTTGTATTTGTTTTGGTTTGCCTGTATTAAAAAAAATATTTTCCTGTAATATTACTGCACTTCTACGAAACTCGACAGTCTCTATGGAATGCAATCCATGGTGGAGGGTATATAAAGTTCGGCCCGGCCGAACTTAACTCCGTTTTTGCTTGTTTTTTTTTTCAATTAAATATGAATTACCGATCTATTTTAAATATTATCATGTACCCGTAACAATAAAACATTGAATGTCTAAATCAATACTTTTCTAGGCAGAACAAAGTCCGCCGAGTCAGCTATTTAAATATAAATAAAATTTGAAGGCAAAACAACGTTTTCCGGGTCAACTAGTATGCAATAAAAAACATTAGCATAAGCGTTCATAGCAATTATTACATTGAGGGGACGATTTTTACTATCATTTTGGAAATATGATTCCGAACCACGCTTATATGTTCAACTAAATGTAATTACGAGATCTACAAATGTTGAGAATTATACGTTCACATAGTAGAAGTGCTTTAAGAAAATTCGCCAAAAAAATCTGTTTTATTTTTTAATAGGTCCATAAGTAAAATATCTATGGGTTGTTGTAGGAGTTGTGACACACTTTGTAGATAATAATGGGTATAAAAAATATGATTTTATATTTGTTGTTTAAATAAATTGTTTAACTATCAACATAAGATATTCGAAATTGAAAAATTGTAACGCAGATTTCATTTTTTTTTTTCAAAAATGATTGAAGCAGCACCATTTTTCTTACAAGACTTAACATTGGAAAGGTATTGATTTCAGCTGTTGATTTTCACAAAGTGAAAACAAATAACAGAATACAAATGAACTATTTGTTCATTTTGACCACCAATATGTACTGAGATAAGAGCAACAATATTTTTCTAAAGACAATTTATACAAAATTGAAACACCATAAAAATGTACACTACACCATCTTCAGTTGAAATTAAGAAAATACAAGGTGAAATTGAGAAATGAAAATTGATATTCAGAAATAAAATTGAAATTGAGAATAAACAAATTGATATTCAGAAATTTAAATTGAAATTAATTTGTATTTTCTCATTTTCAATTGTTTGTTTCTCAATATCAATTTACATTGCTGAATTTCAACTTTTATTTTCTCCATTTAAATTTTTCATTTTTGAATTTCAATTTGCATTTTCTCGATTTCAATTTTCATTTCTCAATTTCAATTTGTATTTTATCAGTATGATGTTGTTTCAATTCCAACTGAAAATGGTGCAGAAAAACATGATTATACACTCCACGAGAGTATTATGTCTTTGTGCATTTGTTTGTAACATCCAAAAGGAAGAGAGATAGACCCATTGTTAATTATACCGATCGACTTAGAATCACTTTTTGAATCGATTTAGCGATGTCCGTCCGTCTGTCTGTCCATCTATTCTTGTAATCACGATACAGGTCGCAATTGTACACAGAACCAAATGAAACTTTGCACAACTAAGTTTTTCGGGATAAGAACGAACGCTGTTTAATTTCAAGAAAATCGGTTCAGATTTAGATATAGCCCCCATACGAATTTCACTCCCGATTTCACTCTTTTCACTCTAGATACCACATATTTTAACAGATTTTCTTCAAAATTGGCAAAACATCTTATAGTTCAACTAGAAACATCTGTGGTAAAAATGGGTCAGATCGGTTCAGATTTATATATAGCTCCCATACAAATTTCGCTCCCGACTTGATTTTTTCCGCTCTAGAAACCACAAATTGTATCAGATTGTCTTCAGATTTGGCAAAACATCTTATTTTTCAACTAGCAACACCTGTGGTAAAAATGTGTTAGATCGGTTCAAATTTATATATAGCTCCCATACAAATTTCGCTCCCGATTAGATTTTTTCCGCACTAGAAACCACATATTGTATCAAATTGTCTTCAAATTTGGCGAACTATCTTATATTTCAACTAGAAACGCCCATGATGAAAATGGGTCAAATCGGTTCAGATTTATATATAGCTCCCATACAAATTTCGCTCCCAATTTGACTTTTTCCGCTCTAGATACCACATATTTTAACAGATTTTCTTCAAAAGTGGCAAAACATTTTATAGTTCAACTAGAAACACCTGTGGTAAAAATGGGCCAGATCGGTTCAGATTTATATATAGCTGCCACACAAATTTCTCTCCCGATTTCACTTTTTCCACTCTCTAAACCACATATTTTAACAGATTTCTTTCAAATCTTTCAAAATATCTTATATTTCAACTAGAAACACCCATGGTGAAAATGGGTCAGATCGGTTCAGATTTACATATAGATCCAATACAAATTTCACTCCCGGATAGACTTTTTCCGCCCCAGAAACAACAAATTTTCTCCGAATTTCTTTGAAGTGACCACAAAACGTTATATTTGAACTGGAAGAACTTATTTTGAAAGTTAGTCACTTTATTCCCGATACAAATATTCTTTTCGATTTGACAAATTGGACCAGGTCATATTAGCCTATGATAAGGAAACATACAAAAATTCTTCCCGTTTTCACTTTTTACCGAGTTGAATTGTATTCGGATAGAAAGTGGAGTGTATCGTATAGTCGGTCCCGCCCGACTTTAGCCTTTCCTTACTGGTTTTTAGTAGTATTTGTAAAAATATATTGTAAATCATCATTAAACAAGCCATGCAATTTTATGTATTGTATAATATATTTCATCTGCAGGATTGGTTGATTTCCCAACCGCCTAAGGCTCTCCAAATGTGCGCCCATAATCCTTCAAGTTTATTTACTTCCATCTCTTCTCAGCTCTCTGACAGTTTGCAAACGTCATCACATCTTGGCTGTGTAAATTACAATGTAACACATAATTTTTCAAGTTCAAAACCTGTCATTTACAGCGTTTGCTTAACATAAGATACATTCTCTCTAACACACCCCCCCACCCACCTGCCTTCCTTTCTATTGCTCCGACAAACAGCCATCATTTGCACACTTTGATAAGCACCGACAACCGGGAAATATGTTTGTACGACGCCAACATATTGACAGCTTTAAATAAATTTGTGCCACGCCAAAATGTTAATAAAGAAATCATAATCTTTACAAAAGCGAAATTTGCATTCATTTGGCAAAAAGTGCCGAGTTGAGTGTGTGGGAGGGCAAACTCCAACAGCAACAATTTTGACATAACAACACACTTAACGTTCAACTCTATGTTCACACTTTAAGTGTGGCAGCGTCGTAACGTAACAGTGGTAGTCGTAACATTTATATCCGCCGGATGTTGATTGAATGGGAGTTTGGCAATGCTTTTCTTTGGGTTGTGTAAAACGCCCCGCCCCGTCTTGGAGCTGATGTCAACATATGCTTACTGCCTGCCGCTGCACATCAGACAGTTGCCAGAACCGTGGTGATGGTGGCATCATCATCGGCATCAGCCATCATCAGCTCGATGGCGGCATCATTTGCTTGTCAAAAAAATAAATCGTTTATTTTGCAAATTTTAAAATAGCGATGGCACTGCCGAAGAAAGTGTAACACACGTTAAGGCGCCGCGCCACAAGTGTTGATATGTCAGCGACATCATTATCCTGCGGATTCAGCGGAGTATTCATGCACAAAAGGCGCGCATTTCTTTCCTCCTCCTTGAAAGGAATTGTATTTTCTCCTTTAAATTAATGATGTTTTCCGACATCCCAACTCGACGTGCGATGTGAGCTGATGTGTCTGCCAGTGGGTGAATGAAAGTATCTGTGATACTTTGGGAAATTCAACACATGTGTGACTTTTTCATATCCGTTTGCAAATTTCGTTTGCCTTCACGCCATTGTAATGATATTAGAATTGGGAATAGTGTTCTGGCTGTAGCAAGTAAATTGACATTTCCTGTTTTCTCTTTTCACTTCACAGTTTACTTTTTTTTAATCTTAAGCTAACGATGTCATGAGTTTTTCCAGGGGACAAAAATCCGCTGTTCGTTACGCCTATTTAGCAAATGCAGATTTTTAGAGAAAGTTGCCGTTTAGCAGATTTTAAAATTGTAGTGATTTGATTAATGATTTTGCAATTTTTGTGCAAAATTAAAAGAGTGGCATTTCAAATTTACATAAGTCATATAAATGATGCCACACACGCAGGAAAAAGATATGGTTGAACATGATCACGGCAACTATTGTGAGTTTTCTCCAAACAAATTACAGAAGAGGTGCGTGATCTGCAAAAAAATATATTCGCTGTGGTGCAGTAGTTAATAGTTTATTTTTCTAAATTATATTTCGGAATCAAAACATGGAATACTAGACAAAGAAGAAGATTATAATATAAATTATTTGCTTTATTTTCAAATGACACTTTCCAACAAATTAAGAGTTTTTTATTAAAACAGATAATTCTGAAAGAGCATGTTGAGTAGGTCATTTTTGCAGAGTAAACTTATAGTGCAGCTGGTCTGAGTTTCTTTTTACAGTGGGTCAAAGTTTTCATTTTTTGGTGGAAGGGAGCGTTATAAAGGGTGGTTAAATGTTAAGGGCCGATGTTGATTTTAAATAAAACACAAATTAGTTAGGAATTTCTTTTTATTATTATACCCTATACCACTTCGTGGACTAGGGTATTATATGTTAGATTTCCGCCAAATGTTTGTAACACCAAGATACATGATTTGTGTGCACAAAAGCTGGCTTGTTCCTTCCTGAGGGCAGGAGAGAGGCTTATTGTCAATCTTTTGTTTAAAATATGCACAATAACCTGTTGATCATGCTGAGCAAAGTGATTCCTCGCCAGTTTTTTCGGTCTGTCAGGTCCCCCTTCTTTGGCAGATTTATAATCACTCCTTCAGCAATTTAATCTGGAAGAAGTTCCGAGCACCAGAATTGATTAATAATAGGAGAGAGAATCTTGGCACTTACTATTGCGTCAGCTTTTAACATCTCAGGGGAAATGTTGTCAACACCAGGTGTTTTGTTATTTTTGAGCGATTTTATTGCCTCAGATATTTCGCTAATGTTAGGACAGGAAGTGGAGATATTTATGTTCCTAGTGTGTGATGCACAGTTGCATATTGTTTGTTGAATAGGGTTAGATGACGATAGCATATTTTCATAGAAATTTTCCCATATCTTCAGTTGTTGTTGTTTGGATGTAATTAGTTCTCCATCGTTTTTTAGAGGTTTGCTAGTAGATTTTGTGTTGTTGTACGGTGTGTATCAGTAGCGGTTGAACGGTGTGTATCAGCAGCATCTTGCGCTTCATTAGCGATATTGTTCATCCAGTTTATATTATCACGTCGCGCGCTTCTCTTGACTTCGCGATTAAGGCGTTGGTGTAGCAGGTGATATGACATTTTGCTCGCGCGCGTCCTACTGGACTTAATTGAAGCTTTGGCTTCCTTTCTTTCTAACACACGTCTCCAGGTTTCATCGCTAATCCATTCTTTACGGGAATGCTTCTCATGCCCTAGGTGGTGGTCTGCCGCGTCCGTAAATAACTTTTTTGTCTCCACCCAACCTCGGACTTGTTCATTGTTGCTACTGAGTTCCAATGATCTTCTGAGGTCATCAGTATATGAGTTGGCCACGGTGGGTTCCTTCAATTTTTCAACGTTATATTTCCTCTGGGAGATTATATTCTTATTTTTGATAGCCGCAATTTTTATTCGGATCGTAACGATTATCAGGTGGTGGTCGCTTGCGATGTCAGCTCCTCTTTTATTGCGGACATCTAAAAGTGATCCTCGCCATTTTTATACACTCCACGAGAGTATTATGTCTTTGTGCATTTGTTTGTAACACCCAAAAGGAAGAGAGATAGACCCATTGTTAATTATACCGATCGACTTAGAATCACTTTTTGAATCGATTTAGCGATGTCCGTCCGTCTGTCTGTCTGTCTGTCCATCTATTCTTGTAATCACGATACAGGTCGCAATTGTACACAGAACCAAATGAAACATTGCACAACTAAGTTTTTCGGGATAAGAACGAACGCTATTTAATTTGAAGAAAATCGGTTCAGATTAAGATATAGCCCCCATACGAATTTCACTCCCGATTTGACTCTTTTCACTCTAGATACCACATATTTTAACAGATTTTCTTCAAAATTGGCAAAACATCTTGTAGTTCAACTAGAAACATCTGTGGTAAAAATGGGTCAGATCGGTTCAGATTTATATATAGCTCCCATACAAATTTCGCTCCCGATTTGATTTTTTCCGCTCTAGAAATCACAAATTGTATCAGATTGTCTTCAGATTTGGCAAAACATCTTATTTTTCAACTAGCAACACCTGTGGTAAAAATGTGTTAGATCGGTTCAGATTTGTATAATAGCTCCCATACAAATTTCGCTCCCGATTTGATTTTTTCCGCTCTAGAAATCACAAATTGTATCAGATTGTCTTCAGATTTGGCAAAACATCTTATTTTTCAACTAGCAACACCTGTGGTAAAAATGTTTTAGATCGGTTCAGATTTATATATAGCTCCCATACAAATTTCGCTCCCGATTTGATTTTTTCCGCTCTAGAAACCACATATTGTGTCAGATTATCTTCAAATTTGGCAAACTATCTTATATTTCAACTAGAAACGCCCATGATGAAAATGGGTTATATCGGTTCAGATTTATATATAGCTCCCATACAAATTTCGCTCCCAATTTGACTTTTTCCGCTCTAGAAACCACAAATTGTATCAGATTGTCTTCAGATTTGGCAAAACATCTTATTTTTCAACTAGCAACACCTGTGGTAAAAATGGGCCAGATCGGTTCAGATTTATATATAGCTGCCACACAAATTTCTCTCCCGATTTCACTTTTTCCACTCTATAAACTACATATTTTAACAGATTTCTTTCAAATCTTTCAAAATATCTTATATTTCAACTAGAAACACCCATGGTGAAAATGGGTCAGATCGGTTCAGATTTACATATAGATCCAATACAAATTTCGCTCCCGGATAGACTTTTTCCGCCCCAGAAACCACAAATTTTCTCCGAATTTCTTTGAAGTGACCACCAAACGTTATATTTGAACTGGAAGAACTTATTTTGAAAGTTAGTCACTTTATTCCATGTTGGGATATAGCCCCGATACAAATAATCTTTTCGATTTGACAAATTGGACCAGGTCATATTAGCCTATGATAAGGAAACATACAAAAATTCTTCCCGTTTTCACTTTTTACCGAGTTGAATTGTATTCGGATAGAAAGTGGAGTGTATCGTATAGTCGGCCCGCCCGACTTTAGCCTTTCCTTACTGGTTTACTTATAGCGATATGTCGATCTGGTTCTCTGTAAATCCATCTGGAGACACCCATGTCACTTTGTGTATTCTTGGGTGAGGAAACAATGTGCCACAAATAACCATATTTTGGTATAACCCCAATACAAATTGGGCCCCCACTCTATTCTATTTCAGCTCTAGAACCCACATCTTACATTGGATTTTGATAAAATTTTGCAGATCATGATATATTTCAACAGGAAGACCTAGCCTGAATGAGAACTATATTTGGTCAACGTTTTGGCACAGGCCCCAAGTGTTGTTATAGGCCCCCTTCAAATATCATATTTGCGCTGTATAAACTGTATTCGTCATTGAAACTTGATCAATTTTTTCCAGGTCATGTTACTCGGAATATCTGCCGGAAAATTGGATCAATTACCACATTCGTTAAATTTGACATAATATGAAATTATAGTAAACTGTATAATTTATAAGAACTACATAAAATTGCTCCCATGAAACACCAGGGTGTAGTAATCAATGCGAGGTATAGTCGGCAACGCCCGACTCTAGCCATTCCTTACTTGTGATAATATTGGTATGGCTCAATTATGTATGGAACAAAATATCGGCCAAATGGACCTCGGTCGCACACCTCAATCCGATGGTCCAAATATCCGATGACGCTGAGGCATAATTGAGGTTCTATGCCGTTAATGTGTCGAATTATCTTATCCTTATCGACGTACACCTTTTCTTTCAAATAACCCCAAAGAAAGAAGTCCAACAGTGTCAAATCACATGATCTTGGCGACCAATTGACATCGCCACCACGTGAGATAACTCGGCCATTGAATTTGTCGCTCAAAAGAGCCATTGTTTCGTTAGCTGTGTGGCAAGTGGTACCGTCCTGTTGAAACCAAATATCAAATTCCAACTGATTTTGACTACCTGTATGGAAGTTATGTCGGTTTTATATTGACCAAAGCATATGCCACTTTGTGTTGGAAGCACCAGGAGGGGTGTGGCAGTATTGCCCATATTCCAATTATATGGAATGTCCATAAAATCATTGCGAAAGTTCTAATTTCAGAATATGGCGTACATAAGTTAGAACAGCTTTAATTTTAGGAAGGTTAGGGTGATTTGTGTGGGAGGTACTAGATATCTTTCATGCTTAAAGTGTTTATAAAGACTTTATCATATACCAAAATATAGCGAATTCCGAATATCCGTATGGAAGTTTCAAAAGAGAGATTTTATTTAATATAGGAATATGGACCATTTGTGTGGGAGGTACCAGAAGGGGTATGGCTTCTTCGCCCATTTTTGAACTTAAACTAAGTATGAAAATATTATCATGAGCAAAGTTTTAAAAAATTCCTTAACTTCTTTCGACGTTATTGTGTATACCAGCCTGACGGACATGGCTAAAACAGCTTAAAAAGTTGTGAAACGGATTTGGTCCAAACATACTAAGGGTCTTAAGTCACTTCCTCAATGCGTTAACTACTCTGTAGAGTGAGAGCATAATTATAACAATGAAATGTCAAAATATATTTGACAACTATCGGAATTATCTAAACAAATATATCATAATTCTCTGATGCACTTTACGTGAAGTTTTAAACTATTAAACATTTTCTGAACTCAAAAAATTAAATTAAAAAATTTATATTTATACAAATGTTGCTAAAAAAGTTATTTGTTTTATTTTTTAATAGCTACGCAGAAACAACGTCTAAGTGTAAAATGTCTATGGATAAATGTAGAGTTCAAATATTAAAATTATCTATGACGAATATTGGCATTTTAGTATTTTTTTAACATTTCCATAAAAAATTGTATATTGATTTTATGTATCAGTATGTCTCAATGCACTACAGAGTAGGTCTCTCTCGGCGATCGCAAATAGTCCGCTTGGGCCAACAACTTCAGTATGCACTGAAATACTTTGGGGAATACTAATCGTTTTAAAATCAACACAATCGTTTCTCGAATCTCGTGGATATTAGAGCGATATATTTTCCGCGTACTTGAAAAACAAATGGTTATGGTAATAAGTGAAAATTGCTAAAAACCTAAATTTATCATATTTTGGGACAGAAATTCAAGCACAAAAAAATACAAAATCCACACCAAACAGTGACTCGTTGGGATGCATTGGCTTCTCAATAGTCACGTGTGGGTTCTCTGAACCCCATATGCGGCAATTTGGCTTACTGACATTGCCACCGAGATGAAGATGAGCTTCATCTGAAAACACGATTTTTCGGTAAAATTCTCGATCTTCTGCCAAACAATCTTCAGCCCGTTGGGCGAAGCGAAAACGCATCGGATGGTCATGAGGCTTCCGTTGTTGGACTTTGTATTTGTTATTGAACTTTGTAAGCCTTCATACCGAGGTCTTTATGCAAAATTCTTCTCTAAAAGAGCGAGAAATGTTCAGCTCCTAAGAACGATGACGAGTTGATGTTGATAGATGTTCTTGGACATTCTCAGCCACAGCAGCAATGTTTTCGATTGAACGTACTGGACGAGAACGTACGGGTTGGTTTGTCCAATAAGGATTCATTATCATGAACTCGTTTCACAAATTGACGCACAAACTTAACTGAAGGATGATCTCTTTCGAAAATTCGTAAATTTCGTAAATTTCTTACAGTTTGCGTTAAAGGCTCACTACTTTGGAAGTAGGTTTTTAATATTTCCCAATTTTGTTCGAGCGTCCCATTTTGCAAATGTCAAACATAAACCTGACAAGTAAAAGGCGTTAAATTCGGCCGGGCCGAACATTATATACCCTCCATCATGGAATGCATGGATTCGATTTTCGTATAAGTGCAGTAATATTAAAGGATAATATAATTTTTTAATATAGCCAACCCAAAACAAATACAAATATTAAAAAATATACTATATAAATAAATATATATAGTATTTTTATTATATCAAACCACGCTTATAAGGCAAGGCTACCGATACGTTTACTCTATATATATCGAAATAATACTTTAAGTCAATTCGAAAAATAAATATTCTTATATTTATATTTTCAAAAAAGCTTTAATACCTTAAATATTGGTAGATAGTGGATGCTACAGTTGGTTGTATTTTCTTTCTATTTTAATTCCAAAAGAATAAAAAATTTTAAAATCCCTTAACTTACATAGTGCAATATTACCTAACTTCATGATCCAATTTTTGTGTGTCAATGCAGTCAGAGGAATCTATACACCGAATTCCATGATTCTAGCTGCGGCCATTTGTTTGGTACCATTTTTATCCCCTTTTCCCAAGTTTACCCTCTTAAGAGTACGACTTTATAAAATGTATTTATTTTACGTGTCTACGCAATTAGAGGGATGTACAGACCGAATTTCATCATTCTAGCTGTAGTCGTTTAGTTGGTATTATTTGTATCCCTCTGTACACATTGTATCCCTTGAAAGTCTGAATTTGAAAAGAACCTTATGTTCTTCGTGTCTACGCAGTCAGATCATTTGGTTGGTACTATTTTTATCCCCTTTTTCCATTTTAACCCCAAAAAGCACGAATTTCGAAAAATCCGTTTATTTTACGTGTCTACGCAATTAGAGGAATGTATGCACCGAATTTCATTATTGTAGTTACATGCAGTCGTTTGGTAGGTACCATTTTTATCCCTCAATTCCCTTTTTACCCCTTAAAAGTACGAATTTGGAATTTTTTTTATATTATTTATCTACTCAATTAGGGGATTGTACACACCAAATTTCGTGTTTCTAGCTGTTGTCGATTAATATGTACCATTTTTTATCCCTTTTTTGCCCCCATTTCACCCCCTACGAATAAAAATATCTTTATGGTACACGTTTTTGTTATAGGGGGAATGTGCATACCCAATATCAAGTAAGTAGGTAGACATATTATAAAAAATATGGTTAAATACTATAAAATACTAGTGATTATTATGGGTGTTTTAGTGTGAGGGAAATTTTTTAGTCCTTTTTGTGACTATCCTCTCGAAAAATTGTTTGCGAACCACATTTAGTCCACTCAGAGGAGTGCCGCCAAAACATTCGCCGAAACTCTCTTTGGACGGAAAGAGGTGGTGCAAATTCGTGCTTCATCAGGCACCCTGTATTTAAAATAAATGTCAGAAACCTAGAATTTTGCAACACAATTATGGACGTTTTTTCCAGAGTAAGATGGAGATTTTCACATCTTTCGTATATCCCTCAAACAATCCTCAAATAAGTGACCAAAATGCTTGAATTGAAAATTTCGTAATTGAACTAAATTTCCCATGAGATGGCGTAAAAATGATTCACTAACTTGGAATAAATTGTCTATACAAAAATGTCCTTAGAGTATGATTCCCCACAAAGTTTCCCTAACAAGTTTACTAAAGGATGATTAACATTGTGCAGGAAGCCGTTTCACGTAATACACGTTTGTCTTGTACTCCTCTATCATTATTCTGATATCTTGCGATTAGAATTGCTCCTCCTCCCAGCATCCGAAAGTTATTATTCCATTAATCCATTGGGTTACTTTTGTGAGTGTGGAGGTAAACCTGAAACCTTAGACATTCAAATACTAATTTGTATATAATGAGGGTGGTGGTGGTGCATGTCTTCTCCAACGTGTCGTTCCTCCTCTTCAGATGATGTGTCACACATCACACATCGTATCTTTGGCAGGCACTCATTAATTTCAATTTTTCCATTTTTTTGTTTTTGGCCAGGAGGTGGTGTGGTGTGGAGAGGAGTTTAGTTTCGTTTCGTTTTTCCCCATTGTTAAGATTAATTATGCCATTGCTAAGTTCTGACGTACGCACTCATTCATGTGATGATTTTGGCTGGATGGCGGCGAGGCAGGAGACGACGGCTTTTGATGTGGTGTTAAAATGTGTTTTTATCTTAAACACAACAACGACAGTGGCAGCGAAAGCGACAGCGGTGTTTGTTGCCCGGGCGATGAGCTGAGTCGAGTCATCCTCAGTCTCATTCTCAGAATCACCATGATTATGATAATGATGATGCGAGATGTGTGGTGTGATGTGTTGTGTGCGTTGGTCCTGGTGATGGCGTTGGTATTGCCATTGTTCTCGGATGATCTTTTGTGGAAATTTGAAAAATTTTATATGTTTATTGTGCGTAAAATGGTTATTAATTGAAATTCTATGAAAATAATGTTCTCACTCTGTCCTCTGTGGCATTTGGCGTAATTGGATCTGTTCGGTGTAATTGAAAGTGCCTGCTATTCTGCTCGCTGCTGGTTCGACAGCGTATTTATGCAAATGGCGTTGAATGAAAATGAGCCACGAAATGGGAATGGCTCATTTTTCACATTATGCTAATCCCTTAATTCGAAATGTTCACAAGCCTGATTACAAACAATACAATTTTGAATACTAAATTTTTCGTTAAATAAAATTTCAATTTGAAGCCGGTTTGTTTGTGCTGCGTGAGAAAGCAATTAATTTAAATGTATGCGAAATTAGAGCTTAAATTATCTGTATTGGTGCTGGTAGCAGTTAAAAATCAAAAGAAAAAGGGTGTTAATTTCTTATATATGGGTTTCCAATATGGACAGGTGGGGTTCAAATGGTCGCCAAAGAAATGGAAAATGATTTGACTTTGAAACCACATATTTTAACCATTTTTTAAAATTTGGCATAACATATTATTTTCAACTAGAAACACGGTTTTTTAAATTGTCAAAATTAATAGTTTCTGATGTATAGGGTGGGTCATTTAAAATGTTAAATTAGAATCGGCTATAAAAAGTTAGTGATTTTTTTTTTAATTTCTGGTTTTATTGGAAATTTTTAACTTTGTCATTTAATAATGGAACAGAATATAATTCATATGACTACCACGACTGGCTCATCCGACCAACCCTATTTTTCAGTACATGGCCCAATGATGCCGCCAGCCCAAAATCCACATTGGTTTGGATGCATTGGTTTCTCAATAGTCACGTGTGGGTTCTTTGAGTCCCATATGCGGCAGTTTTGCTTATTGAGATGAAAATGAACTTCACCGCCACCGAGATGAATATGAACTTCATCTGAAAACACGAACATTTGCCACGTAAATTTCTTACAGTTTTTAACACAAACTGTAAGAAATTTACTCAAGACTTTATTCAAGACTTTAAATTCTGTAAATAAGGGGCAGATTGAAAGTTTCAGAAATTCGTCATGGAATAAATTATTGTCTACATGGGATAAAGGGTCTCCTCATTTTTGGAACCTGACTAAAATCATAAGGAAAAAATCTAAAAACATTCCAATCTTGAAGGGCAATAATTTACGTTTCTCCACAACTGCTGTGAAATGTGAAATATTGGGTAAAACCAATCACACCTACTCCGCAAATTTGTCTGACTCTGCTACGGAGAATCAAGTAAGAGACGCCATTTTCGAATTTAATTTTAGCTCAGGATTGGATCAGGTTCATACATCATACGATAATATTACAGCTATAATTAAGAGACTAAAATCTAAGAAATCAGCAGGTGTTGACGGTATAAATAATGATTGTCTCAAATCCCTTCCGCGAAAAGGCATACAATTTTTGACTATTTTCATAAACGGTTGTATTAATTTAGGTTACTTTCCGGAACAATTTAAAGAAGCAAAGGTAATTGCCATTAGAAAACCCAATAAACCGCCAGACTCCCCATCCTCATATCGCCCCATTAGTTTGTTGTCCTCCATAAGCAAAGTGCTAGAGAAGGTAATAAAGGAAAAACTTTCAGACTTCTTAGATGCAAACGATATTTTACCACCTCAACAGTTTGAATTTCGTAGGGAACTCAACACTATACATCCATTAGTCAGAATAAGAAATATTGTCAAGTCAAATTTTGAAAAACAAGAGTCAACCGGTATGATTTTATTGGACATAAAGGCAGCATTTGATTCTGTGTGGCACGATGGTTTGATTTGTAAGCTAATACAATTAAACTTCCCTCCTAATATTATAAAAATTGTCCAAAATTTCTTACGGTCCAGGACTTTTAGGGTTCACATCGGATCTAAACATTCGAGTTTATGTAATATAAATGCTGTCTGTCCACAGGGATCATGCTATCACCTGTACTTTATAACATATATCCTCAATCCAATATAAATATTAACAATGCGGACATAAAATGGGAAAATAATGTTAAATATTTAGGTGTAATTCTAGATAGTAAACTAACTTATAACGATCACATTTCATACGTTGTGAATAAATGTAACATTTTGATAAGAACTCTATACCTATTTATTAACAGATCATCGGCATTAAATATTGAAAACAAAATTGTCGAGCTGGCCTCGTTTTAGTATATTAAGCAGTTTTAATTAGTTCATAAAGTTTTTATCATATACCAAAAAATGGCATACATGGTTTTTTATAAGTGTTTGCCTCCGTTTATAATATTAAATTTTATCTAGAAATATAAATTTTATTTCAAGAAACACATTGTAATATCTAAGCAGAAAAAGGAAAAATACTTAAACTCTTTGAATAGTCTTAATTATAGTTATAAACAAATTTGTATATTATAAACCAATAAATCGAATTGAATTGAAATTGAATTAATGTAAAAAAAAATACATAAACCTGAATATAAAAACAAGTAAAAAGTTCGTCGGGACCGTATCTTATATACCCTCCAACAAGGAGTGCATTCCACAGTATTACCTGCTGGTTAGAGGATGTTCACATTACATAGAAGTGCACTACCATATTAGAAAAATTGTGATGCTGTGATGAATTGTATAATCTATATATATAAAAATGAATCTGTGTTTGTATGTTTGTTTGTTTGTTTGTTGGTTTGTTTGTTTGTTCCTTATAGCAGCCTAAACTACTGAACCGATCTTCATGAAATTTTCACAGTATGTTCATGCTGAATCGGTGGTGAAAATAGGCTATATAATTTTTTGATATTTTCAGTGGGCGTGGCACCTCCCACACAATTTGTGGATTTATTCGTTTTTTATAAATTAGCATATTCAGAATACTGTTGCAGCTAGAGTCTTGAATTTTTGTGAAGGTTCACTAATTATTAGTCTGCACAGTTATGTCAAAAAGGGGCGGTATTGGAAAAGTGGGCGTGGCACCTCCCATACAAAGTTAAAACCTATTATAGAATATTGTCAGTTCTATGACACCTAGAGTGCTGAAATTTTGTGTAAGTGCATCTAGCATCAATGTGCATAGCTGTGCCAAAAATGGGCGGTATTGGAAAAGTGGGAGTGGAACCTCCCATACGAAGTTAAAACCTATTATTGAATATTGTCAGTTCTATGACACCTAGAGTGCTGAAATTTTGTGTAAGTGCATCTAGCATCAATTCGCATAGTTGTGCCAAAAATGGGCGGTATTGGAAAAGTGGGCGTGGCACCTCCCATACGAAGTTAAAACCTATTATTGAATATTGTCAGTTCTATGACACCTAGAGTGCTGAAATTTTGTGTAAGTGCATCTACCATTAATGTGCATAGTTGTGCCAAAAATGGGCGGTATTGAAAAAGTGGGCGTGGAACCTCCCATACGAAGTTAAAACCCATTTTCGAATATATGCCGTTCTATGGCAGATAAAAAACTGAAATTTTGTGTAAGTGCATCTAGCATCAATGTGCGTAACTGTGCCCAAAAAATGGGCGATATTGGAAAAAAGGGCGTGGTACCTTCCATACGAAGTTAAAGCCTATTATCGAATATATTCAGTTCAATGACAGCTACAATACTTATCTTTTGTGTGAGTGCATCTAGCATAAACCTGCGTAGTTGTGCCAGAAATGGACGGTATTGGGAAATTGGGCGTGGTACCTCACATACGAAGTTAAAACATATTATCGAATATGGTCAGTAGGTTTTAGAGTATTTCGACACCGAGATGGGCGGAAAGTGGCCGTGACCCTTCCCATACGAAATTAAAACCAGTTTTTTGAGTATATTCTACAACGATATTCCTATATTGTTGTGTGAGTTGTAAACTGCTTAGACAATATACAAATGGGCGGGATTTGAAAGGCGCATTTTTGATTCGAATTTTGTAAAATTACACGTTTTCTGTGGATTTTCTTAGCACAACAGTAAAGAAAGGTTATAAAAAGAAAAATATTCATTCGCCAACAGCCAACTTAAGTCAAGAAAACGGAAATTATATTAATTTTTTAGTTTTTGTGTTGTTTGATTAGTGAACATTTTGATTTTCTATGTGTTTTGAATGTAATGTAATTTCATCTTACGAATGAAGTTTTTTGTTTAGGTAATGGAAAGAAGGAGAATCACACTTAACAAAAAATCAATTTGATTTTGACATTTTTTCAACTATTCGCCGTAAACTAACGTTCTCCATGGAACATATCCATTTCTTTATTATCTCAGGGAAGAACCTTGATTATAATTGGTACATATATTACCGATCAGGACAACAATTAATAAGAAAGCAGAGTTTAATTTTACCGTTTGTTGTTTTTTTGCCTGGCGAAGCGGGCGGTGGTTCAGCTAGTAATAATATAAAATAAATAATATTATATTAATATAAAAGTAAAACTTCAAGTGTAATCGAAAAGTGAACATAAGGCAGCAATCTTCAAAAATGTGCCTTAATTACACAGCATTTTAGGAACAGAATGGCGACCCTATAATTCTGAAAGGGCATATTGAGCAGACCATTTTTGCAGAATAAACTTATTGTCCAGGTGGTCTGAGTTTCGTTTTACAGTGGATCAAAGTTTTCTTTTTTTGGTTAAGTTAATCTCAGAGAGAATTCCTATTATCAGAATTATATTGTGGAATCTTATGAGGATTATTATTGTGGAAAGTCTTAACCCTCTAGCTCCTCTTTTTATGGGACAAATTGACCCTTTTTTTCGAGAAAATCAAGAAAAGTCCTTTCAAAAAGGTCATTTAAGGATTAAAATGTTCTACGAAAAAGAATATATACTGTCAGTCGCAAAAAAGCTGAAATTGTTGCAAAAATCCACAATTCGCGGCTCTAATTGAATTTATTTCTATCTGGGTTTCTGAAAAAATTCTGCCACAAATATACTCTCTGCAGTCAGCAATCACATGCCAAAAAATATTTTATTATTTTCTATATGATAGAAAGTTATGCGGGTTTTTCTAAAGGCACTTTTAAAAATTTTTGACTTTCACCCAATATTTATCCTATTTCAATCTTATTTTAGCCGTGTTTAAAAATTTTTCAAGATTTAGGGTATATCTTGTTATCAAAATCATATCGCCGTTTATAGCATTTTGCTTATATAGTCAAGAATTGTGAAAAGTGCCTCTAGAAAACCCGCGTAATATAGAGAATACCTAAATATTTTTTGTCATATGTTTGCGGACTAAATATGGAATATTTGTAATAGAATAGTTTCGGAAACCCAGACAGAGAAAGTTGAAATAAGTGCAATTCCAACCGCAAAATTTGGATGTTAGCAACAATTGCAGGTTTATCGCGACCGTTTACATATCCGTTGGATAGATCGCAAGAAAATCACAAAACAAAAATTACATTTATACAAATCATTTTAGCCACATATCTTGCGAAAATGAAAGTTTTGCAAAAATATTCAATGCTCTACCGAAATACCCATTTCCTCATTTCCCTTCGACAAAAAAAAAGTAACTCAGACCAGCTCGAAATGCAAAATGGTCTACTCAACATATACTTTCAGAATTATCGCTAAAATGCTGTTCGATAGTGTTATTAACCATTAATTATAATCTAACTCATTTAACGAGAACATTCATAATATTGAAATGTTACTTTTTCAGTTAGAACGTTGAAATTATATAGTAGTGAACCTGTAAGAACTTATCTTCAAAATTCATAAAAAGGAATGGCTTCTTATAGAGGTCATTTGAATGGTCTGATGGATGAGCAGTGTTAGTAAGGTTGGGTGTTTATGATCGGCAATTGCATCAGCACATTTAATGCTCATTATCTTCATTTGTACATACATTTTCTCTTTTACATTTACTTCTATTTTACCTCTTTACCTATCTTTAGGACCAATGCGGTAATAGGATTAATTGGAAGAACATTTGCAGGGGGCCTATAACAACACTTGGGGTTGTACCATAACAAAGGCCATTATAATTCCCTTTAGGCATTCCAAATGGAAATGAGTCATGATTTGCAAATTTTTATAAAGATCCGATGTAAGCTATAGGTTCTGAACCGGTACACTGTTACACTATGTTATTGGGGTACCATTTGTACGGGGATTGTGCCAAAATATGGACACATATATTTGACTTTCATAGTAGGTATTCTTAGTTGAAATATAATATAATCTGCATATTTTGATAAACTAAAATGTGGGTCCTAGAGGGGTAATAATAAAAATTGGGGCTCATTTTTAAGGGCGTTACATTCAAAAGTGGACCCACATAGACTTCTTTCAAAGTAGGTATTCTTTGTCGAAATATAACATGATCTGCAAATTGTATCGAGATCCAACGCACGAAGTGGGTTCTAGAGCTGTAATAGAGTAGAATGGGGCCCAATTTATATGGGTGTTATACCAAAATATGGACCTATATATTTGACTTTCATCGTATGTATTCTTAGTTGAAATATAATATAATCTGCAAATTTTGATAAACTTCCGATGAAAAATATGTGTCCTAGAGGGGTAATAATAAAAATTGGGCCCCATTTGTAAGGGCGTCACATTCAAAAGTGGATCCTTATAGATCACTTTCAAAGTAGGTTTTCTTTACGGAAATATTACATAATCTGCAAATTTTTATCAAGATCCAATATAAGATGTGGGTTCTATAATAGTGTGATCTGAGGCCCCATTTGTATGGGAGCTATACCAAAACATTGATCTATACAACTGGCTTTCAAAATAGGTGTTTCTAGTCTAAATGTAACATTATGTGGGAAATTTGTTCAAGATCCGATGTAAAATTTGCATTTTAGAGCAATAATAGTGAAAATCGGAGGTACATTTGTATGGGGACCACGGACCCATGTGGTCCACTATCCCGTTAACTGTTTCTAGTTCAAATATAAAACGATCCTGAGAATGTTGTCATGATCCCATGTAAAATGTGTATTCTAGAGCAGTAAGAGTGTAAATTATATGGATATTTGTATGGAGGCTATATCTAAATCTGAACCGATTTGCTCCAAATTCAATACCGAAGTTCCTTTGGCCAAAAAAATAACTTCTGCCAAATTTCATGATAATCGGACAACAACTGCGACCTGTAGAGTGCGAACAAGCTTAGATGGACAGACGGACGGACAGACAGACATCGTTAAATCGATTCAGCTGGTGATTCTAAGCCGCTCCGTATACTTAAAGGTGGGGCTAGCTCGATTATTTCTTGGGGTTACAAACATTTGGCGAAAAACTAACATATAATACCCTAGTCCACGAAGTGGTGTAGGGTATAAAAAATATTATCATACAAAAGAAACATTCTCGGAACCACAGTTGGAGTAAGTATTAACCTCTCTTTATGAAATTTCTGTACTCGAAATACATACCAAACCCAAGCCTTGAATTTTGAATAATGCGGTTTCATATTACTTTTCAAAATAACAGATGCTCTATATAAATACATGTATTCTATACTGGTACATATGGAAGTAAATACAAATCAAACAAATTGACATTCCATGCAGAGCATACAGTCTGAATCGCTTCCATTCCAAATTGAAAAGGAGCACTCAACGATATGAGCAACGGCCATTAGAACAGAATGTATGCATGAATGTATGTATGTTTGTATGAACAAATTATTAACATAATCTAAAACAAATTGAAATCGAACCGTATCCATGTTAGTGGATGATGCTCACCCCAATACTGCTGTGGCTGTATTGGAAATGAAGTAAATACATCACGCAATACCAGTTCAATAGCTTTTCTAATAATAATTGGATGATTGAAAAAAAAAAACGATGGATAGGAAACAAAGTAAAACAAACAACGACGATGATGATAATGGTAAACAATGTGGACTGAAAACAACATCGGAAGTAAGTGATATACACCAGGGACCAAGTGTCGTCTCTTCGGTAATGTAATGTTTACCCAACGTAAGGAAAAACGGACGGAACGAAGGACTGCTTCGAATGTAATTGAAGATTGCCAGCAACAACTCAGCCGGTGTGAATGGCGGGGGTATTTAGGAATATTTCCTTAAGTAAACCTGGGGAAATATGAAAGTGGGTGTAACTTTAGATTAAAGGTAAACAATAGATGCGACGCACAAGCTGGAGAACTCCAGTTGCCGCAGTAGTCTGTCGTAAATGGTTTTAATTAAAAAATTATGACATCATTTTTTTTTTGTTTTTTAGAGAAAATATGCTGTGATTTTCTTTTAAATACGAGCAAAAACGAAGAATTTTCCACATGATTTAATAAAGCACAAAAGGAATTTCTTCTTTTATTCAGCAAACACACACAAAGGCATACTTTATGAGCTTATCGTCGTTCATCGTCGTCCATCGTTCATGAGTGAGGAGTGGAGTGGGTTGGGTTGGATGGACTGAATGCATAAGTAATTAGTCTGGAAGTGTGCATTCAAGAGCCTTAATTTAAATCAAAATATAAGTCCTTTCGTGTTTGCCCCGGCTTTTCCTGTTGTCCCTGACATGTTTTTTTGGGTTAACAAAAGAAATGTCAACACCAACACCAAATTCCCCCTGTGCGGTGTGATGTGGTTGTTGCGTGTGTTTGCACTGACTGGCCTGGCCATTTCGAGAACTTACGCAAGAGATTGATGCACAGTGGTTTAGAATTTAATTATTCCCATTTTTATGTTTTTGTACATTTGTTAGACCATTCGTTATTATACATACAATTCATGCACGACTGGCTAGGCAGTACCTCATCCGATCAACCCATTTTTCTGTACAGCCAAAAATCCACACCAAACAATTCTCAATAGTCACATGTGGGTTCTCTGAACCCCATATGCGGTAATCTTGCTTACTGACATAGTCACCTAGGCCGCTGTACAGCATTGAAAGAATTCCGATTAATGTTCGGTTTTGCTTAATGAAGGCTAGTTTGTAAATATATTAAATAGTGTAGTCATTAATTGGAAGGCTCTAGTAAATTTTATAAAAATGTGTATTCAATACAGGAAATTATTAAAAAAAAAACAAAAACCTATATATTCCATATTGTGTCTAGAATGAAAACGACGACCACAGGTCAATGTCAATATTATATATATTCTTTTATTTAGCTTTTTGCATTTAATTACATATATTGCTAATCATTATGTATAACAAACAAAATGTAAAATTATGATAAATAAAGAATACTAAAGGGTGATTTTTTAGCTATTATCTTTTTGGAAACACTGGTTTAAACAGCTGACGCACGTTTCGTGTTTTGTTTCACTGTCAAACATCTTCAGTTTGGTCTATAATTTAACCATGAATCGTCTTACAAACGAACAACGCTTGCAAATTATTGACTTTTATTATCAAAATGCGTGCTCTGTTACAAAAGTTCATCGCGAGCTTCCATTTTATGGTCATTTTAATCGACCCACTGAAGCGGCTGTTCGGGCTATTGTGACTAAATTTCGCACCAAATGTACATTGTTGGACGTTAAACCACCAACACGCTTACGTAGAGTGCGAACTGAAGAAAATATCGCAGCTGTATCGGCCAGTGTTAATGATGACCATCAATTATCGATTCGTCGCCGTTCGCAGCAATTGGGCCTCTGTTACTCAAAAACGTGGAAATGCCAAAAATCGACTAAGCGGATGGACCATTTGAGGCGCAGTCAAGGTCAACATTTGCTTGAAATAATCTTCAAACATTAAATTATATGGACCGTACTATCGATTCAAATAAAGATTTCATGCATTTTTCAGAATTTTATGTGTTTTTTTAAAAACCTTTCCTGTAGCTTTTAAAAAATCACCCTTTACTACTAGTCACCGAAATGAAAATGAGCTTCATGAAGGCCGATCTCTTCACGAAATTTATCCACGTAAATTTCTTACAGTTTTCGTTAAAGTCTCACTACTTTGGAAGTAAATTTTTAATATTTTCCAATTTTGTTCGAGCGTATAGCGTCCCTTTCAAAAATTAATGTTAGTCTGCCTTTCAAAGTCAAAGTAATCGATAGTTCAACAAAATTTAAATGGCCGACCCTATATTATATAAAGTTTATTAAATGTGAGTAATTTTATGTGAAGCGATCACAGAAATATTTTTTCTTCCCTCTGATTTTGATGAAATGCTCCATACATGCATATTTCATACATAGCTAATTTCCGATTTTCAAAAAATTATAAACAAAAAATAACATAGATTTTTGTAAATAAATTTTATTAATAGCTAGAAGGACGCTCCATAAATTCCATGATTGGGTTCCTGGTATTTGTTATCCCTTATTTATTCCTCGCGGAACATAGGGCAGCAACAATACAATCATATATCATAGTTTTTATAAATTCCCTTGATTTATTTATCTTGGGAACATCTTTGGCAATCGTTATCCACCATTTTCGCCCAGGCCTTCTACAACCTTGCGGATTCCAGTCCAAGGCGATTCTCATAAGAGAGTTGTGCGGTTTTCGCAAGGTGTGGCCTATCCATCGCCACCCAGCGGGGAAAAGAAGGCGTATGCAAGGCCTTCTCAAAGGCCTTCTTAGGCAGGCACAAGACATGCTTGCTGCATTATACACTCATTTAAAATTAACACAGGGTAAGATTGGAGAGCAAGGCCTTCCCTCTCGCTTCTATTCGCAGGCCTTCTAGAAGGGCTCTGACAAAAGGTCATCTAGAAGGCCTCCTACCAAAGACCTTCTGGAAGGCCTGCAACCAAAGCCCTTCCAGAAGGCCTTCTAGAAGGTCAAAAATAAGGCGCAAAATAAAAAAATATGACGAACCAATGTACCAGCATTTTCTCAATATTTCTGGCCTTGTTGTTGGCAGTATATTAATTTTCAATTTAAATCTTTCAACATTTTTATTTGCGTCGGCTGGAATTTGAACCCATGATCATCGCATTTTTAATGGGAAGTGCTACCTACTAAACTACAGAACTTTATTGTCTGTTTGTGTCGAAAAGTTTATAGAAACACATGACCCTTAATCGAAGCGAACACCTTCGTCGCTGCTTTCTTTTGGCAAGCCTTTTAGCATGCCTGGCGAAAGAAGGGAGGTAGGAATGAGCCACAGAATTTTGTTATCCGTTTACAACAAAATGTGTGTAGAAAATACCCATCGATAAATCGAACACCTTCCGCGCTGCCTTCTATCGCATGGCCTTATAGCATGCCTATCCGAAGAAGGCAAGCAAATATGAGTTATGGATCGTGCAGCATCTAATGAGAAGGCCTTTGCTTTTTCATAGAAGGCCTTCAGGAATGGGTGTCGGAGTGCAATAATACAATTTTCTGAAGAAATTATGAAGGATATGATAAATATTTTAGTAAAAAAAAGTAAGAACGTTGTTTGTTTGTTCTTGAGAGGGAGTTAAATATTTTTCTGTTTCATCCCCGATAAATATATTGTAGTGGATGTTAGTGGGCGTAAACATCTAAATAATAAAGGTCTTCCCTAATTCCACTTTTTATAATTAATTCTACACTTTGTAACACTGAGAAATTATCAGATATATCTGTCTTCTAGAGCGTAAAGAAATCATATTGAGGCTTTGATGGATATTTTAGTTGAGCTCAAATCAGGAGAATTGTGAAAATATCTTTCATAAAACTCTTAAAAATAATAAAATCGACACCATGCTAGCAGGCCTTCACAAGGAAGGCAATGAAGAATGTCCATTGGATCTATCTAATAGGAAATGAGAAGGTCTTTCTAAATGCATTCTCAAAGAAGGCAGCCAAGAATGAGTATAGGATTTCTAAATGCTGATGATTAGGCCTTCTGGTAGGCCCTCTTAGAGAAGCGAGGTGAGAATGTGTGCCGGATGTTTTTGCATGCGCGAAGAAGGCCTTTTGGAATGCCTATTTTCAGAATTCATACAGGAATGTGTTTTGAATCCGAAGAGAAGGCCTTCTAAAGTGAGGCCTTCCAAATTTTGCCGCTGGGCAATTTCTTATTTTTATTTGTATATCTCTTAGCACTTCTTTCGCTATGTTCCACAACCTATCGTTAGAAATCGTTTTTGGCCAAAATGTACTACAGACATTACGGAGGCATTTATTTATAAAAGATTGCAGTTTTTGTTTTACTGCGTCAGTAAACAACCATGTTTCGCTTCCGTAGAGGAGCGTTGATTTGACCCTAAAAGTAAATGCTGGATTTCATGATTCTAGCTACAGCCGCTTGGTTTTTACCAATTGCATACTATTTTCATTCTAAAGGTTCAAATATCAAAAGATATCGTTATGTTTCATATTAACACATTCAACACAATGTACACAACGAATTTCACTATACTAACCGCAATTTTATCCCCTATCGCCCCATTTTAAAAATTTCCTTTGTGTTTCGCGTCCGATGAAAACATACGCCGAATTTCATGATTTCATCTTCAGCGGTTTGGCAAGTACCATTTTTATCCCTCATTTCCAATTGTATCCCTTGAAAGTACGAATTTCTAAAAATCCCATTTCGACGTAATTATTTGAGCACTTGTTTGGTCGTTACCATTTATATTCCCATTTGAATCATTGTCCTCCTAAAAGTACAAATTTCGAAAAATTCCTTTATTTTTCGCGTATACGCAGTCGTATGAATGCACACAGATTTACATGATTTAAACTTCGTCCGTTAGATTGGTACCATTTTTATCCCTCTTTTCCAATTGTTTCGCTTAAATGTACAATTTCGAAAATTCCTCTATTTTATGTGTCTACGCAATTATAGGTATGTATACATCAAATTTTCTGACAATTTTTTTCGTAGAACGTCCCAGCAAAAGAGAGCACCCAAAGAAGTGGAAAAGATGTTCATCAACTTGTGATTCAGAAGTATTGAAAATTTTGATCTTCACCAATGAGTGAACATGGAGTTGTCATAGGAAGGATATCCTTTATTTTGAAAGACTTAAAAGTTATTTGCCAAGGAACTACTTTTTTACTAGATTCCATTTCTTTTTTAAAAAATCCACCGCTACTACGGCACTTTAAATATTTCATTCATTTATCCTCTGTTGTCATTATAACTGACAATAGAAAACTCAACAAAATATTTATTTAGTATGAATAATTTAGTATATATATATAACGCAAATTGATATTAAATTAAATTAGCATTAAATAAATTAACACTACTTAGTTTTACTGATATTATATAAATATAAATATTATATTATTAAATTAATAGCAAAAATGTTTAAATTGTTATACAGCATTAATCATTGTTTATTTATAATAGTAATAAAAAACAGAAAAAAAGTTTTTTCCCGAGCCACGATTCGAAATCGACAAAGGTCAAAAAAAAGGTCAAATTGGGTCATAAAGAGATTAGCTAGAGGGTTAAAATGTTCCACAAAAATGATCCTCATAAAATTCCATAATATAGTTCTGACAATAAGAATTCTCTCAGGCATTAGTTTACAACATTTTTTTCACTTAGCCTTTGATCAAAAAATAAAATTTTGACCCACTATAAAAAGAGACTCACACAAGCTGGACTATAAGTTTATTCGCTATTCTCTTCCAATCAAAAAGTTTTAATTCGTCGGGCAGTGCTATCTATATATATAAAAGAGTTGCGTTACTGACTGACTTATCATTGACTGACTGACTTATCATTGACCCCCAGACCAAACGGCTGAACGGTACTTTTAGGGGGTAAAATAGGACAAAATGGGATAAACATGGAACCTTCGTCCTGACTAAACGGTAGTAGCTAGAAACATGAAATTCGGTGTGTTCCTTGCAATGCCCATGTAGACGAGCTACAAATAGGGATTTTTCGAATTTGTACTTTTAAGGGAGGAAAGAGACAAAAACGGATAAAAATGGTACCAATTTAAGAATTGCAGTTAGAATCGTGAAAATCTATATTTACATTTCTATGACAACGTAGACTTGCAACAAAAATGGATTTTTCGAAATTTTTACTTTTAAAGGTTGAGTGGGACATAAAGGGATAAAAAATGTACCAATTGAAGTATGGCAGCTATAGTCGTGAAATTTGGTATGTAAATTCCTCTGACCATGTAGAAGCATAGTAAAATTGAATTTTTCTAAATTTTTACTTTTAAGGGCTGCGCGAGACAAAAAGGGATAAAAATGGTACCAATTTAAGTATTGCAGATAGAATCGTGAAATTTGGAGTGTAAATTCCTCTAATCACGTAGCGCAGTAGAATTGAATTGTCGTGAAATTTGGTGTATAATGTCTGACAACGTAGAAGCGTAATCTAACTGGATTTTTTCGAAATTTGTACTTATAAGAGTTCAGCGGGACAGAAAGGGATACAAATTGTACCAATTTAAGTATTGCAGCAATAGTCGTGAAATCTGGTTCCTCTCACGTCATAGAAGCTTAAATGAATTTTTGTACTTTTAAGGGGTGGTCAGCACAGGGCCGTGCGCAGTTTTGGGGGTTCAAACCCCCCCCCCCCCCCCAGACAGGTTGCGAACATATACTTTTTAAAACCTTCTAGACTTTCTGAAGCAATAAAATATAGAATTTTTAATGTATTTTTAAAATAACTTGTCTGAAATGGTAATTTTGTAGTAAAATCATGAAAACACGAAAATTACATAAAAAAAAATCGTGGACACTTTCTTGAATTTCGGACAAAGGTTATGAAAAATACAAACAAACTAAACGAATTGTGCCAATTTAAAGATTGTGTAGTGCTAATTTCGCTAATGGACACCAATTGTTCGGAAAATTTTCATTTTTATTAACCGATACCACTTCTTGACATTCGGCTAGAGCTATATCATATGAACTTTTAATTGTGTACTGCAATAAAAGTTCGGAAATTTAATAACAAAATATTTTAGTAATTTTAAAAAAGTGTAGATAACAATAACTATGATATCATAATGAAATCTAAAAACATTCTTAATAAAAGCAAATAATTTGCTTGACGCTTGTAGAGCGCTAAGATGTAACATTAGCGAATGGACATTTTTATGGAGCTGTATCTAAATCTGAACCGATGTGTCCTATTTTCATCACAGATGCAACAACAACGGTTTCTGTTACTTCCAATGTTTTAGGAGTTTGCAATTATAATACAAATCCATTTCTACAAACGAAGAAAACTGTTTGATATACATAAACTGATTTCTCTTTGTTCATTTACAACAACTGATGACATTTTTACCGCAAACAAACTAATTTTTCCAACAAAAGAAACTCAAAAACGATGTTCACGTGTCTAAAATTTCGTTTCTACGTAATGCATTATTTCTCTACGTGTAGGTCTCTATTTTAAAATCTACTTTAAAGTTGCGAAATAATAAGAAATGAGTTTTAACTTACTAAAATGTTTGTTATATTTATCACTTATGTCAAATATTTTTCAGAGTTAGTATTTTTTGTACATATGTAACAAGTATTATTCAAAAGACAAACAACAAATTCAGTAACATGGATCTTTGTAGGAAAACGAAACTCTAAAATACCAATTATTTGGTTTTTTACATAAATATTTAAGATTATAAAAATGAAGAAACATTTCCAAATATTTTTTTATTTAATCGGAATATGCGTATAAAGATTTTGAGTAAACATCCTGTTACTCACTCCTGTTACTACACTTTAGACATCCTATTTAGACCCATACTTCGTCAAGAAGAATATCCAATTTATCCAAAAAAAATGCGGCACTGAATGGTTTATCGCAGAGGAATTTGATCGTTTTTTGTGTAATATTTCTTCAAAATATATATCGAGGGCTTATATCTAAAAGTGTCTATGAACCATTATCTCGAAAATGAGTTTTTGAAGCCAAACTATGCTCAGATTTGGATGTCATCTGTCATATGAATTTGGAAAAGATTTTTTTCTAAACCCTTTTTTTAATTTTTTGATTTGGATATCCCCTCGCACGTTTTTGTGACTGCATAAGTAGATATGAACATAAAAATAATAGAATAAATAAAATAATAGAAATAAATAAAATAAAGGTTATAATTCGCAACAACGATTTTGTTTAAAACATTTTTCTAGATTTAGGGCATATCGTACTATCAAATTCCATCACTTCGCGTTAATAGCATTTTGATTCCCCAGTTATGAAGCTAAAATAGGAAAAATGGTGGCTGTAAAGTCAAAAATTATGAAAAGTATATTTAGAAACACCGGCGTAACTTTTTATTATATTGAGAATACCAAAATAATTCTATGGCATGTGATTGCTGACTTCATGGGGAATATTTGTGTATGAAAAGTTTCAGAATTATGAATGAAGAAAGTTAAAATATAAGGAATTGCAACGGCGAATTTTGGATTTGTCATCAATTGCAGCAATTTTCGTGACTGGCTACATATATGTTACAAGCGACCAATCTGATGGATGAAGCTGGAATCTTTAAATTCGCTGTGTACATCATATGCGTTTTCCATACAACATTAAGGAGAAAAACAGTTTTTTCTGTTTCATGTTTTTATGTTTTTGTTCATAGCCACTTATGAATATAAGCCATCGATATGTATGTATGTAATTTCAAGCAACTATTTAAAAAAAGTTCTACACTTAGAGAACAAGTCTGTTAATAAAAGCAGCGATTGTCTGCTGCCTATCAGCAGACACTTTTCTGCTATTACAGCTGTTTTTGGCATAACAGCAGTAATCTGCAATCTTACATCACCATTCATATAGATGATAGATGAATTACTGAAATGCAATTTTGCCGACAATGTCTGTCGGACGAATGTATCAAAATATTTCTCGAAGATCCTGGCAATACAATATGAGTGGTTTCCAAACGCTCCAGTAAAAATTTCCTAAAAAGTTGGAAAATTAACTATTTATGAGTAAAGTTTCCATCTTTCAAAGCCATAGTAAATAGTTCATTTACTAGAAAAAGGGTAGTAGATTTACTTAAAATCATTTCTTTGGATCTAATAAAAAATTCTTACAATTGAGTAAATTCAAACTTATCTGGAAGAATATTTCCAAGGTTTTAAGTAAGAAAAAAATCTGGAATTTTTTGTATGGAAAAAATTCCATTTAGGAAATTTTAATTTAAAAATGTGTTTATTTCCTAAAAGTAAGTTAATATGTTTACAGAAATTTATGCCGAGTTCTTCATACATTTAGGTATTAATGAACTTATAAAAAACATTTGAAATTGTTTAAAAAATTCTTGAATATTAATTTAAGAAGCAATTCTCGTTCGTTTGCAGAGACTTATTTCTCAATACCTATCTTGCCTTCGCAACAATCATGGAGTAATAGCTCAACTCCTTATGGCAGAGGTAACATGAAACTCTTGAGAAATATCTCATGTTGTCATTTTTTGTATCAGTTTTGCATACTCTGAAGCAAAAGTATTTGTTTGATTTTTTTAGTTAAATTGAACTTATTTTTAACTTAACTTAAAATTTTCCTCAGTTTAAGTAAAAATTTCCTCGTTTTGAGGAAAAAAATCAGCAAAATTGTCCTCAGTTTGAGTGAATATTAACTTGATTTGAGTAAACATTTACTTAGTTTTAGGAAATATTCAGCAACATTTTTCTAATATTTAGTAAAAATTTACTTAGTTTTAGGAAAATTTCAGCAAAATTTTACTTATATTTAGTAAAAATGTACTTGGTTTCCTAAATTTTAGTTAATTTTAATTCATTATAGGGTTAATTATTTTATGAGTGTAGATGAAAACCCCCCCCCCCAGGGGAAAATCCTGCGCACGGGCCTGGGTCAGCATAAAAAGGGATAAGAATGGTACCAACTAAAGTATTGCAGCCAGAATCGTGAATTTTGATATGTAAATTCCTCTGACCATGTAGAAGCGCAGTAAAATTGTATTCCTCCAAATTTGCACTTTTAAGGGGTGCGCGCACTCAGAAAACTAGCATTCTTAAATCTGAGTAAAATCCATACTCCAATTTAGTTTAACAATTTTACTCCAGATTAGGTAAAATTTCCTTACGAGAAGGAAAATTAAATAGATATGAGTACACTTTCCTTATTTCAAAGCCAGAAAAAATAGTACATATACTCAAAATAGTGTAGTAAATTTACTTAAAAACATTTTTTGGATCTAGTAAAAACTTCTTACAATTAAGTATATCCATACTTATGCGGAAGAAAATTTACTAGCGTTTAAGAAAGAAAATAATGCAGAATATTTTTGTATGGAAAAATTCCAGTTAGGATGTTTTTACTTAAAATGTGTTTATTACTTCAAATAAAGTAAATAAATGTAATTAAATTTATGCCATGTTCCTCATACATTCAAGTATAAATGAACTTATAAAAAATATTTCAGAGTGTTTAGAAAAATACATGAATAGTTGTCTAAGAAGCAATTCTCGTTCGTTAGTCGAGACTTTCTTCATAAGTACTTCAAATATTACTCTAAACAATCACTGCGAACGCGCCTACCTAGCCTCCGCAGCAGTCATGGTGAAATATCTCAACTCTTTATGGTATGAGTAAGATGAAACGTTTGAGAACTATACCATGTTGTCATTTTTCATATAAGTGTTGCATACTCTGAAGCGAAAAAAATTATTTCAATTATCAAGTATAGTCGTAGTCAGGCTGAGTACAAATTTACTTGAATTAAGGAAAAAAAATCCGAAAATTTTCCTCAGATTGAGTATAAATTTACTTGATTTGAGTAAAATTTCTTAAAAATTTTCCTCAGATTAAGTAAAGATTTACTTGATTTGAAGAAAAATTTTCCTCAGTTTGAGTAAATTTTATTTTCTTTGAGGAAAAGTTGAACTGGGATCAAGTTCAAAGCATGTCTTATTTCCAAGGAAAAGTTTGTACTTGATGTGAAAAATTTTTGCCTTAGCGCTATACGAAGTTCAACTTTCCTCAGTTTTAGTACATATTTACTTAATCCATGGCATACTTTTTTCTGAGTGCGGGACTAAAAGCGATACAAAAGGTTTACAGCCCTTTAATTACATAAATGCAGAACACAAAATTGTTCCAAAATGTTTACTTATCAGGAGGATGCGGGACGACAAGGGTGAACGTATTACCAAACAAAGTACATGTTTTAGGGGAAGCAAAGACATGTGCTACCTATAGTGATTTTTCAAAATGTGTACTTTTTGCGAAAGAGTTGCAAAAAGTTATAAAAAAATGCTATAAATGACTACTTTAGATTTATCTATATATTCAAAAAAAGAAAATTAAATAAATACTATTCAAAACAGAGACCGATAAAACTAATTATAAATAGCTGGCTTTTTCGCGTGCGAAGTAGCGGGTACTGCTAGTTATATATAAACTCACTTATACACCAAACCACTGTGCTGTCTGTCATCCAGACAACCACTTCACACCCTTGGTGTGAGCCATCTCACTCTCCTCAAAACGTACCCGAACGTACACGCACACACATCGCACTACGTTAATCCTGATGGACGTTGTTGGACGACGTCGCCCGGCCGGCTAAGAAGATGAAGACACCGAACGCTGTATGGAATTTGTACTTAATTTCACCTTTTATCCCGGCGATGATTTGCCCTAATCGTTGGCAGTTTTTCAGAAACACACATTCGCACTCGCAGCAACAGCCATTTCGCACGCAGCCACACGCATTATCTCGAATGTGTCCTGGCACGAAGGATAAAGAAAGGGCATCCCCTGCTTTCGGTGTTTTCTTTTTTATTAACACAAAATTAAGACTTTTTTCCCTCATTTTCTGTTAATTTGTTGTTTTAATCAAAATCTCTCGACCGACCATCCATTCACTGATTTCTGAAGAAAATATTGAATAAGGTTGTGTACGTGTGTGTGAGTGTGTTTTTGTCCTCTCGCACCATTCAATTGCATTCATTGGAACAATGGGCCCCTGTCACGAAGGAGAAATGTGCTATTAACTACCACACAAAGAAGCAAAAAAATCAGATGAGAATTTCAAGTCCATATATCCGTGGGAATAAATTACGATGGAAAATAGCAAACTACCTCTTTATAATAAATGAAAATTCCTTTTCACAAGACCTACTCATATTTGAAATTGAATACGAGATATTTTTAAAAATATTCCTGTTCGACTAGATATTAGTATTTGTAAAAATATTTCAATTTATTTTATATATATATTTATTATATTTATTTCGCTAACATAACTTTATTATATTTGTATTCCTATAAAAATAATAATAATATAGAATTAAATATTAATTTATTAAAGCATTTGTGTCAATGTCAACTGGAAATTTTAAAAAAATTAAAATTTCCTCAAACCCCTGGGGAAATTAGTAAAATTACCATCAAAACCAAATACACCCTCTCCCCACAAAACAGCCAAAGGAACAACTTGCCAATCAACTTGTTTTCCTGGCAAATCATTTGTCATCTCAAAATGTCATGTTAATCATAAATAACAGTTGTTTGGAATTATTGACAGCTTAAATGCTTCCGGAACGTACAAAAAGAAGCTGATTAGAAATTTAAGACTTTTCCAATGAAAGTACGCCAGTACATCGTGCATTGATTGAATGAATCACCACGAAGTGAAATTGTTCGCTTCATTTGATGCTTGGGGCTTACACGCTGCCACGCCACGCCATCAAAAGTGTAATACAATCAACGGGGATTAGCGTTCAATAAAGCACCAAACTCAAATAATGCCAAGATAATTTATGCATTAAATATTTCCTTCATTCGAAGAAGACACTGACTGCCTGACTGACAGTGAACAAGACAAAGACAACCAAATTAAATTCAATACAAATTCATTTTTCACACTTCCTGCATTCGGAACATTCGTGTTCATTTCCCGTTTAATTGTTAATCACATGAATTGAAAAAAAGAGAGTATTTCAAATTCCAAAATCTGCTTAAAAAGGAAATCTTTCTTCTTCGACACATTATGATTGCAGGGGATTTGAATGCCAGCCGAATTTTAGAAATTCTACAAAAAATAAATTTTCGCCCTTGGCATTTTCCTGGGCGAGCGGTGAGTTCACCAATGAGGTGAAATTTTTTAAAAGCGTTGCAACTTTTCGAGTGCTGGAATTAATGATTTGAGAAAAGATGTTAGTAAAGGTATGGCTTACACTGAAAGAATAATCTTCATACTATTTATGATTTTGTCTTAACCTCAGTGCAAATTTTCATTAAAAAGTCGACAAAGAAACACTTAAAAAATGTATGTTTCATAAATATCATTATGAAGGAACATTCTTTCAATGTTGGAACTTCTTACTATATACGTTTTTATAGAAGATGAGCTCGATATTCTCTGGGGTTTATCCTACACACTTATATATTATCTATCATTCCTTTTGGAAATAACTTATGAGAACAGAATTTTGGAGTCATTTTCAAGATAAAACGAATTTCAATAATTTCAATCTTTTCCTTGAAAGTAGGATATGCTTTGAACTCGATCCTAGTCCAACTTTTACTCAAAGCATGTAAAAATTACTCAAACTGGGGGAAAATTTTCTGACTACGCAATTAGATTAGATTTCATCATTCTAGCTGTAGCCGTTTAGTTGGTACCATTTCTATCCCTCTGCTCCCATTGTATCCCTTGGAAGTAAGAATTTTGAAAAACATTTTATTATTCGTGTCTACGCAGTGAGATGAATGTATACTCGGAATTTCATGACTCTAACTGCTTAGTACAATTTTTATCCCCTTTTTCCATTTTATCCCCTAAAAGTACGAATTTCCAAAAATCCCTTTAATTACGTGTAGACACAATCAGAGGAATGTATACACCAAATTTTATTATTCTAGGTGAAGCCGTTTGGTTGGTACCATTATTATCCCTCTATTCCCATTTTACCTCTAATAGTACGAATTTGGAAAAAATACTTTTATATATCCACTCAAGTATAGGAATGTACACTAGGGCGTACCTCAAAAAAAAAGTTCGCCGTACACCTTCGAATATGAAGTATTATTGAAAGGTAGTTTCAAAAAAAAAATTTTTATTTTTTTATGCCGAACGTAGGGGTCGCGCTTTTACATTTTTCTATATAACTTGTATTTATAAACGGATTTTAAAGTGTGATACATCGATGTTTTTGTCTCGACGAGGCCGATTTTTTTGTCTTTGAAGTCATTGAGCTCAAGCACCCCCTTCTGGTACTTACCTATCATTTCTCAGTTGCTACTACCCTAATGTACCACTCTAATAATCGAAAATTAAAGCTCGCATAAAATCATGAATCATGTTTGAGCTCAATGACTTCAAAGACAAAAAAATCGGACAAAAACATCGATGTATCACACTTTAAAATCCGTTTATAAATGCAGAAGTTATATAGAAAAATGTAAAAGCGCGACCCCTACGTTCGGCATAAAAAAATAAAAAAAATTTTTTTGAAACTACCTTTCAATAATACTTCATATTCGAAGGTGTACGGCGAACTTTTTTTTTTTTACTTGTAACCTGGTACGCTCTAGCTATATCCGGTGTGTACATTGTACACACCGTATATAGCTAGAAAAGCTGTTGTCGTTCGATTGTTGCCATTTTTATCTCTTTTTACTCCATTTCACCCTTCACTTGACTGCTACTCCGTTCGGAGACCCCATGGTCTATTTTGATTGTGTATACTTTTTCATTGCGTGCGATTTTTTAATACCCTACACCACAGGGTATAATGTCTTTGTGCATTTGTTTGTAACACCCAAAGGGAAACGAGATAGACCCATCGTTTATTATACCGATCGACTTAGAATCACCTTTTGAGTCGATTTAGTGATGTCTGTCCATCTATTCTTGTAATCAAAGTCCAGGTCGCAATTGTGGTTAGAACTAAATGAAACTTTCCACAATGGGATAGGGACGAAAGCTATTTAATTTGAAGTAAATCGGTTCTAATTTAGATATAGCTCCCATACAAATTTTGATCCCGATTTTACTTTTTCTGCCCTAAAAACCACACATTTCAACAGATTTTCTTCAAATTTAGCAAAACGTCATATATTTCAACTAGAAACAGATCTCATAAAAATAGGACAGATCGGTTTACATTTATATATAGCTCCCATACAAATTTTGCTCCCGATTTTATTTTTTTTTGCTCTAGAAACAACATATTTTAACAGATTATCTTCAAATTTGGCAAAACAACTTATATGTCAACTCTGGTAAAAATAGACCAGATCGGTTCAAATATATATATATAGCTGCAATACACCACTGAATTGATTATTTCCGCACTAGAAATAGCATATTTGAACAGATTTGCTTAAAATTTGGCGAACCAGCTCATATTTCAACTACAAACATGTGTCAAATCGGTTCAGATTTATATATAGCTCCCATGTAAATGATTCCCCCGATTTAATTCTTTCCGCTCTAGAAACCACATATTTAACAGATTTCCATAAAATGTTGGAAAGCGTCTTATATTTCAGAAAACCTATGCTAAAAATGTGTTAGATCGGTTCAGATTTATATATAGCTCCCATTCAAAGTTTGTGTTCAAATTTTCTTACAAAAGCAGATAGAATTATGAAATTTGTAGTAGTAATGTAACGACTTTTTATACCCTACACCACAGGGTATATTGACTAGGTGTAGGTATCATATAGTCGGATACGCCCGACTTTAACCTTCCTTACTTGTTTAATATCTAATACTGTTTTTAAAAAAAAATGCAGAACAATTTACAAAAAATACAAATGTAGCCTCTACATGAATAGATTTTCTGACTAAATAAATATTAAACTCACATAATCGAAATATAATTTACGATACCATGAAATATAACCTATTGTTTAATATCTAATACTGTTTTAAAAAAAAAATGCAGAACAATTTACAAAAAATACAAATGTAAATACAATATCTTCGTCACAATGTTCGCGGTAGAGGTTAAATTAAATTAAACTGGTCTCAATAAAAAGAGAATATTTATTATCAACATCATTAGAATATTGTAAAAAACACTATTAGGAATCTAATTTTATTTATTCATAATCCTAAGTATTTGGCCTTTCTTGCCGAAGACCGATTAAGCGGTCGAACTCTAATCTGGAATCAAGGAATTGCAGGGAATGAATAAATAATGAAGTATCACAATGTATTTAAGACAGTTCGCATAGATATGCCTTATAGTTTGAATCAGTAAACATATATCGTAATGTGAATAAAAAATATCACATTCGATCATCATTCGATACCGACTTCGGCCAACAATTTTTTTTATGTTTTCCATGAACGACTTACAACTTTTTTGATCATTAGGTGAATTTCTTTTTGAGTGAAAAATCAAATATTTCCAATTAACGACTTACAACTTTTTAGCCAACATGTGAATTTCTTTATTGAGTCAATATGAAAAAAATTGCAATAAACGGCTTACAAATTTCTTCATTGATTCTTTGAATTTCTTTACCATACCATTTTTGAATAATATTTAATTTGTATTCGTGATTTTTTTATTGAATCCGATTTTTTTTTCTGTGTATATAAGACTCGGCCCCGACGAACTTAACGCCTTTATTGGCTTTCCAAATAGGATTTCCGGCGTTGTGGGAGAACCGATTAATAAACATGAAATAACCGGGTTAACCGATTATGGTTATTTTCAGAAAACCGAATTATTGTTTATTTATTTCGATAAATTGTTGCCATTTTTATACCACTTTCTAAATGTTTACTTTTATAGTACAGGGTGATTTTTTAAGAGCTTGATAACTTTTTTTAAAAAAAAAAACGCATAAAATTTGCAAAATCTCATCGGTTCTTTATTTGAAACGTTAGATTGGTCCATGACATTTACTTTTTGAAGATAATTTCATTTAAATGTTGACCGCGGCTGCGTCTTAGGTGGTCCATTCGGAAAGTCCAATTTTGGGCAACTTTTTCGAGCATTTCGGCCGGAATAGCCCGAATTTCTTCGGAAATGTTGTCTTCCAAAGCTGGAATAGTTGCTGGCTTATTTCTGTAGACTTTAGACTTGACGTAGCCCCACAAAAAATAGTCTAAAGGCGTCAAATCGCATGATCTTGGTGGCCAACTTACCGGTCCATTTCTTGAGATGAATTGTTCTCCGAAGTTTTCCCTCAAAATGGCCATAGAATCGCGAGCTGTGTGGCATGTAGCGCCACACCACATGTCAACCAAGTTCAGTTCTTCCATTTTGGGCAAAAAAAGTTGGATATCATCTCACGGTAGCGCTCACCATTCACAGTTACGTTACGATTCGCATCATCTTTGAAGAAGTACGGTCCAATGATGCCACCAGCCCATAAACCGCACCAAACTGTGACTTTTTCTGGATGCATTGGTAGCTCTTGCAATGCTTCTGGCTGATATTCACTCCAAAATCGACAATTCTGCCTATTTACGTACCCATTGAGCCAAAAATGAGCTTCATCGCTGAACACAATTTCTTTCTTTCTGAACTTTCTTAACAGAGCACGCATTTTGATAATAAAATTCAATGATTTGCAAGCGTTGCTCGTTAGTAAGTCTATTCATGATGAAATGTCAAAGCATACTGAGCATCTTTCTCTTTGACACCATGTCTGAAATCCCACGTGATCTGTCAAATACTAATGCATGAAAATCCTAACCTCAAAAAAATCACTCTTTAGTATAAGATAATTTTTGTGCTTTCTAAAATATGAAATAGCCTCTACATGAATAGATTTTCTGACTAAATAAATATTAAACTCACATAATCGAAATATAATTTACGATACCATGAAATATAACCTAGTTTTGTACGAAAAGATACCAATATCCTGCCCTCAGTTTTACCAAAGCATTTCAGACCACTCCCATTGAATTGTGTGTGCGTATGTGATGTACTTTCAATAACTCCACTTGAAAATCTGTCAATATTAAAAAAAACAACATCATCACCATCAATATGAAAAGCAGCAAGCAACAAAATTACGCATTTTCCAATAACCATTTATAGGAAGAGTAGATGAGGATGCCATTGTCATTGCCCGCAGTGCAGTGTTGTTCCTCGGCACAGTTGGAGTTTAATAAAAAGCCCAAATAAACCCGAAATATGCCAATGTGTCAATGAAGCGGCAGTTTTCCCTTTCGCGCCAGTAGCACAAAACACACAGCACGCGAATTGAAATGCTCTATGCCCTCGAGGTGAATTTCCATGGAAATGAAAAACTCTTGTTCGAAGAAAATGAGGACACTCGAAAAAGTTATTAGTTTTTGTTACAAATTGGAAGGATGATTCAATTGTGTTCGTGTTTATTGATTTCATATTGTTGCCGTAATGTTTCATTAAATCTTCGAGTGCTCCTGAAAAGTATGAAGAAAGTATGTACTTGATATTTTGAACACCTGTATAAGAGGCCAAGGATTTCAATCGAGGACTTCATAGAGCGTAAAGGTGGCGAAAGTTTTTTTTTTGAAAAATATGAACTTGTTTGAAGAGTGTGTAAGTGGCTGTGAAACGCATTGTTTGAAAACAAATAATTATCGTTTACATTACAATACCTAATGGCAGTATTTTCGCATAGAAACCAAAACGATTTTTTCGGAAAATTTTATCATGATGATGTTACTTGAGTGAGCAACTTCCACACCTTCCATACATAAAACGAATTTTGCTTACAACTGTACCAAAATATGTGTATAATTAAAGAGGAGAATACTATCAAATATTATTTACCCCACGAAAATAAAGCTTGCATTGTATAATGATTTATTGATCGAATAATTGGACGTTTATAAAATTTGTTGTGCTTTTCATAGTTACAACTGAAAAAAAATTCAGATTTTGTGGTAGCATATTGTAAAAGATAAATAACTGCTGTCATGAAAGTAAATAGAATGAATCAAAACTTTTCAACTTATTACTTTCACATAATGTGTTGTTTATGCGCGAATCTATTCTTCCTGATTTGCCAGAGTATACTTATCATAAATGCCAAAACGTGAACCAGTGACAGTTTGCTTGACAGCTAGGCCTTTCGAAAGTTCGCTTTAAATGGCGTTCCTGATTTATGCCACATAATGTTATCTTTCACCTAGAAACTTCAGTGATGAATTTGGGTCTCATCGATCCATGTTTTAACACAGGTCCACAACTCTATTCGCTCTAGATTTTTATACCCTACACCACTTCGTGGACTAGGGTATTATAAGTTAGTTTCGCGCCAAATGTTTGTAACACCACGAAACAATCGAGCTAGACCAACCTTTAAGTATACCGATCGGCTTAGAATCACCAGCTGAGTCGATTTAACGATGTCTGTCTGTCCGTCCGTCAGTCTGCTGTCCATCTAAGCTTGTTCGCACTCTACAGGTCAGAAGTTATTTTCTGGCCAAGGACCATCGGTATTGAATTGGGAGGAAATCGGTTCAGATTTAGATATAGCCCCCATACAAATGTGGCTCCCGATTTGACGTTTTCCGCCCTATAAAGCATATATAGTACCCGATTTTCTTCAAATTTGGCTTAACACCTTATCATCAAACTAGAAATACCTGTTGCGAAAACGGCTTAGAAATCACCAGCTGAGTCGATTTAACGATGTCTGTCTGTCCGTCTGTCCGTCTGTCCGTCCGTCAGTCTGCTGTCCATCTAAGCTTGTTCGCACTCTACAGGTCAGAAGTTATTTTCTGGCCAAGGACCATCGGTATTGAATTGGGAGGAAATCGGTTCAGATTTAGATATAGCCCCCATACAAATGTGGCTCCCGATTTGACGTTTTCCGCCCTATAAAGCATATATAGTACCCGATTTTCTTCAAATTTGGCTTAACACCTTATCATCAAACTAGAAATACCTGTTGCGAAAACGGGTTAGATCGGTTCAGATTTAGATATAGCCCCCATACAAATGTCGCTCCCGATTTGACTTTTTCCGCTCTAAAATCCACATATTGTACCCGATTTTCTTTAAATTTGGTACAGCATCTTATAATCCAACTAGAAACACCTATGCAGAAATTGGGTAAGATCGGTTCAGATTTAGATATATCCCCCATACAAATGTCACTCCCGATTTGACTTTCTCCGCTTTAGAAACCACATATTGTACCCGTTTTTCTTTAAAATTGACACAACATCTTACAATCCAACTAGATACACATATGCTGAAAGTGGGTAAGATCGGTTCAGATTTAGATATAGCCCCCATACAAATGTCGCTCCCGATTTGACTTTTTCCCCTCTAAAATCCACATATTGTACCCGTTTTTCTTTAAAATTGACACAACATCTTATAATCTAACTTAAAACACCTACGGTGAAAGTGGGTATTATCGGTTCAGATTTAGATATAGCCCTCATACAAATGTTGCTCCCGAATGTTAAACCGATTTTGGGCAAACTTTACATATTATATTTCGTCAATAAACATACATGATGAAAGCGGGTCAGATCGTTCCAGGTTTCAATATACCACCATACAAATGTCCTTTCCAATTTAACATTTCTTGTCAAACACATACATTTACAGGATGCAAAAATCCCTCCAGATTTCACTTTTTTACCGAATTGAATTGTAATGAGATAGAAAGTCCGTCCGTCTTTAGCCTTCCCATACTTGTTTGGGAGATGCCCATACATTGTTATAACCCAAATGTGGCCCCATTCTGATCTATTACAGCTCTAGAAACTACATCTTACATCGGATCTTCATCAAATTTTGCAGATCATTATATGTTTCAACTAGAAATACCTACCGTGAATGAGAAATATATAGACCCATGTTTTGGACAAGGCCCAAAATGTAGTTATAGGCTCCCTTTTGAAATGTCGGTCCGATTCATCCTATTACTACTGTGTAATTTGTACTTGTCTGTCGGATAATTGGATCAGTTACCATATTATTAACCATATTCGTTAAATTTGACTAAAGATGAATTTATAGAAACTGTATAATTTATATGAACCACATAAAATTGATCCCATGAAATACCTGGGTTTAGTAATCAAAGCGAGGTACATACGCAGGGAGTGTATTATATAGTCGGCCCCGCCCGACTTTAGCCTTTCCTTACTTGTTTTAAATGTAATTATTCTACCCTCCACCTCCAGGATGGGGGTATACTAACTTTGCAATTCCGTTTGTAACACCTTGAAATATCGATCTTAGACCCTATAAAGTATATATATTCTTGATTGTAATAAAAATCCAAGGCCATCTAGCTATGTCCGTCCGCCTGTTGAAAGTACGAAAGGAGCTAGGACGTCAAAATTTTCCATAAATGAGTCTTATAGTCGTAGATCGGTTGGGATTGCAACTGGGAGTAATCGGCCCAAAGGGAAAATTTTTTCCCTCACAAGTACTGCAAATACCCACAATAACACCTAATATTTTAGAGTATTTAAGCATGTTATTTCAATATGTCTTGCACATACCCAATGTCAAGGGTATGTGCTTTCTCCCTACAATAAAAACGTGCGCCATGTGTAATGTGATTCTTATTCGTAGTGGCAAAAAGGGATACAAATGGTACCTCAATCAATCGACAACAGCTAGAAACGCGAAATTCGGTGTGTACATTCCTCTACATAAGTGAATACACTTTTAAGGGGTAAAATAGGAGTAAAGGGATAATAATGGTACCAACAATGAAGATAAAAATGGGGATAAAAATTGTACCAACTAAATGACGGCAGCTAGAGTCAGGAAATTCGGAGTATACATTTCTCTGACTGCGTAGACACGAAAAATAAAAAGGTTTTTCCAAATTCGTACTTTCAAGGGATACAATGGGAACAGAGAGATAAAAAGGTACCAATTAAACGGCTACAGCTAGAATGATGAAATTCGATGTGTACATCTCTCTAATTGCGTAGACATGTAAAATAAAGGGTTTTACGAAGTTCGTACTCTTTGAGGTTAAAATGGAAAAAGGGGATAAAAATGGTACCAACAAAATGGCCACAGCTAGAATCATAGAATTCGGTGTATACATTCCTCGGACTGCATAGCTACGCAAAATAAAAAGATTTTTCTAAATTCTTACTTTTTTACTTTTACGGCAAAAATTGGTTGAATCATGATGTTAGGTTATATTGCACTGTGTACGTGAGAGATAACAGATTTTCAAAATTTGTGCTTTTGAAATTAAAATAGGATGGAAATACAACCAACTGTATCACCCACTATCTAGCAATATTTATGGTATTTAAGCTTTTTTAAAAGACTGCTGTCTTATTATTATTTCGATATATATAGTGTAAATATACTGGTAGCCTTGCCTTATAAGCGTTGTTTGAAATAATACAAATTTTATATTTATTTATAAAACTTTTTTTATTTTATTTATTTATTATGAATTACAATACCTAGTAAATTTATATTATAATTTTGGGTCCAGGGATTGAGCCGGGTGACTAAGACCATTGTAGCTAGTTGTTGCAGTGACAGACCAGAGCCTCTGGTGGGAATCGAACCCATAACCCCCACGCTGATAGTCGAGCACGCTACCAACTTGACTACCGGGGCGCTCATTTATATATATATATATATATATATATATATTTGTAGCTCCAATACAAATTTCGCCTACGAATTGATTATTTCCTATCTGGAAATAGCATATTTGAACAGAGTTTTCTTCTAATTCGTCACATCAGCTTATATTTCAAACAGAAACTTCTATAACGAAAGTGGGTGACATCGGTTCAGATTTATATATAGATCCCGATTTGATTCTTTCCGCTCTAGAAACTACATATTTAACAGATTTCCATTAAATTTGGGAAAATGTCTTATATTTTAACTAGAAAACATAAGCTAAAAATGGTTCAGATCGGTTCAGATTTATATATAATTCAAAGTTTGTGTTAAAAATTTCTTACAAATACAGATAGAAGTATGGAATTTGCAGTATATTCTCCTCCCCTAGCTGTATCGTACATCACCCGGTTCAAAGGTAGCGACCTTTTTATACCCTACACCACAAGGTATAGTGACTAGGTGTAGGGTATCATATAGTTGGCCACGCCCGACTTTAACCTTCCTTAATTGTTTTCAATATTCTCATTTGTTTTGGTTTAGCTATATTGAAAAGTTGACATTTTCATGTAATTGTACTGCACTTCTACGAAAATCGACAGCCTCTGTGGAATGCAATCCAACGCCGTTTTTACTTGTTATATAGTAGAGGACTATTAATATTAAAAAAATGAAGCATTACAATTTATTTCAGACACTGCGCCTAAGTATTCCTTATAGTTTGAAGTAGAGAACAAATACAGTGATGTGCATAAAAAATGTTCTAATGTGGTATTGCACTTCTATGTAAAGTCGACAGGCTCTAATCTGCCGGGAATACTTTGTTATACACTCCGTTGTGGAGTGTATCCTAAGATACGTGTAAAATTTCTGTAAAGAAGAATATTTCATAAGATATTTACACAAAATCTGGCTTATGTTATAATATATATAAAGAGTGATTTTTTTGAGGTTAGGATTTTCATGCATTAGTATTTGACAGATCACGTGGGATTTCAGACATGGTGTCAAAGAGAAAGATGCTCAGTATGCTTTGACATTTCATCATGAATAGACTTACTAACGAGCAACGCTTGCAAATCATTGAATTTTATTACCAAAATCAGTGTTCGGTTCGAAATGTGTTTCGCGCTTTACGTCCGATTTATGGTCTACATAATCGACCAAGTGAGCAAACAATTAATGCGATTGTGACCAAGTTTCGCACTCAGTTTACTTTATTGGACATTAAACCAACCACACGAATGCGTACAGTGCGTACAGAAGAGAATATTGCGTCTGTTTCTGAGAGTGTTGCTGAAGACCGTGAAATGTCGATTCGTCGCCGTTCGCAGCAATTGGGTTTGTGTTATTCGACCACATGGAAGATTTTACGCAAAGATCTTGGTGTAAAACCGTATAAAATACAGCTCGTGCAAGAACTGAAGCCAAACGATCTGCCACAACGTCGAATTTTCAGTGAATGGGCCCTAGAAAAGTTGGCAGAAAATCCGCTTTTTTATCGACAAATTTTGTTCAGCGATGAGGCTCATTTCTGGTTGAATGGCTACGTAAATAAACAAAATTGCCGCATTTGGAGTGAAGAGCAACCAGAAGCCGTTCAAGAACTGCCCATGCATCCCGAAAAATGCACTGTTTGGTGTGGTTTGTACGCTGGTGGAATCATTGGACCGTATTTTTTCAAAGATGCTGTTGGACGCAACGTTACGGTGAATGGCGATCGCTATCGTTCGATGCTAACAAACTTTTTGTTGCCAAAAATGGAAGAACTGAACTTGGTTGACATGTGGTTTCAACAAGATGGCGCTACATGCCACACAGCTCGCGATTCTATGGCAATTTTTAGGGAAAACTTCGGAGAACAATTCATCTCAAGAAATGGACCGGTAAGTTGGCCACCAAGATCATGCGATTTGACGCCTTTAGACTATTTTTTGTGGGGCTACGTCAAGTCTAAAGTCTACAGAAATAAGCCAGCAACTATTCCAGCTTTGGAAGACAACATTTCCGAAGAAATTCGGGCTATTCCGGCCGAAATGCTCGAAAAAGTTGCCCAAAATTGGACTTTCCGAATGGACCACCTAAGACGCAGCCGCGGTCAACATTTAAATGAAATTATCTTCAAAAAGTAAATGTCATGGACCAATCTAACGTTTCAAATAAAGAACCGATGAGATTTTGCAAATTTTATGCGTTTTTTTATAAAAAAAAGTTATCAAGCTCTTAAAAAATCACCCTTTATATATATATATATATATCACAAGTAAGAAGGCGTTAAGTTCGGCCGGGCCGAATCTTATATACCCTCCACCACGGAGTGCATTCCACAGTATTACCAGCAGATTAAAGGATGTCGACTTTACATAGAAGCACAGAACCATATTACGAAAATTGTGATATTTTTTATGTAGATTACTATATTTGTTTACTATTTCAAACTATAATGTATACTTATGCGCACTGTTTAAAATCGACTAATATATTTATATAAATAAAATGCTGAAATTGTGAAAGTGAACATGCCTAAATATTAGGCGATTGTCAGTCGCCATTAGAAAGAAGCATTTTCAGATACACACAAAGTGATAAGAAATGTATAAATTTTAAAGATATCCCCATTCGCCCCATTCCCCGACCAAATGTAGAAATTTCGAAAAAACCCTTTTTTCGAGTCTTCATAGTCAGAATGTATACACCAAATTTCATGATTTCAACTTCAGCAGTTTGGTAGGTCCCATTTTTTTAATTATATCCCTTAAAAATACGAATTTCGAAAAATCTCTCTATTTTACGTGTCTACGAATTATTGGGACGTACACACCGAATTTCATGATTCTAGCTTTTGTCGTATCATTGGTACTATATTTCATCCTTTTTATGTCCCATTTCGCAAGCTAAAACTTTTATTTTCTTTGTGGTGCTTCCAAGCTACAAGAGGAATGTCCGCAACAAATTTGAACTGTATGAAAATCAGAAATTTAATTAATAAGCCAAGGCTACCAATATTTGTATACTATGCAATCATAAATACCCTAAATATTGGGGGATAGAGAGTGTATTTTCAGCTACAGTCGTTTGGTTTGTTGTATTTCCATCCTATTTTAATTTCAAAAGTATAAATTTTGAAAATACCTTATCTCTCACGTACGCAGTATAAGACAACTTCATGATTCTACCATTTTTTGTCGTAAAACCAACATAATAAAGTACGCATTTGTAAAAAAATATTTTACGTGGCTATGCAGTCAGACGAATGTATGTTTTGTAATGTTTTGGTACCATTTTTATCCCATTTTTCCAATTTTGCCCCCCTCAAGAGTACGACTATCTAAACTCTGTTTATTTTACGTATCTACATAATTAGAGGGATGTACACTAGAGTGTACCAGGTTACAAGTAAAAAAAAAAGTTCGCCGTACACCTTCGAATATGAAGTATTATTGAAAGGTAGTTTCAAAAAAATTTTTTTTATTTTTTTATGCCGAACGTAGGGGTCGCGCTTTTACATTTTTCTATATAACTTCTGCATTTATAAACGGATTTTAAAGTGTGATACATCGATGTTTTTGTCCGATTTTTTTGTCTTTGAAGTCATTGAGCTCAAACATGATTCATGATTTTATGCGAGCTTTAATTTTCGATTATTAGAGTGGTACATTAGGGTAGTAGCAACTGAGAAATGATGGGTAAGTACCAGAAGGGGGTGCTTGAGCTCAATGACTTCAAAGACAAAAAAATCGGCCTCGTCGAGACAAAAACATCGATGTATCACACTTTAAAATCCGTTTATAAATACAAGTTATATAGAAAAATGTAAAAGCGCGACCCCTACGTTCGGCATAAAAAAATAAAAATTTTTTTTTTGAAACTACCTTTCAATAATACTTCATATTCGAAGGTGTACGGCGAACTTTTTTTTTGAGGTACGCCCTAATGTACACACCGAATTTCATCATTCTAGCTGTATTCGTTTAGTTGGTACTATTTTTAACCCCTGTATCCATTGTATGCCTTGAAAGTACGAATTTGGAAAAAACGTTTTATTTTTCGTGTCTACGCAGTCAGAGGAATGTATACTCCGAATTTCATGACTCTAGCTGCGGTTGGTACTATTTTTACTACTACTATTTTTACTACTATTTTTATCACCTATCCCCATTTAACCACTTAAATGTACGAATTTAGAAAAAATACTTTTATATTATGTATCTACTCTATTAGAGGAATGTACACGCCAAATTTCGTGTTTATATCTGTTGTCGTTTGATAGGTACCATTTTTATCCCTTTTTGTCCCATTTCGCCCCCTACAAATAAAAAACACTCTATGGTGCCCTTTTATCCTATAAAGGGAATGCGCATTGCAAATATCAAGTAAATACAAGCTAATATGTTCAAAAAACAGGCTGAAATACTCTAAATAAAAATAGGGGTATTTTCAGTCCTTGTGAGGGAAAAATTTTTCCCTCTGTGCCGATTTCGCCCACTTTCAATCCCAACCGATCTACAACCATAAGACACATTTACGAAAAATTTGAAACTCCTAGCTCATTTCGTTCGGCCGCTATCGTGCTTTCAACAGACAGACAGACGGACATGGCTATATCGTCTTAGAATTTTACCACGACCCAGAATATATATACTTTATGGGGTCTCCGATGAATATTTCAAGGTGTTACAAACGGAATGACAAAGTAAATATACCCCCATCCTTTAGGTGGAGGGTATAAAAAAATAGAAAAGAGATACCTATTTTAGATTATTTTAATTACAAATCGATTTCACACAATAAGCGTTTCAGTATTTTTAGAATGAGTTCGCTTTGAGTAAATAACATATTATTTTTATTGTGTAGTCAGTACGCAGATACTCAATTCATTTATGTAGTGGTCTGGTCCATATTAATTTGTTCTTCAGTTGGTTTTCCAAACCACTGCAAACTGCATACATATATCAACTCTGAATGCCCTGCTCGTGACATAATTTCCTTAAACTCCAGTTTTAGTTGATGTTCTAAATTGTTATTTAAAATCTTTCAAATCCGACCATTATTTGCACAACTTGTATATGATTTTAATAACTTTATACCCATAATGAAGCAATTTAAATTCAATTCTGATACATGTGTTTGGGAAAGAAAATCACCCTCTGCCTAAAGAAGCTCAACAACGTGTAAATTTATAATCGTATAAATTCGAAAATTATATTAAACTTTATGTACTCCAAGCATACACACACACACACAAATCGAGACTTCTCCCAAATGACACCGAGAACAATTGAGGTTAAGACGATGAAGCTACAGCTCCCGCTACCGTCCCCGCTATTGCTACTGCCAGAATCACACTTCTTAACTGTCGCCGAAATTTAATGGCAAAATTATGACTTGAATCTGTTGTTCTTGGCCGACTGCAAACGTCTTTAAACGGGGCGTATCCTTTTGGTTTTAAATAACAACAATTCTGCAAAGGAACAAATTATTGTTATGGTGTGTTGCTGCAGTGCCATTTTAGCTGCGTGGCGAGGACATGGGACGGACGGACGGACGGAGGAGGGTGGATGTTGTTGATGTTCCATTCAAGTGTAACGACATAATTTCGTATTAGAAGAGCGCACAACAAGAAAAAAATGAAACTTTACAGTCGATTTATCATATTTATTATGCGATTTATGAACAATTTCATGAAAACGAATACACATTAGACGACAAAGTGGGAAATTATTTATGACTTTTCGAATTTTGGTGTTAGAGACAATTTTAATGGCATCGTTCCCCACCTCCTACACGGGATTATGAAATGTAGGGAATGTTCGCAGAAGCAACAGTGGTTGATTGTTGGTTTTATCCCAATGATAAATTAATTGTGTTTTTTTTGTGTATTTAATGATTTCAGTTTTGCAAATTAACCACTTTTTCACTTTGATTTCCTCTCTGAGACAAAGTTTTAGCTCTTGTCACAAAGAGCAAAAATTGTGAACATATAAAATCCAAAAAACTTCATCTTTATATTCGCAAAGAACTTTATAAAATTCGATGTTTTTAACCTTTTCCCCTGTTAAGGTCCATAGGTAACAAACCGTTCAAAATTCAAGGAAACAATCAACTACAATACCACCTGGTCTGTGTTTCTTCTTACAGTGGATCAATGTTTTCATTTTATGGTGTATATGAAAACAATGTTTAAAGTTAATGTCTAGGAGAATTCTTACAGTTAGTATTATATCTCTCTAGTATTATATATTCTCTATTTATGGATCAAAAAAAAATAAAATTTTTAAAGATTAATATGTTCTACGAAAAAATTAACCGAAAAATTTCAGTTAGAAGTGCAGAAAAATTACTTTAGCTTTTTATACCCTCCACCTCCAGGATGGAGGCGTCAATTCAAAAAATAAATATTCTTGTATTTATATTTTCAAAGCCATATATATAGGTAGATAATGGGTGCTACAGTTGGTTGTATTTCTATTCTATTTTAATTCCAAAAGTACAAATTTTGAAAATCCTTTATCAGACGTACATAGTGCAAAATAACCTAACTTCATGATTCAACCAATTTTTGCCGTAAAAGAAAAAGTACGAATTTGGAAAAAAACTTTTTATTTTGCGTGTCTATGTAGTCAGAGGAATGTATACACCGAATTCCATGATTCCAGCTGCGCCCATTTGGTTGGTACCATTTTTACCCCCTTGACGTATCTACGCAATTAGAGTTTCATCATTCTAGCTGTAGTCGTTTAGTTGGTACTATTTTTATCCCTCTGTACCATTGTATCCCTTGAAAGTACTATTTTCGAAAAATTCGTCTATTTTCCGTGTCTACGCAGTGAGAGGAATGTATACTCCGAATTTCATGACTCTAGCTGCGGTCATTTGATTGGTACTACATATTTTTATCCCCTTTTTCATTTTAACCTCAAAAAGTACGAATTTCGAAAAAATCAGTTTATTTTCCGTATCTACACACTCAGAAGGAATGTATACTCCGAATTTCATGACTCTAGCTGCGGTCATTAGATTGGTACTATTTTTATTCCCTTTTTTCATTTTAACCCCAAAAAGTACGTATATTTTACTTAGCTATGCAATCAGAGGAATGTATACACCGAATTTCATAATTCTAGGTACAGCCGTTTGGTTGGTACCATTTTTATCCCTCTATTCCTATTTTACCCCTTAAAAGTACGAATTTGGGAAAAATACCTTTATATTATCTATCTACTCAATTAGAGGAATGTACACACCGAATTTCAATCCCAACCCATCTACGACTATAAGACGCATTTATGGAAAATTTTAACGTTCTAGCTCCTTTCGTTTAGATGCGAGCGTGCTTTCAACAAACGGACGGACGGACATGGCTAGATCGTCTTAGAATTTTATGACGATCAAGAATATATATACTTTATGGGGTCTTAGGTCGATATTTCAAGGTGTTACAAACGGAATGACAAAGTTAGTATACCCCCATCCTGGAGGTGGAGGGTATAAAAATGGTACCAACCTAACGGTTGCACCTAGAATAATGAAAGTCGGTGTATAAAGTCTTCAGATTGCGTAGACACTTAAAATAAACGGATTTTTCGAAATTCGTATTTTTTGGGGTTAAAAATAGTACCAACGAAATGATCGCAGCTAGAGTCATGAAATTCGGAGTATACATTCCTCTGGCTGTGTAGACATGGGTAATAAAATCATAAAAGATTTTTTTTTTTCAAATTTATACTCCCAATTGATACAATGGGTACAGAGAGATAAAAATAGTATTAACTACTGCTAGAATGATGAAATTCGGTGTGCACATCCCTCTAATTGCGTAGACACGTAAAATAAAGAGATTTTAGAAAGTCGTATACTTAAGGGTGAAATAAGAAAATGGGGTTATAAATGGTACCAACTAAACGGCTGCACCAAGAATAATGAAATTCGGTGTATATGTACATTCCTCTGATTTTTTTTGAAATTCGTACTTTTTATACCCTCCACCTCCAGGATGGGGGTATATTCACTTTGTCATTCCGTTTGTAACACCTTGAAATATTCATCGGAGACCCCATAAAGTATATATATTCTGGGTCGTGGTAAAATTCTAAGACGATATAGCCATGTCCGTCTGTCCGTCTGTCCGTCTGTCTGTCTGTCTGTCTGTCTGTTGAAAGCACGATAGCGGCCGAACGAAATGAGCTAGGAGGTTCAAATTTTTCCTAAATGTGTCTTATGGTTGTAGATCGGTTGGGATTGAAAGTGGACGAAATCGGCCCAGAGGGAAAAATTTTTCCCTCACAAGGACTAAAAATACCCCTAATATTTAGAGTATTTCATCATGTTTTTTAAACATATTAGCTTGTATTTAGTTGATATTTGCAATGCGCATTCCCTCTATAGCATAAAAGGGCACCATAGAGTGTTTCTTATTTGTAGGGGGCGAAATGGGACAAAAAGGGATAAAAATGGTACCTATCAAACGACAACAGATAGAAACACGAAATTTGGCGTGTACATTCCTCTAATAGAATAGATACATAATATAAAAGTATTTTTTCTAAATTCGTACTTTTAAGGGGTTAAATGGGGATATAGGGATAAAAAGAGTACCAACCTAACGGCTACACCTAGAATAATGAAATTCGATGTATTCATTCCTCTGATTGCGTAGACACGTAAAATAAAAGAACTTTCCAAAATTCGTACTTTTTGGGGTTCAAATGGAAAAAGGGGATAAAAATAGTACCTACCAAATGACAGCAGCTAGAATCATGAAATTCGGAATATACATTCCGCTGACTGCGTAGACTGCGAAAATAAAATGTTTTTCCCAAATTCGTACTTTCAATTTTAGATAGTCGTACTCTTGAGGGGGCAAAATTGGAAAAAGGGGATAAAAATGGCACCAACAAAATGGCCGCTGATAGAATCATGTAATTCGGTGTATACATTCCTCTGACTGCATAGCCACGTAAAATATTTTTTTTCCAAGTTCGTACTTTATTTTGTTGCTTTTACTGCCTACGTGAGAGATAAGGTATTTTCAAAATTTATACTTTGGAAATTAACATAGGATGGAAATACAACCAACCAAACGACTGTAGCTGAAAGTACACTCTCTATCTCCCAATATTTAGGGTATTTATGATTGCTGCCTTATATTTACTTTATGAATTGAAGTATTATTTCCATTATATATATACATAGTATACAAATATTAGTAGCCTTGGCTTATTGATTAAATTTCTGATTTTCATACAGTTAAAATTTGTAGCGGACATTCCTCTTGTAGCTTGGAAGCACCACAAAGAAAATAAAAGTTTTAGCGGGCGAAATGGGACAAAAAGGGATAAAATATGGTACCAATGATACGACAACAGCTAGAATCATGATATTCGGTGTGTACATCCCTCTTATTACATAGACACGTAAAATAGAGGGATTTTTCGAAATTCGTACTTTTAAGGGATATAATTAAAAAGAGGGATCAAAATGGGACCTACCAAACCGCTGAAGTTGAAATCATGAAATTCGGTGTATAAATTCTGACTATGAAGACTCGAAAAATGTTTTTTTTTTCGAAATTTGTACATTTGGGCGGAGAATGGGGCGAATAGGGATATTATCACTTTGTCTGTATCTGAAAATGCTTCTTTCTAATGGCGACTGACAATCGCCTAATATTTAGGCATGTTCATTTTTACAATTTCAGCATTTTATTTATATATAGTAGTCGATTTTAAACAGTGCGCATAAGTATACATTATAGTTTGAAATAGTAAAAAAATATAGTAATGTGCATAAACATATCACAATTTTCGTAATATGGTTCTGTACTTCTATGTCGACATCCTTTAATCTGCTGGTAATACTGTGGAATGCACTCCGTGGTGGAGGGTATATAAGATTCGGCCCGGCCGAACTTAACGCCTTCTTACTTGTTGGGGTTAAAATGGAAAAATGGGATAAAAATAGTACCAACCAAATGACCGCAGCTAGAGTCATGAAATTCGGAGTATACATTCCTCTGACTGCGTAGACTCAAAAAATAAAAGGTTTTTTCCAATTTCATACTTTCAAGGGATACAATGGGAACAGGGGATAAAAATAGTACCAACTAAACGAATACAGCTAGAATGATGAAATTCGGTGCGTACATCCCTCTAATTGCGTAGACAAGTAATATAAAGAGATTTTAGATAGCCGTACTCTTTAGGGAGTAAAATTGAAAAAAGAGGATAAAAATGGTACCAACCAAATGGGCGCAGTTAGAGTCATGAAACTGCAAAGACACGCAAAGTAAGAAGATTTTTCCAAATTCGTTCTTTTAAGGCAAAAATTGGTTGACTCATGAAGTAAGTTATTTTACACTATTTTAAAATTTGTATTAAAATAGAATGGAAATACAGCCAACTGTGGTAACACCTACCTATCAATATTTATGATATTTAAGCTTTTTTGAAAATATGTATATGAATATTTATTTTTTGAATTGACATGAAGTATTATTTTCATATATTAGTGTGGCTTCTTTTGTGAGGAAGGAAAAAATATTGTTGATGTTCCCGACTAAAATGAAAGAATGGTTTGTTTTATGTATTCTCCCAAAATATTTCTTTTTTATCATTGTTCGTTCGTGAGCTGGACGCGTTCAAAATAACATCTATAAATCAGGTTATTCTTGAATAAAATTCGCGATAAGAATGGTATTGAGAAAAAAACCGCTGGAAATTAAAATCTGTCCCGAGCGTTATTAAACCATATTAAAAACTTGCAATATGACCCAGTATAAAGGACAGATTTATACTACGTGCAATTATTGATGCATTTTTTATAAAAACCGCAATAACTTCCACATTTTTAGTTCGATTTATGTTTTTAGAGACTCGTTGGAGAGGTATTGATAACCAATGGCAATTTTAAGGATTTTCTAACCCATTAAGGGCCGCAAATTTTTTTCTTACTGTTAATACTCCGTGGGCTAAATGTGAAGTAAAAACTGAAATATGGGGTTATTTGCATCGTAAACGCATTCTAGTCTTACAGAAAGCTAATTATAAAAACATTATATGGTTTGATTCGGACCAGATTTTAATTTCTAGCAGGTTTTTTGTAAATACCATTCTCACCGTGAATTTTATTCATGAAAAACCTGATTTATAGAGGAATTTCGTGACTCTAGTTGTTCCATTTTACCCCCTAAAAGTACGAATTTCGAAAAAATCCCTTTATTTTACGTGTCTACACAATCACAGAAATGTATACACCGAATTTTATTCTTGTAGGTGCAGCCGTAAAAAGTAAAAAAATTAAAAAAAAAGTTCGCCGTACACCTTCGAATATGAAGTATTATTGAAAGGTAGTTTCAATTTTTTTTTTGTATTTTTTTATGCCGAACGTAGGGGTCGCGCTTTTACATTTTTCTATATAACTTCTGCATATATAAACGGATTTTAAAGTGTGATACATCGATGTTTTTGTCTCGACGAGGCCGATTTTTTGAAAATCGACATACTTCCTTAGGAAGAGTTTCATGATTTTATGCGAGCTTTAACCTCGTCGAGACAAAAACATCGATGTATCACACTTTAAAATCCGTTTATAAATGCAGAAGTTATATAGAAAAATGTAAAAGCGCGACCCCACGTTCGGCATAAAAAAATAAAAATTTTTTTTTTTGAAACTACCTTTCAATAATACTTCATATTCGAAGGTGTACGGCGAACTTTTTTTTTGAGGTACGCCCTAATGTACACATTTGTTTCTAGCTGTTGTCTTTCGGTAGCCATTTTTGGCCCATTTCGGCCTCTACAAATAAAAATCACTTTATTGTGACCGTTTTTGCTATACCAACTATCAAACAAATATAAGCAAACATATTCAAAAAGCATTATGAAATACTGTAAATATTAGATGTAATTAGGGGTATCTTCAGTCCGATCTACAACTATAAGACGCATTCATGCAATATACGGACGGACGGACATGACTAGATCCTATTAGAATTTTATGACGATCAAGAATATATATACTTTATAGGGTCCCAGGTCGACATTTCACGGTGTTACAAACATAATGACAAAATTAGTATACCCCTATCCTGGAGGAGGAGGGTATAAAAATAAGAAAAGCCTGAAGTCCGATGGGGCCTACTATATGATATCTTCCACTTTCTATGACATTTGCAATGGTAGCTGTATACAGGGTGCGCAAAAGACGCGAAGAGATTTGAAAAATTAATAATTTTTCTAATTTAATTTTCTCCCCTTTACTTTTTATACCCTACACCACTTCGTGGTCTAGGGTATTATAAGTTAGTTTTCCGCCAAATGTTTGTAACACCAAGAAATAATTGAGCTAGACCCACCTTTAAGTATACGGATCGGCTTAGAATCGCCAGCTGAGTCGATTTAACGATGTCTGTCTGTCCGTCCGTCCGTCCGTCCGTCCGTCCGTCCGTCCGTCTGTCCGTCTGTCCGTCTGCTGTCCATCTAAGCTTGTTCGCACTCTACAGGTCGCAATTGTTGTCCGATTGTCATGAAACTTGACAGAAGTTATTTTTTCTGGCCAGGGACCATTGGTATTGAATTTGGAGGAAATCGGTTCAGATTTAGATATAGCCCCCATACAAATGTCGGTCCCGATTTGACATTTTTCGCTCTAGAAACTACACATTGTACCCGATTTTCTTTAAAATTGGCACAATAGCTTATATTCCAACTAGAAACACCTATGCAAAAATTGGGTAAGATCGGTTCAGATTTAGATATAGCCCCCATACAAATGTCGCTCCCGATTTGACATTTTCCGCTCTAGAAACGACATATTGTACCCGATTTTCTTTAAATTTTGCAGAACATCTTATAATCGAACTAGAAACACGTATGCAAAAATTGGGTAAGATCGGTTCAGATTTAGATATAGCCCCCATACAAATGTCGCTCCCGATTTGACATTTTCCGCTCTAGAAACGACATATTGTACCCGATTTTCTTTAAATTTTGCAGAACATCTTATAATCCAACTAGAAACGCGTATGCAAAAATTGGGTAAGATCGGTTCAGATTTAGATATAGCCCCCATACAAATGTCGCTCCCGATTTGACATTTTCCGCTCTAGAAACGACATATTGTACCCGATTTTCTTTAAATTTTGCAGAACATCTTATAATCGAACTAGAAACACGTATGCAAAAATTGGGTAAGATCGGTTCAGATTTAGATATAGCCCCCATACAAATGTCGCTCCCGATTTGACATTTTCCGCTCTAGAAACGACATATTGTACCCGATTTTCTTTAAATTTTGCAGAACATCTTATAATCCAACTAGAAACACGTATGCAAAAATTGGGTAAGATCGGTTAAGATTTAGATATAGCCCCCATACAAATGTCGCTCCCGATTTGACATTTTCCGCTCTAGAAACGACATATTGTACCCGATTTTCTTTAAATTTTGCAGAACATCTTATAATCCAACTAGAAACACGTATGCAAAAATTGGGTAAGATCGGTTCAGATTTAGATATAGCCCCCATACAAATGTCGCTCCCGATTTGACATTTTCCGCTCTAGAAACGACATATTGTACCCGATTTTCTTTAAAATTGGCACAACATTTTATAATCGAACTAGAAACACGTATGCAAAAATTGGGTAAGATCGGTTCAGATTTAGATATAGCCCCCATACAAATGTCGCTCCCGATTTGACATTTTCCGCTCTAGAAATGACATATTGTACCCGATTTTCTTTAAATTTTGCAGAACATCTTATAATCCAACTAGAAACACGTATGCAAAAATTGGGTAAGATCGGTTCAGATTTAGATATAGCCCCCATACAAATGTCGCTCCCGATTTGACATTTTCCGCTCTAGAAACGACATATTGTACCCGATTTTCTTTAAATTTTGCAGAACATCTTATAATCCAACTAGAAACACGTACAGAGTTACAAGCCGAACCATAATTATCGGCGGCGGCGGCGCTGTTCAAAATGGGTCGGCGGCGGCGGCTTTCGGCTGATTTTCCGGCTCGTTCAGTCATTCGAATACCCCTATTTATTTGACAATTTTGGGAAAATAGAAGGAACAATTTTCTTTTATTTTTTGGCAAGTAGTTCAATATTTGTTAATATTAGCCAATGTTCCAATAATTTAATATTGTTATTAGGGTATCCAATTATTCGGACGTTTATATTAATGGATTTTTCGTTTATTTGAAAACAAAAAATTTCCAATTAATCGAATAATGAAGTCGAGAGTTATTCGATTAACCGATAAATCCACTTAAATAAAAATTTTGCAGAACATCTTATAATCGAACTAGAAACACGTATGCAAAAATTGGGTAAGATCGGTTCAGATTTAGATATAGCCCCCATACAAATGTCGCTCCCGATTTGACATTTTCCGCTCTAGAAACGACATATTGTACCCGATTTTCTTAAAATTTTGCAGAACATCTTATAATCCAACTAGAAACACGTATGCAAAAATTGGGTAAGATCGGTTCAGATTTAGATATAGCCCCCATACAAATGTCGCTCCCGATTTGACATTTTCCGCTCTAGAAACGACATATTGTACCCGATTTTCTTTAAATTTTGCAGAACATCTTATAATCCTACTAGAAACACGTATGCAAAAATTGGGTAAGATCGGTTCAGATTTAGATATAGCCCCCATACAAATGTCGCTCCCGATTTGACATTTTCCGCTCTAGAAACGACATATTGTACCCGATTTTCTTTAAAATTGGCACAACATTTTATAATCGAACTAGAAACACGTATGCAAAAATTGGGTAAGATCGGTTCAGATTTAGATATAGCCCCCATACAAATGTCGCTCCCGATTTGACATTTTCCGCTCTAGAAATGACATATTGTACCCGACTTTCTTTAAATTTTGCAGAACATCTTATAATCCAACTAGAAACACGTATGCAAAAATTGGGTAAGATCGGTTCAGATTTAGATATAGCCCCCATACAAATGTCGCTCCCGATTTGACATTTTCCGCTCTAGAAACGACATATTGTACCCGATTTTCTTTAAATTTTGCAGAACATCTTATAATCCAACTAGAAACACGTACAGAGTTACAAGCCGAACCATAATTATCGGCGGCGGCGGCGCTGTTCAAAATGGGTCGGCGGCGGCGGCTTTCGGCTGATTTTCCGGCTCGTTCAGTCATTCGAATACCCCTATTTATTTGACAATTTTGGGAAAATAGAAGGAACAATTTTCTTTTATTTTTTGGCAAGTAGTTCAATATTTGTTAATATTAGCCAATGTTCCAATAATTTAATATTGTTATTAGGGTATCCAATTATTCGGACGTTTATATTAATGGATTTTTCGTTTATTTGAAAACAAAAAATTTCCAATTAATCGAATAATGAAGTCGAGAGTTATTCGATTAACCGATAAATCCACTTAAATAAAATATTATTAATAAGAGTTATATAGACAAGATACGGCAGTTTACGGGTAGTTCAACTATATATTGAACGTTTATTATGTATCTGATTTTAATTAAAAATTGTAACATCAAATTCGAGATTCATTAGAAGTTGACAAAAATCCTAATATCTTATCAAAATAAAGAACATTCCCTTAAATGAGCATAATATCAGAAGTTATCCATTGACTTTTTTCGAATATGGATCATATGATTTATAACAGAACTGACTTTATTATCACGGTGTTAACCTAAATTTTTCTATGAATTTACTATTCTACGAAATTACTATTCTTTAAATTTTAAATAATTCCGAAGTTATTGCTATTTTTAAATGAAGTCGGATAAATCGTTATTTTAATATCTGTGGAGCATACAAATCAAAAATCGAAAAAATTGTGGTTTTATATTTGGTGTACCCAAATGGAGCAAACTGGCTATTCAAAATCAATTTATCATACAAAGCATACGACGATTTCATATGTTTTTAAAGGCAAACCTTATAATATCGATTAATCGATTATTTGGGACAATTTATTCGAATTATTCATTATTGGAAAATAATGATTTTTTATTGTTCGAACAAATATTTGACAAAAATTATTCGATTAATCGAATAAAATTTAATCGGTTGAATACCCTAATTGTTAACCCATACAATTCAAATTCCCAAAATTCATAATATAAATAAATAAATGTAATAAATATTTTTGCAATTACAGCTTTTCATGTGAGGCATATTTGACCAGACGTTCTTGAATATCATAATCCTTCCAAAGAATGATAATACTCTACCTACTTTGACACACTAAAGAAGCACAATAGATATTGTTATTTATAGGAACACGTGAACACACGTACTGGAATTGACTTATATAAATGAAAGAAAGATCAATATATTTCACAGCAGTAGGTTGTCTAAGTTGACATTTATATTTTCTTTTGTAATTTTAAGTGGGTTGTCTATTTTGGTAGTAAGATTTGACTGAGCTAGAACTCTGTCAAATCACGGCGGCGTGGTTGAAGTCGATATGAGTCGATGAAATCGGCGGCGTGCTTGAGTCGATTTGAGCCGATGAAATCGGCGGCGGCGCGGCTCGTGCAGAAACATGCGGCGGCGGCGGCTTGTCGGCTTAAAATCGGTCGGCTTGTATCTCTGAACACGTATGCAAAAATTGGGTAAGATCGGTTCAGATTTAGATATAGCCCCCATACAAATGTCGCTCCCGATTTGACATTTTCCGCTCTAGAAACGACATATTGTACCCGATTTTCTTTAAATTTTGCAGAACATCTTATAATCCAACTAGAAACACGTATGCAAAAATTGGGTAAGATCGGTTCAGATTTAGATATAGCCCCCATACAAATGTCGCTCCCGATTTGACATTTTCCGCTCTAGAAACGACATATTGTACCCGATTTTCTTTAAATTTTGCAGAACATCTTATAATCCAACTAGAAACACGTATGCAAAAATTGGGTAAGATCGGTTCAGATTTAGATATAGCCCCCATACAAATGTCGCTCCCGATTTGACATTTTCCGCTCTAGAAACGACATATTGTACCCGATTTTCTTTAAATTTTGCAGAACATCTTATAATCCAACTAGAAACACGTATGCAAAAATTGGGTAAGATCGGTTCAGATTTAGATATAGCCCCCATACAAATGTCGCTCCCGATTTGACATTTTCCGCTCTAGAAACGACATATTGTACCCGATTTTCTTTAAAATTGGCACAACATTTTATAATCGAACTAGAAACACGTATGCAAAAATTGGGTAAGATCGGTTCAGATTTAGATATAGCCCCCATACAAATGTCGCTCCCGATTTGACATTTTCCGCTCTAGAAACGACATATTGTACCCGATTTTCTTTAAATTTTGCAGAACATCTTATAATCCAACTAGAAACACGTATGCAAAAATTGGGTAAGATCGGTTCAGATTTAGATATAGCCCCCATACAAATGTCGCTCCCGATTTGACATTTTCCGCTCTAGAAACGACATATTGTACCCGATTTTCTTTAAATTTTGCAGAACATCTTATAATCCAACTAGAAACACGTATGCAAAAATTGGGTAAGATCGGTTCAGATTTAGATATAGCCCCCATACAAATGTCGCTCCCGATTTGACATTTTCCGCTCTAGAAACGACATATTGTACCCGATTTTCTTTAAATTTTGCAGAACATCTTATAATCCAACTAGAAACACGTATGCAAAAATTGGGTAAGATCGGTTCAGATTTAGATATAGCCCCCATACAAATGTCGCTCCCGATTTGACATTTTCCGCTCTAGAAACGACATATTGTACCCGATTTTCTTTAAATTTTGCAGAACATCTTATAATCCAACTAGAAACACGTATGCAAAAATTGGGTAAGATCGGTTCAGATTTAGATATAGCCCCCATACAAATGTCGCTCCCGATTTGACATTTTCCGCTCTAGAAACGACATATTGTACCCGATTTTCTTTAAATTTTGCAGAACATCTTATAATCCAACTAGAAACACGTATGCAAAAATTGGGTAAGATCGGTTCAGATTTAGATATAGCCCCCATACAAATGTCGCTCCCGATTTGACATTTTCCGCTCTAGAAACGACATATTGTACCCGATTTTCTTTAAAATTGGCACAACATTTTATAATCGAACTAGAAACACCTATGCTGAAGGTGGGTATGATCGGTTCAGATTTAGATATAGCCCTAATACAAATGTCGCTCCCGATTTGACATTTTCCGCTCTAGAAACGGCATATTGTACCCGATTTTCTTTAAATTTTGCAGAACATCTTATAATCGAACTAGAAACACGTATGCAAAAGTTGGATAAGATCGGTTCAGATTTCGAAATGTTTGCTCCCGAATGTTTAACCGATTTTGGCCAAACTTTACATATTATATTTCACCAATAAACATACATGGTGAAAGCGGGTCACATCGTTCCAGGTTTCAATATACCCCTATACAAATGTCCTTTCCGATTTAACATTTTTTGTCAAACACATACATTTACAGGATGCAAAAATCCTTCCCGATTTCACTTTTTTACCAAATTGAATTGTAATGAGATAGAAAGTCCGTCCGTCTTTAGCATTTCCTTACTTGTTTGGGAGATGCCCATATGTCCATACTTTGGTATAACACAAATGGATCGGATCTTCATCAAATTTTGCAGATCATGGTATTTTTCAACCAGGAATACCTACCGTGAATGAGAAATATATAGGCCCATGTTTTGGACCAGGCCCAAAATTTAGTTATAGGCCCCCTTTTGAAATGTCGGTCCAATTCATCCTATTACTACTGTATAATTTGTATTTGTCTATCGGATAATTGGATCAATTACCATATTATTAACCATATTCATTAAATGAAGATGCATTTATAGTATAATTTATATGAACTACATAAAATTGCTCCCATGAAATAAATGGGTTTAGTAATCAAAGCGAGGTACATACGCAGGGAGTGGTGTAGGGTATTATATAGTCGGCCCCGCCCGACTTTAGCCCTTCCTTACTGGTTTTTTCTATGAATTTACTATTCTATGAAATTACTATTCTTTAAATTTTAAATAATTCCGAAACTATTGGCCAGTATTTGCTATTTTTAAATGAAGTCGGATAAATCCTTATTTTAATATCTGTGGAGCATACAAATCAAAAATCGACAAAATTGTGGTTTTATATTTGGTGTTTCATAGTTTTTTACCCAAATGGAGCAAACCGGCTATTCAAAATCAATTTATCATACAACGCATATGACGATTTCATTAGTTTTTAAGGCAAAACTTTTAATATAGATTAATCGATTTGGGACAATTCGTTCGAATTATTCGTTATTCGAAAATCATGATTTTTTATTATTCGAAAAAATATTTGACAAAAATTATTCGATTAATCGTGGTTGGGCACCATAATTGTTATCCCATACAATAATTTTTTGGGATTGTTAATCCATTCCAAAAAATTTATAATATGGATAAATTTAATAAATATTTTTGCAATTACAGCTTTTCATGTGAGGCTTGAATATCATAATCCTTCCAAAGAATAATAATACTCTACCAACTTTGACACACTAAAGAAGCACAATAGAGGAGCTGTTGTTCATTGTTATTTATAGAAACACATGGTCACACGTACTGGAATTGACTTATATAAATGCGACTTTCAAATCAAAATACAATCATTCAATTTTCTATAGCCGTCATCATATAGTGGGATACCAAATTCAATGAAAGATCAATATATTTCACAGCAGTAGGTTGTCTAAGTCGACATTTATATTTTCTTTTCTAATTTTAAGTGGGTTGTCAATTTTGCTAGTAAGATTTGACTGAGTTAGAAATCCGTCAAATCTCGGCTGCGTGGTTGAAGTCGATTTGAGACGATGAAATCGGCGGCGGCGCGGCTCGTGCAGAAGCATACGGCGGCGGCGGCTTGTCGGCTTAAATTCGGTCGGCTTATATCTCTGAATAGAAACCCTGAAAAAGAGAGCACCCAAAGAAGAGAAAAAGATGCTCATCTTGTGATTCGGAGTAGTGAAAATTGTGATATTCACCAATGAATTTAACATGGAGTTGTCACAGGCGGATATCCTTTATTTTGAAAGACTTAAAAGTTATTTTAAAGTGTTGGAACCACTTTTTCACTACACCATTTCCAAGTGGAATTCAGAAAAGATCATCTGTAATTCAGAATTTCCATTTGAAATTCAGAACACATCAGTTGATATTCAGAAATTCCATTTGAAATTCAGAAGTCATCAAATGAATTTCAGAATATTTCATACGAAATTCACAACTCATCAAATGGATTTCAGAATATTTCATACGAAATTCAGAACTTTTCATTTGTAATTCAGAAGTTATCAATTCAGAAATTATATTCTACGCATGTAAAGCTTTTTAAAAGATATTTACATACAATATAAATTATTTATTAATTACGGTTGTATATATTCTTAGCTTTATATATCGCCGGAATTAAATCATGTAATACAAAGAGTAGAATGGTAACACACAGAGATCGTATAACTACAGGAGGAGAAATCTCACTATTTGTATGCTAACTTCCAGAAATGCGAGAGTAACATTTGCTTCTGCAAAGCACATTTGTTTGTTGTTATTTTATTGTTTTATAAGGTTTTGCTAAGAAAACTAAATATTTTACAACATCTAACAATAAAATTTGTATGTATTCTTTTCGTTTTTGTGTATATTTTTTAATGTACCCATTGTTTTCCTCATTTTCATATTTTGATTTAAACATGGCTGCAAAATTTGCATTCTCTGTCATCTCTCAACGTTGCGTCGGTAATAACAGCAAATAGCGAGATTACTTGTCTTGAATATAGAAAGTCTTTGGTAACACTCCACTTATCTTGCAAAGTTGGTTAACTCGGCCAAGTTAAAGTTTGAAATGAAAATTATGTACCGATTACAGAAAAATGTTATTTTTGTTGTTTTTAATTTCACGTCTATTGACGGTCAAAAAGTGATTCGCTATTAATTGCCTGTTAAATATTATTAAAGCTTGTGGGAGGACAATCTATTTCTTGATTTCATTGCATATTTATAATACAAATAATAAACAACATATTAAAATAATTAATTGTTTTCTTTAATGAATTTTATCAATTTATATATATTTATGTATGACTGACTTTGGAGTATATCGACTTATTTCTCTATAAATGTTTTCCGAATTTTGTTTGATAACTTCTGAATTTCATATGAAATGTTCTGAAATTCTTTTGATGAGTTCTGAGTTTCAAATAACAAGTTCTGATTTTCAATTGATGAATTCTGAATTTCAAATGGAATCTTTGAATATCAAGTGACGAGTTCTAAATTTGAAATGGAATTTCTGAATATCAAGGGATGAGTTCTGAATTTCAAATGGAATTTCTGAATATCAATTGATGAGTTCTGAATTTCAAATGGAATTTCTGAATATCAAGTTGCGAGTTCTGAATTTGAAATGGAATTTCTGAATTTCAAGTGATGAGTTCTGAATTTCAAATGGAATTTCTGAATTTCAATTGAAGAGTTCTGAATAACAATTGATCTTTTCTGAATTGCACTTGCAAATGGTGTAGTTTCCATTTCTGTTTTAAAAAATCGCCGCTACCGGGGCACTATGGTCCCAAATCCATTTTTTTGCAGAAATTCAAAAAAAAATAAAATTGGAAAATGGTAAATGTTTATATATTTTCTTTATGGCAACACTCCAAGCAATCAAGAAAATATACTGGTGGAAATTAGGTGGCAACACCACAAGCTTGAATGGGACTTAAACTTTGCGGTTCAAAAAAAGTGGGATTAATTTTGATATAAAGCAGTTTTACAAATTTATTAAAATCAAGACTTAACAAGTAAGAAGGCGTTAAGTTCGGCCGGGCCGAATCTTATATACCCTCCACCACGGAGTGCATTCCACAGTATTACCAGCAGATTAAAGGATATCGACTTTACATAGAAGCACAGTACCATATTACGAAAATTGTGATATTTTTATGCACATTACTATATTTGTTTACTATTTCAAACTATAATGCGCACTATTTGAAATCGACTACTATATATAAATAAAATGCTGAAATTGTGAAAGTGAACATGCCTAAATATTAGGCGATTGTCAGTCGCTACTAGAAAGAAGCATTTTCAGATACAGACAAAGTGATAAGAAAAGTATAAATTTTAAAGATATCCCCATTCGCCCCATACGTATTTCGAAAAATCCCTCTACTTTACGTGTCTATGCAATTAAAGGGATGTACACACCGAATTTTATGATTCTAGCTGTTGTCGTATCATTGGTACCATATTTTATGCCTTTTCGTCCTTTGTGGTGCTTCCAAGCTACAAGAGGAAATAAACTGTATGAAAATAAGAAATTTAATTAATAAGCCAAGGCTACCAATATTTGTTTATATATATGTAATGGATATAATACTTCAATAAAGTAAATTTTCAGCTACAGTCGTTTGGTTGGTTGTATTTCCATCCTATTTTAATTTCAAAAGTATAATTTTTTAAACTTCATGATTCTACCATTTTTTGTCGTAAAAACAACAAAATAAAGTACGAATTTGGAAGAAAAGATATTTTACGTGGCTATGCTATGTATACACCGAACTCCGTGATTCTATCAGCGGCCATTTTGTTGGTACAATTTTTATCCCCTTTTTCCTATTTGCCCCCTCAAGAGTACGACTATCTAAAATCACTTTATTTTACGTATCTACACAATTAGAGGGATGTACACACTGAATTTCATCATTCCAGCTGTATTCGTTTAGTACTATTTTCGTTTGGTACTATTTTTATCCCCTGTAGAAATTGTATCCCTTGAAAGTACGAATTTTGGAAAAAAACGTTTTATTTTTCGGTCTACTCAGTCAGAGGAATGTATATTCCGAATTTCATGATTTCAGCTGCTGTCATTTGGTAGGTACTATTTTTATCCCCTTTTTCCATTTGAACTCCAAAAAGTACGAATTTTAGAAAGTTCTTTTATTTTACGTGTCTACGCAATCAGAGGAATGTATACATCGAATTTCATTATTCTGGGTGCAGCCGTTAAGTTGGTACTATTTTTATCCCTCTATCCCCATTTAATCCCTTAAAAGTACGAATTTAGAAAAAATACTTTTATATTATGTATTTACTCTATGAGAGGAATGTACACGCCAAATTTCGTGTTTCTATCTGTTGTCGTTTGATAGGTACTATTTTTATCCCTTTTTCGTCCCATTTCGCACCCTACAAATAAAAATCACTCTATGGTGCCCTTTTATGCTATAAAGGGAATGCGAATTGCAAATATCAAGTAAATACAAGCTATTATGTTCAAAAAACATGCTGAAATACTCTAAATATTAGGGGTATTTTCAGTGCTTGTGAGGGAAAAATTTTTCCCTCTGGCCCGATTTCGCCCACTTTCAATCCCAACCGATCTGCAAACATAAGACACATTTAGGAAAAATTTGAACCTCCTAGCTCATTTCGTTCGGCCGCTATCGTGCTTTCAACAGACAGACAGACAGACGGACATGGCTATATCGTCTTAGAATTTTACCACGACCCAGAATATATATACTTTATGGGGTCTCCGATGAATATTTTAAGGTGTTACAAACGGAATGACAAAGTGAATATACCCCCATCCTGGAGGTGGAGGGTATAAAAAGAAAATAATAAAGTGACTATATTATGAAAATTGACGGCAAGAGTTGTTAGTTGAAAAATTATATTTAACATTTTATGATTATTGTGGTCTTGTAAGTATTCATAGATATTGTAATTTTGTGATTTGTAGAGAACATAATCTATAAATGTCGTGGACCAAAAGTTATATGTATGACTCAACTTGACTCAAAGTGTAAATGTGAAAGTGTTCGTCTGAGGTTGTATATAGTTTATGGTGGAATTAATATCTCGTCAGCATTTTTCGGCAAACTCCAAAAATTGTCATTTTATTTTAGCACAGTTTTTGATTAGCAATAGACATATATATGATTATATCTCTGAATTAGTTTTGTGTACGAGAACCATCAATATTTTATTTAAAAGGCCTTTGAAATGGTATACAACATCATTCACCTTTTTGTACATATGTATACATTTTACTTTATTTCTTGAAATAATTATTTAAATTGCAGTTTAAAGTATACATTTCGTCAAAATAAACAACTATTCATTCTTTTAAGCTTTCATAAAGTTTTGTTTTTGGTCACCCTGTACCAATACAGGGTGATAATTATGTTGGTTATATATTGAGTTTATGTGGGAGGTGGTAGTGGGCGTGGTCCGATCGGCCCAATTTTATTTTTATTTTTTGCGTATGATATGTCTAGCAAATGTGCAAAATTACAAGACTGTATGTTTATTTTTCGACTTTATGCCATAACAAATGGATTTGGGACCAGTGTGCGGGCGTAGAACAGCGGACCTTCTGGTTGCTACTACGGCACTCTAACCATCTCAGCTATCCTCTGTTGTGAGTGGTGAATAAATCAAATCATTTAGTTCGGTAGAACTGACAATAGGAAAATTAACAAAATATATATTTAATATGAACTAATATATAATGCTAATAAATATTAAATTAAATCAGTATTAAATAAATTAACACTACTTAATTTTACTCATAAAGGGTGTTTTTTATTGGGGTATAGAACTTTAAGTTGGCATCACTTTTTTAACTGGCGGCCATTTTGTCAGCTGTCACGTGATTAATATTTAGTTTGGTTTGCCATTTCATCATGAACAGGTTGACAAAAGAACAACGCTTGCAAATCGTGCAAATTTATTTCGAAAGTAATGGTTCAGTTCGCGAAGTTCACCGCAAGCTCCGTCCATTTTATCGACATAATCGTCCATCAGAGCAATTAATTCGGTTAACCATGGATCGTTTTCGCACTACGTTTACTCTATGTGATAATACGCATCCGCAGAGACGTCGAACAGTGCGCACCGAAGAAACAATTGCCGCTGTAGAGCAAAGTGTTGAAGAGGACCCGAATGAATCGATTCGCCACCGTGCACAGCAATCGGAGCTTTGGAAAATTGGACCTGTAGAATTGGCTATATTCGAGCCAGTCGCGGCGGCCACATGCCCGAAATCATATTTAAACATTAATGGCATAAAATTATCCTTCCAATAAAGTCAAATTGATGGACATTAAAACGACTTTCTTGTGTTTTATTTCAATTCGAAGTTCTATACCTCAATAAAAAACACCCTATATTATGTAGTATTTATAATTAAAAAATTAAATATTTTATTTTGTTTATTTTTTTATATTTTTTTTTGTTTATTACTTTTATAAAAAAGCAATGTTTAATTTTGTATAATTTTAACAAATTAAATTTTTGTGCTTAATTTTATTTAAATTAAAAATTTATTTAAATTTTCTTAAAATTTTAAGAAAATTTAAATAAAATTAAGCATAAAAATTTAATTTGTTTAAATTATACAAAATTAAACATTGTTTATTTATAAAAATAATAAATAAACAAAGTTTTTTCCCGAGCCACGATTCGAACCCGAGACCTTCTGTGTGCAAAGCGGACACCTTACCTCTGTGACCCCATACTAAAAAGTTGTTCCCGTGCTATTCGTAAAATGGAATAATAACATATTATCGACTTTTTGGAAACTGCTTAAAAGAACTTCCTCAAAAGCGGGAAAAGTCACTTTTGGATTTTGAGATGCGATTAAAACGTGTTTCCTACGGAGGTACTTCCATTTTTTGCTGGGAATCCAACAATTCCTAAAAACGAAGAATGTAAATTCCAAAAATTTGATTTTCCCGAAAACAACCATGATTCCTTAATTTCGACAATGAAAAGAATATGAGTTTTGGTGTTAGGGCTGTTTTTCCTTTAGGCGGTATAACTAATTTAAGACAACAGTAGAAAAATAACTCATCACTTTTTAAAAAAAAAACAAGTAAAAACGGCGTTAAGTTCGGCCGGGCCGAACTTTATATACCCTCCATCATGGATTGCATTCCACAGAAGCTGTCGAGTTTCGTAGAAGTGCAGTAATAGTACAGCAAAATATTTTTTTAATATAGGCAAACCAAAACAAATACAAATATTGACAAAATAATTTTATAAATAAATATAATATTTTATTACTTCAAACTACGCTTATAAAGCAAGGCTACCAATATGTTTACACTATATATATCGAAATAATACTTCACGTCAATTCAAAAAAGTAAATATTCTTACAAATATTTATATAGCTTACCTTAAATACCAAAAAAATTGTTAGATAGTGGGTGCTACAGTAGGTTCTATTTTAATTACAAAAGTACAAATTTTGAAAATCAATTATCTCACGTACATAGTGCAAAATAACCTAACTTCACGATTCAACCATTTTTTGCGTAAAATTAAAAAATATGAGTTTGGAAAAATCTTTTTATTTTGCATGTCTATGCAGTCAGAGGGATGTATACTCTGAATTTCACGACTCTAGCTGTTGTCATTTGGTTGGTACTATTTTTATCCCCTTTTTCATTTTAACCCCAAAAATTACGAATTTCCAAAAATCCGTTTATTTTACATGTCTACGCAATCAGACGAATGTATACAACGAATTTCATTATTCTAGATGCAGCCGTTTGGTTGGCACCATTTTTATCCCTCTATTCCCATTTTACCCCTTAAAAGTACGAATATGGAAAAAAATAGTTTTACATTATGTATCTACTCAATTAGATCAATGTACACACAAAATTTCGTGTTTCTAGCTGTTATCGTTTAATATGTACCATGTTTATCCCTTTTTTGCCCCATTGCGTCCCCTACGAATAAGAATCACTTTATCGTGCGCTTTTATGCTATAAGGGGAATGTTCAAATATCAAGTAAATACAAGCAGACATATACAAAAAGCGGGCTGAAATACTCTAAATATTAGGGGTATTTCAGTCCTTGTTAGGGAAGCATTTTTCCCTCTGGGCCGATTTCGCCCACTTTCAATACCAACCGATCTGCAACCATAAGACACATTTAGGGAAAATTTGAACCTCCTAGCTCATTTAGTCCGTGCTTTCAACAGACAGACGGACATGGCTATTTCGTCTTAGAATTTTACCACGACCCAGAATATATATACTTTATGGGGTGTCCGATGAATATTTTCAGGTGTTACAAACGGAATGACAAAGTAAATATACCCCCATCCTGGTGGTGGAGGGTATAAAAAACAAGTAAGGAAAGGCTCCGTTCCACTCCACTTTCTATCCGAATTCAATTCAATTCGGTAAAAAAGTGAAAACGGGAAGAATGTTTGTATATTTCCTAATCACAGGCTAATATGACCTGGTCCAATTTGTCAAATTGAAAATTTGTATGGGAGATGTATGTAAATCTGAACCGATCAGACCCATTTTCACCATGGGTGTTTCTAGTTAAATTTATGTAATTTATTTTGCATGATTTGAAGACAATCTGATACAATATGTGGTGTGGGAGCTATATATATATATCTGAACCGCTATAACCTATATTCACCACAAGTCTTCCTAATTTGAGTATAAGATGTTTTGCCAAATTTGAAGACAATCTGATAAAATATGTGGTTTCTAGAGCAGAAAATGTCGAAGCGAAATTTGTATGGGGGCTATATATAAATCTGAACCGATCTAACACATTTTTACCGCAGGTGTTTCTAGTGGAAATAAAGAGTGATTTTTTTGAGGTTAGGATTTTCATGCATTAGTATTTGACAGATCACGTGGGATTTCAGACATGGTGTCAAAGAGAAAGATGCTCAGTATGCTTTGACATTTCATCATGAATCGTCTTACAAACGAACAACGCTTGCAAATTATTGAATTTTATTATCAAAATGCGTGCTCTGTTAAGAAAGTTCATTGCGCGCTTCCATTTTATGGTCAGTTTAATCGACCCACTGAAGCGGCTATTCGGGCTATTGTGACTAAATTTCGCACCAAATTTACATTGTTGGACATTAAACCACCAACACGCTTACGTAGAGTGCGAACTGAAGAAAATATCGCAGCTGTATCGGCCAGTGTTAATGATGACCACCAATTTTCGATTCGTCGCCGTTCGCACCAATTGGGTCTCTGTTACTCAAAAACGTGGAAAGGCAAAAAGTGGACTAAGCGGATGGACCACCTAAGACGCAGCCGCGGTCAACATTTAAATGAAATTATCTTCAAAAAGTAAATGTCATGGACCAATCTAACGTTTCAAATAAAGAACCGATGAGATTTTGCAAATTTTATGCGTTTTTTTTAAAAAAAAAGTTATCAAGCTCTTAAAAAATCACCCTTTATAAGATGTTTCGTGAATTTTGAAGACAATCTGATAAAATATGTGTTTTCTAGAGCGGAAAAAGTCGAATTGGGAGCGAAATTTGTATGGGAGCTATATGTAAATCTGAACCGATCCAAAACATTTTTACCACAGATGTTTCTAGTTGAAATATAAGATGTTTCGTAAATTTTGAAGACAATCTGAAAAAATATGTGGTTTCTAGAGCGGAAAAAGTCGAATTGGGAGCGAAATTTATATGGGAGCTATATGTAAATCTGAACCGACCCAAAACATTTTTATTACAGGTGTTCCTACTTTAAATATAAGATGTTTTGTCAAATCTGAGACAAATCGGAAATAATCAAATCGGGGGAGACATTTGTATGGGAGCTATATATAAATCTGAACCGATCTAACACATTTTCACCGCAGGTGTTTCTAGTTGAAATATAAAATGTTTTGCCAATTTAGAAGAAAATCTGTTGTAATATGTGGTAGCTAGAGTGAAAAGAGTCAAATCGGGAGTGAAAATCGTATGTGGGCTATATATAAATCTGAACCGATTTTCTTCAAATTTAATAGCGTTCGTCCTTGTCCCGAAAAACTTCGCTGTGCCAAGTTTCATTTGGTTCTGTCTACAATTGCGACCTGTATCGTGATTACAAGAATAGATGGACAGACAGACGGACATTGAAATCGATTCTAAAAGTGATTCTAAGTCGATCCGTATAATTAACAATGGGTCTATCTCGTTTCCTTTTGAGTGTTACAAAGAAATGCACAAAGACATAATACTCTCGTGGAGTGTATAAACACTGTAAAAATAAAAAAAACTCAGAACAGCTGGACTATTAGTTTATACTGGAAAAATGCTCTATTCAACATGCCCTTTCAGAATTATAGGGTCAAAAACCTCTTAATTTATGGGCAGTGTAATTGAATTGTGAATTTGTCCAATTCGTACTTCAGTTTGCCACTCGCTGAACAACGAGTACATGTATGTCATTTCTAGCGATAAGCTAGTCTTTCGATAAGACTTCTTGTCTTATATGTACACACATGCACATATAAATAAACAGATTTTGGTTAGTCTTCAATTACCTAATCTTATCTTGCCACCAAATGCTTGTTGATAATGTACACACGTTTAAATTTCGGATATTGGGAGTAGATGTAAAAGAAATATATTCAGTCTCAATGCAAATTTCATCAAATTCGGTTCGGAGACATTAACAATGGCGAGCGGGTATGTTAATTAGTCTGCCGGTATTAGATTTTACGCGTTCGCAGCGAAAAGCAATCGGAAATTGGAGGAACCTTATCAATCACAGAATTGTGTCTAAATCCAAATAATTGGAGGATTTAGTTTACACTGACATTGCTCAGCAACGTTTTCCAAAAGCGAAGACTTTTTTAGGAAAAACTACCTGCAACACTTTTTCGAAAGACGGCAATATTTTGTTTAGATTCCTAGATAGTATCTTTAATTAAATCAATAGAAATTGATTTCTTGTCTTTTAAATTTTCTATTGAAATATTTGTTTATGCTCTTCAAGTAGTTCCACGGAAAATCCCATTGTGCAAACCTCTTGCGGCAAAGTCCGCGGTCAGAAAACTCAAACCGTTTACGGTCACACATACTACTATTTCGATGGTATTCCATATGCCCAACCCCCCGTTGGCGAACTGAGATTCAAAGCCCCTCAGCAGGCACGCAAGTGGCCGGGCATCAAAGATTGCACTCAGTCGCCAAACAAGTGCCTGCAGTGGAATCGTCGTATCAACGAGATTCAGGGATCCGAGGACTGTCTATATCTCAATGTCAACGTGAAGAGGCTGAGTGCACGTCCACTACAACCGGTTATGGTGTACATTCACGGCGGTGGTTTCAATACTGGCGACCCCACACGCCGAGCCTGGGCACCAGATTACTTCATGGCGAAGGATGTTGTTTTCATCACGGTGGGCTATCGCTTGGGCATGCTTGGTAAGATCACACCGTTCATCCAATGAGTGAAATTAATATAATTCATATTCCAGGCTTTGCTAACTTCGCGGATAAGTCTCTGGGGGTACAGGCTAACTGTGGCCTGCATGACGTTGTCCTGGCCTTGAAATGGATTCAGGCCAACTGTGAACACTTTAACGGGGATCCCGATAACATCACTTTGTTCGGACACAGCTCCGGCAGCCAGGTAACACACATGGTAATGCACACGCCTGCCAGTCGGGGTCTCTTCCATAAGGCCATCCTGCTGGCTGGTTTTAATATGGACGAACCCAGCTACCCGCCTCAGTTGGAATATCGCCTGGCCAAACATTTGGGCTTTCAAGGCAGGCCCAACGACGACAAAGCCTTGTGTGAGTTCCTCAGCCAGGTGGAGGGCTCGAAACTTGTAAATTTCGATGTCTTTACTGAGGAAGAGAAACTCGAGAATGAAATGATAGTCTTTTTCCCATGTATGCCGACATATGATGACGTCATTTTACAGCAAAGTCCCGTCGCCGCGCAAAGATCCACATGGAGCAACAGTATTCCCCTAATGATGGGTTCCAATTCCCAAGAAGCCTTGTATAAGCAAAAAATATACAAGAGCCAACAGTCCGTCTACGAGCTGTTCAAGAAACATCCCAAACTTCTGTTGCCTAACAATCTAAAGATATTGCGAGACGATAAATTACAAACGAAGTTGGCTCAAATGTTAAAGGACATACATTTCGGAGACAAGGAACTGAAATGCGAAAACTATGAATGTGCCGTAGAGGTAAGTGCACTAAGATCTCCCCAGATCCAGGTAAAATGCCACACTCAATACTCTATTGCAGAATGATTCCTACAACATGATTTACCATAGCCAGCATCGTCTGCTACAATCTCGTCTGAAATATGCCTCTGGCCCCACGTATGTCTATCGTTTCGATTTTGATTCGCCCACCTTTAATTTGTATCGCAACCGAATGTGTGGTCCCGGTGTCAGGGGTGTGGGACATGTCGATGAGCTCGGCTATCTTTTCTATTTGCCCGAATCGTACAAATTGGATACAAACACGCCCGAATATCGCTGCATTGAGCAGAGGATCGAGACGCTTTATGCGTTTGCGAAAACCTCAGATCCCAACAATCATAGAATACAACCGGCTCGTTGGGAACCCGTACAGACTGACTCGGTGCCCCAATGCCTGAACATCAACTATGAATGGACAAAAGTGATGCCGTTACCGGAATACGAAAAATGTTGTGCCCGCGATGAATTGTACAAAATGATAAATATGGAATTGTTTTAGAATATAAGTTTAGTTATTTTGCTGGTCAATCGATTTAGTTATGTACCTTATCTTTTTACAAATATTTATCTAATCATTTTGAATTTCCCTGGCAAAAATTGAAGAACAGCTTACTATAAAAGGGACCTTTAAAATACTAGTTCCCTACTTACTAGTACTAGTAGGCTCCCTATGGGAATAAAATGTGATTGTTGCCTGCTTTTGGAAAAGTTATTTTAAACAACTTCCAAAAAAGTAGATAATATGTTAATATCTCGTAACATTTTGCGAATACCATTTTCACAAGTGGATGGGAACGAATTTTTAGTATGGTGTCACAGAGGTAAGATGCCCGCTTTGCATCCAGGAGAGCTCGGGTTCGAATCGTGGCTCGGGAAAAAAAAACTTTTTTTGGTTTTTTATTATTTTTATAAATAAACAATGTTTAAGTTTGCATAAATTTAAGAATGTTTGACAAAAAATATAAATTTATTGCTTCAAATATTTGTTTTTTATTAATTACACAGTACAACACGAAAAAAAATACGGTGTTCTGACAATGGATTCTGAAAGAGGAGACCAAAAAAAATATACGTGTTTTTTTAGATCACATCGGAATTTCATTTTATAGACGATTAAAGTTTCCCAACTCTGGCTTCTTCTTGCAGCATATCGATGTATAAAACTATGTTTTCTTTACATCTGAGGCATAGAGTATGTTCAGCAACAACCCCGCAGTAGACCCTAGAGGGGAGAATTGTAAGACTGACCTCAACTAATTTTGCCTCCTCAACATTATCCCTAACCATACCTCCACTTCTCCCCTCTAGGGTGTACTGCGGGACAGTTTTGGGCCTTTCTCTCATTAAAAATATAAAAATAGGCAAATGTGTGGGGGCCGCAGATATAGGGTAGGTGTGTCCTAAAAAAATATTGGGGGTGAACAAATATAGCGAGGGGGTGGGTCTTACATTTGACACCTCTAGCGGTCTCCTGGGGCCAGTAAAAGCGGTGGGGACAAATTTTATAAAAAAAAATATTTTTTGTAAGGGGGCTTCCCTTAACGAATGGGGATAGAGGTCTGACATTTAACCCTTCTGGGGGCGACTCCGAGGCAGTTTTGGGACTTTTCCTGTATTTTTACCACTTACCTTTGGCCCCGATAAGCGTCCACTTACACTCACCCCACCAACCCTATTTTTTGGCTCATGAACCTCACAAAAGAGGGGGTTCTAGCATATCAAAATCCAAAAGTCGTGCACTACTGAACAATAACTAAATTAAGCCTTAATGGGAAATCTTGAATTTGATTTATTTTTGGCGTTTGTGTTAAGTTTTGGTGTGTTCTGACATACGTAGTAAAATGTTATGGCCAACATTTTTGTAGAACATTTCATCCCCGCCCTTCCCCCTTTTCGGTTTGTTTTTTACAATTTGTTAAAATAAAGCCAAAAAATGTTGTTATGACGGGTTGTTAGAGGGTTAATAAGATCCACAAAAATATTCGCCATATCATTATCTACAAAGTTGCTGAACATACCCTATACCTCAGATGTAAAGAAAACATAGTTTTATACACCGATATGCTGCAAGAAGAGGCCAGAGTTGGGAAACTTTAATCGTCTTTAAAATGAAATTCCGATGTGATCTGTCAAAACGTCGACATACGTATATTTTTTTAGTCTCCTTTTTCAGAATTTATAGTCAGAATCCCGTAATTTTGGAAAAAGTTTGAAATTGTTGTACAGTGTTATCTATATATATAAAAGAGTTGCGTGATTGACTGATCACTCCCCAGACCAAACGGCTAGAGCTAGAATAATGAAATTTGGTGTGTACATTTCTCTTACAGTGTAGAGGTTTTCGAAATTCGTACTTTTAAGGGGTAAAATGGGGTAAAAAGGGATAAAAATGGTACAACCGCAATGACCAAACGGATCTTGAAATTTGGTATGAACATTCCTCTTGCAGCATGAAGGCATCCCCAAAAGTGGATTTTGGAAAATTCGTACTTTTGGGAGGTAAAATGGGACAAAAATGGTAAAAACAACACGACTGAAGCTAGAATAATGAAATTTGGTGGGTACATTTTTCTTACAGCGCACACTGGTCCCAAATCCATTTTTTATGGCATAACGTCGAAAATTAAACGTACAGTCTTCTAATTTTGCACATTTGTTAGACATATCATACGCAAAAAATGAAAATAAAATTGGGCCGATTGGACCACGCCCACTACCACCTCCCATATAAACTCAATATATAACCAACATAATTATCACCCTGTATTGGTACAGGGTGACCAAAAACAAAATTTTATGAAAGCTTACAAGAATGAAGAGTTGTTTATTTTGACGAAATGTGTTTTTTCTAAACATTATTACAAAAGCAAATAGTAATAGTATACTTTAAACTGCAATTTAAATAATTATTTCAAGAAATAAAGTAAAATGTATACATGTGTACAAAAAGGTGAATGATGTTGTATACCATTTTAAAGGTACTTTCAATACCTTTTAAATAAAATATTGATGGGTCTCGTACACCAAACTAATGCAGAGATATAATCATATATATGTCTATGGCTAATCAAAAACTGTGCTAAAATAAAATGACAATTTTTGGAGTTTGCCGAAAAATGCTGACGAGATATTAATTCCACCATAAACTACAACCTCAGACGAACACTTTCACATATACACTTTGAGTCAAGTTGAGTCATACATATAACTTTTGGTCCACGACATTTATAGATTATGTTCTCTACAAATCACAAAATTACAATTCCTATGAATACTTACAAGACCACAATAATCATAAAATGTTAAATATAATTTTTCAACTACTAACTCTTGCCGTCAATTTTCATAATATAGTCACTTTATTATTTTCTTTTTAAGCCTTGATTTTAATTAATTTGTAAAACTGCTTTATATCAAAATTAATCCCACTTTTTTTGAACCGCAAAGTTTAAGTACCATTCAGGCTTTTGGAGTTGCCACCTAATTTTCTCCAGTATATTTTCTTGATTGCTTGGAGTGTTGCTATAAAGAAAATATGTACACATTTACCACTTTCCAATTTTATTTTATTTTTTTAATTTCTGCCAAAAAATTGATTTGGGACCATATTGCAGCGTAGAGTTCAGATATGAAGTGAGTTTTTCGAAATTTGTACTTTTAAGGGATAAAATGGGGTAAAACGGGATAAAAATGGTACCACGGCAGTGACCAAACGGCTGGGCCTAGAATCTTGAAATTTGATACAAAAATTCCTCTTATTGCTTTAAAGCGCCCAAGAATATATTTTTCAAAATTTGTACTTCCAAAAAGGGATAAAAAGGTACCAACAACACGGATGACGCTACAATAATGAAATTCGGTGTATATATTCGTTTTACAGCGCAAATCACTGATAAGAAGGAATTTTTCAACATTTGTACTTTTAAGGGATAAAATGGGATAAAAATTGTACCACCGCCTCGACCAAACGGCTTTGCCTAGAATCTTGAAATTTGGAATGGGCATTACTCTTATAACACGAATGCGACCAAGATAATGTTATTCAAAATTCGTACTTTTTGTGGGTGAAATCGGGAAAAAAGGGATAAAAATTGTACTAATTAAACGATGGAGCTGTAATCATAAAATTGTGTGTGTACATCCCTCAAAATGCCTTGAAACGCAAACTGGCGTGTTATTTCGCGTTTTGGAGATCAGAATTGGCCGCCTAGACCGTGCGATTTAACACCATTAGATTTTTTTCTTTGGGGTTTTTTGAAGTCGATGGTTTACGCGAATAAGCCGACGACGACTCAAGCCTTAAAAGACGAAATTGGACGCTGCATTAATGAAATACCGCAGCATTCATGCAAAACGGTCATTGAAAATTTCATTAAAAGATCGCGTGCATGCCAGCAAAGCCGCGGCGGCCATTTGCACGATATATTGTTCCATACATAACCTCATTCTGTCTACTTTACGATATAATAAAGTTTCAGGATTTTTTCTTAAATATCTGTTTTATTTAAAATTAAAAAATTGCGCTTTTCTTGGGACACTTCATTATTTTCTTTTTACTGCTTAATTTTAAGTAGATCAGAATTAATCGCACTTGTTTGAACGGCAAACTTTAAATGTCTCTCATTCTTGCGGTGTTGCCACCTAGTTGTCTCCAATATATTTGCTTTATTGCTTAGAGTGTTGCCATTAAGAAAATATATACACATTTGTCAACTTCCATTTTTTTTTTAATTTCTGCCAAAAATATGGATTTGGGACAAGTGTGCATAGGTTGAAACATAATTGAATTTGAAGAAAATCTGTTAAAATATGTGGTTTCTAGAGCGGAAATAATCAAATCGGGGGAGACATTTGTATGAGAGCTATATATAAATCTGAACCGAACTGGTCTATTTTTATGCAGAGCTGTTTCTAGTATGGCGTTTTGCCAAATTGGAAGAAAATCTGCTGAAATATGTGGTTTCTAGAGCAGAAAGAGTAAAATCGGGAGCAAAAGTTGTATGGGAGCTATATCTAAACCTGAACCGATATCCTTCAATTTAAACAGCGTTCGTCCTTATCCCCTAAAACTTCGATGGGCAAAGTTTCATTTATGAATTTACTCAAAGAGTGATTCTAAGTCGATCGGTATAATAAACGATTGGTCTATCTCGTTTCTTTTTGGGTGTTACAAACAAATGCACAAAATCATTATCATGATAATCAATCAATCAATCATGATAACGCGAAACTCTCTTTCTATGCATTTTTAAATACACCTCGTGTGAGTTTGATTTTACCATCGTATCGATCGTGTTTCAACCACAAAAACCTATCGGCAAACGAACATTGACCGAACCTTTGGATTGTCCTGTGACAGAATAGTATCGTTGTTGATCTATCTTCTATTTTAATACAAATTTTGAAAATCTATTATCTCATGTACATAGTGTAAACTAACTTAACTTCATGATTCAAACAATTTTTGACTTAAAAGTACGAATTTGGAAAAATCTTCATATTTTGCGTGTCTTTGCAGTCAGAGGAATGTATACACCGAATTCCATGAATCTAGCTGCGGCTATTTGCTTTTTACCATTTTTATCCCCCTTTTCCAATTTTACGCCCTAAAGAGTACGACTATCTAAAATCTCTTTATTTTACGTGTCTACGCAATTACAGGGATGTACGCACCGAATTTCATCATTCTAGCTGTCTTCGTTTAGTTGGTACTATTTTTATCCCTGTTCCAATTATATCCCTTGAAAGTATGAATTTGAAAGAAACCTTTTATTTTTCGTGTCTACGTAGTATACAGGAATGTATATTCCGTATTTCATGACACTAGCTGCGGTCATTTGGTTGATACTATTTGTAGCCCTGTTTCCATTTTAACCCCAAAAAGTACGAATTTCGAAAAATTTTCCCTTTGGACCGATTTCGCCCAGTTTCAATCCCAAGGGATCTAAGACATAAGACGCATTTATGTAAAATTCGGACGTCCTAGCTCCTTTCGTTTAGATGCTAGCGTGCTTTCAACAGATGGACAGGCGGACGGACATGGCTAGATCGTCTTAAAATTGTATGACGATCAAGGTCTCAGGTCGATATTTCAAGGTGTTATAAACGGAATGACAAAGTTAGTATACCCCCATCCTGGAGGTGGCGGTTATAAAAATATATTGAGTTAGGAAATGCAATATACATCAGAAAATGTATGCTAGTAAAATTGATAAAAACTTATCGCCGCAGATTGCAGCATTGTCTCTCTGTCCTGGTCAATGTTAAGAGAGAGAAAAACATAAACAAAAAGTAATTGATAACGCGGAACGTATCAATTCTTATTTGAATGTCCCTAGTATAATTTTGAAATTAGTTTTACCATAACCATCGTATCGATCGTATTCCAAGAACAAAAAGAAACCTATCGGTAAACGTGCTATGAAGAATATCGGGTCATTTTGTACGTCAATCGCTCTGACGTTATGTCTACTGACCACCGCTACGGATGGAGCTAATATTTTGACTTTTCTACCTTCCTGCAGTCCCTCGCATTTGATAATCGAAATGGCAGTGGCCAAAGTAATGGCCGAACATAATCACAATGTAACCGTGGTCTCGGTGCTACCTTTAAACTCCGAATGGCTGCATCCGAGTATGACATACATACAACTTGATACGGGTTATTTCGATATGAATGTGGCCATAAATGCTACCAAAGGCAGTGGCCCAGGACGTATGTTGGGATTTTTTAAAATATTTAACGATGGGATTGTTAAATTTGGGGAAATTTTTGATGATCCCAAATTCGTGGAATTGCGAAATAATCGCGAAAATAATTTCGATTTAATACTGTTCGGTTATGTATTTGGTGACTTCTTTTTCGGCCTGGGCGAACATTTCGATTGTCCTGTAGCTTTGCTGTGGCCGAATATGCCGATAGCTACGCTATTGAATCTTATTGGAAGTCCACTGGAAACATCGTACACCGCCGTGTCGATGTTGAATTTTGTGTCCGAAACTGAGGGATTTGTATTTCGTTTGAAGAATATTTTGGCCGTAGGTGTGGAATTGCTACTGACGGTAATACGCGATAATATTTCGAAACCAATATATGAGTAAGTATTGAGAAATGAAGTTAGAAGTTGTCTAAAAATAAATCTTCTAGTTGAAAATATAGTCCAAGCTGAATAATATTCTTTTTTTACACTCCACGAGAGTATTATGTCTTTGTGCATTTGTTTGTAACACCAAAAAGGAAACGAGTTAGACCCATCGTTTATTACACACATCGGCTTATAATCACATGCTGAGTCGATTTAGCAATGTCCGTCCGTCCATCTATTGTTGTAATCAAATTACAGGTCGCAATTATAGTCCGCTCTTAACAAAAATTGGCACAAGTAAGTTTTGTGGATCAACGCCATTTAATTTGACGCAAATCGGTTCAGATTTTGTTATAGCCCCCATACAAATGTTGCTCCCGATTTGACTTTATCCGCTTTATAAAGCACATATAGAACCGATTTTTTTGAAAATTGACACAACATCTTATAATCCAACTAAGAACACCTATGGTGAAAGTGAGTAAGATCGGTTCAGAATTAGGTATATTTTTATACACTCCACGAGAGTGTTATGTATTTGTGCATTTGTTTGTAACACCCAAAAGGAAGGGAGATAGACCCATTGTTAATTATACCGATCGGCTTAGAATCACTTTCTGAGTCGATTTAGCAATGACCGTCTGTCCGTCTGTCCATTATTGATGTAATCACGATACAGGTCGCAATTGCAGCCAGAACTAAACGAAACTTTGCACAACGAAGTTTTTCGGGACAAGGACGAACGCTATTTTATTTGAAAAAATCGGTTCAGATTTAGATATAGCCCCCATACGAATTTCACTCCCGATTTGACCCTATTCACTCCAGATACCACATATTTCAACAGATCGTCTTCAAATTTGGCAAAACACGTTATATTTCAACTGGAAACACCTGTTGTAAAAATGTGTTAGATCGGTTCAGATTTGTATATAGCTCCCATACAAATTAAGCTCCCAATTTGAATTTTTGCGCTCAAGAATCCACATATTTTAACAGATTTTCTTCAAAATTCGCAAAACACCTTATATTTCAACTGGAAACACCTGTTGTAAAAATGTGTTAGATCGGTTCAGATTTGTATATAGCTCCCATACAAATTTCGCTCCCCATTTGAATTTTTCCGCTCTAGAATCCAAATATTTCAACAGATTGTCTTCAAATTTGGCAAAACTCCTTATATTTCAACTAGAAACACCTGTGGTAAAAATGTGTTAGATCGGTTCAGATTTGTATATAGCTCCCATACAATTTTCGCTCCCAATTTGAATTTTGCCGCTCCAGAATCCAAATATTTCAACAGATTTTCTGCAAAATTAGCAAAACTCCTTATATTTTAACTGGAAACACCTGTGGTAAAAATGTGTTAGATCGGTTCAGATTTGTATATAGCTCCCACAAAAATTTCGCTCCCCATTTGAATTTTTCCGCTCTAGAATCCAAATATTTCAACAGATTGTCTTCAAATTTGGCAAAACTCCTTATATTTCAACTAGAAACACCTGTGGTAAAAATGTGTTAGATCGGTTCAGATTTGTATATAGCTCCCATACAATTTTCGCTCCCAATTTGAATTTTGCCGCTCCAGAATCCAAATATTTCAACAGATTTTCTTCAAAATTAGCAAAACTCCTTATATTTTAACTGGAAACACCTGTGGTAAAAATGTGTTAGATCGGTTCAGATTTATATATAGCTCCCATACAAATTTCGCTCCCAATTTGAATTTTTCCGCTCTAGAATCCAAATATTTCAACAGATCGTCTTCAAATTTGGCAAAACACTTTATATTTCAACTGGAAACACTTGTTGTAAAAATGTGTTAGATCGGTTCAGATTTGTATATAGCTCCCATACAAATTAAGCTCCCAATTTAAATTTTTGCGCTCAAGAATCCACATATTTTAACAGATTTTCTTCAAAATTCGCAAAACTCCTTATATTTCAACTGGAAACACCTGTTGTAAAAATGTGTTAGATCGGTTCAGATTTGTATATAGCTCCCATACAAATTTCGCTCCCCATTTGAATTTTTCCGCTCTAGAATCCAAATATTTCAACAGATTGTCTTCAAATTTGGCAAAACTCCTTATATTTCAACTAGAAACACCTGTGGTAAAAATGTGTTAGATCGGTTCAGATTTGTATATAGCTCCCATACAATTTTCGCTCCCAATTTGAATTTTGCCGCTCCAGAATCCAAATATTTCAACAGATTTTCTTCAAAATTAGCAAAACTCCTTATATTTTAACTGGAAACACCTGTGGTAAAAATGTGTTAGATCGGTTCAGATTTATATATAGCTCCCATACAAATTTCGCTCCCAATTTGAATTTTTCCGCTCTAGAATCCAAATATTTCAACAGATCGTCTTCAAATTTGGCAAAACACGTTATATTTCAACTGGAAACACTTGTTGTAAAAATGTGTTAGATCGGTTCAGATTTGTATATAGCTCCCATACAAATTTCGCTCCCCATTTGAATTTTTCCGCTCTAGAATCCAAATATTTCAACAGATTGTCTTCAAATTTGGCAAAACTCCTTATATTTCAACTAGAAACACCTGTGGTAAAAATGTGTTAGATCGGTTCAGATTTGTATATAGCTCCCATACAATTTTCGCTCCCAATTTGAATTTTGCCGCTCCAGAATCCAAATATTTCAACAGATTTTCTTCAAAATTAGCAAAACTCCTTATATTTCAACTGGAAACACCTGTGGTAAAAATGTGTTAGATCGGTTCAGATTTATATATAGCTCCCATACAAATTTCGCTCCCAATTTGAATTTTTCCGCTCTAGAATCCAAATATTTCAACAGATCGTCTTCAAATTTGGCAAAACACCTTATATTTCAACTGAAAACACCTGTTGTAAAAATGTGTTAGATCGGTTCAGATTTGTATATAGCTCCCATACAAATTTAGCTCCCAATTTGAATTTTTCCGCTCTAGAATCCAAATATTTCAACAGATCGTCTTCAAATTTGGCAAAACACCTTATATTTCAACTGGAAACACCTGTGGTAAAAATGTGTTAGATCGGTACAGATTTATATATAGCTCCCATACAAATTTCGTTCCCCCAGAAACTGCATATTTTCAGAGAATTTCTTAAAATTGATTATAACGCGTTATACTTCAACTAGAAGAACTTATTGTGAAAGTTAGTCACTTCATTCCATGTTTGGATATAGCCCCGATAAAATAATATTATTCTCGATCTGACAAGTTAGACCAGGTCATAGTAGCCTGTGATTAGGAAACATACAAACAAATTTCCCGTTTTCACTTTCTTACTGAAGTGAATTGTATTCCGATAGAAAGTGGAGTGTATCATATAGTCGGCCCCGCCCGACTTTAACCTTTCCTTGCTTGTTTATATATATACAAATGTTGCTCCCAAATGTTAAACCGATTTTGGTCAAACTTCATATATTTCACCTATAAAGAAAGCGGGTTACATCGTTCCATGTTTCAATATACCCCCATACAGATGTCCCCTCCGATTTAAAATTTTTTGTGAAACACATACGTTTACAGGATAAAAAAATCCTTCCCGATTTCATTTTTTTACTGAATTGAATTGTAAAAGGATAATGTTTTTTAATAACACAACACAAGTTAAATAAATCTTCAAATTCAATAGAGTTTATCCGTTAATATATATATACTTAAAGGTTTGAAAAACACATTTTTCTTTTATTATAATTTTACAATTAAAATATCCCAATTAAAATAAAATTTCTTCATTTCAATTATGTACACATATCAACATTCATTAAAGGATTCAAAGAGAAATTTTCATATACATTGTCGAATAAAAAAATAATAAATCAAAATAAGTAATAAAATAAGTATATATTTTAATAATGAAAAAAATCTTAAACGAAATACCTATCTGGCCCTGGAAAGATATTGAATATATTAATTAATTCGATGAAATGTTTGGGGATAAAAAGCTTCGTGAATTTATGAACCAGTGACATTAATGTATTTAGGGTATTAATGGTTTAGAGCGTTACCGTGAAATGTTGTCATGCCAGTGAACTATTCATATATTGAATTGAATTCACTATACTCTTTGTAATTTCAGAAAACATTTCCCCGCCGATAAATATTGCAGCTATGAAAAGGCCAGAGAGCGCGTGGCCATGGTTCTGTGCAGTCATCATTTCAGTGAAAAGCCTGTCAGGCCTCTCGTGCCGGGCGTAATTGAAATTGGTGGTATTCATTTAAACGAACAACCAAAACCTTTACCGGAGGTATGATTTGTAAAACCCCAACACTTCTCATTAATATTAGCATTTGTATATTTCTAGGACCTTGAGGACTTCATCAGTACGGCCGAGCATGGTGTCATCTTCTTTAGCCTAGGCACCAATGTCAAAGCTAATCACTTGCAAGATCGTGCTCTCGACAAAATCTATAATGTTCTGGCGAAACTGCCCCAGAGAATCGTCTGGAAATGTGAAGATGAATCAAATGTGCCGGGAAATTCAACGAATATACTCTTTCGTAAATGGCTGCCACAAGCCGATATTTTGGCTCATCCCAATGTCAAGTTATTCTTCGGACATGGCGGTAAGGGTGGCATAACGGAGGCTAAATTTTATGGTGTACCCATGGTGGGACTTCCGGTCTTTGGCGATCAGTCCATGAACATGGAGGAGGTCGTAAAGAAAGGCTTTGGCTTGGCTTTAAATCACGAAGAAACTCTGACCGAAGAAGTAATCCACAAAACGGTTCAAGAAGTTTTGCAGAATAACAGCTACACTAATAATGTGCAAACATTTTCCAGTCTTTATCGTGATCGACCACTGAAAGTCAAGGACAATGCTGTCTATTGGCTAGAGTATTTGATCCGCCACAAAGGAGCTCCACACCTCCAGAGTCCTTTGAAGACCATGTCATTTGTGGAACAAAACAATTTGGATGTTTTCGCCGTAGTACTCCTAGCACTGTATTTAATAGTGCGTATTTTTAAATGCTGCACAAAATTTGTTGTTAAGCAGATATGCCAGAAATTTAACGGAAAACCAAAAAAAGATTAAGAACACATATATATATATATTTTAAGATACTACCCGTCATAGATACTCATTTTTGATAAGTCTTTGTTATTAGTATAGATTGAATGCAATATTCTTAATAAAGTTTTTGCTTATCATAGTCATTGACACGCTCTTAAGATAAGGAACCTTTCTTGGCAATGATAAGCCAGATCGATATGTGGTATTCGTATTTGCTCACATAATTTTTTTTTTGATCTACTCTATGTAGACGTTGTCTTGGACTTACCCCAGAGCAGAAAATCTTTAAGTCCGGGCAAAGTCCGCCAATTCCTACAATTATTTTGTACAAAATTGTACATCCTTCTATTTAGTTGCAATAATAACAAGTAAAAAAGCGTTAAGTTCGTCCATGCCGGATCTTATATGCCCTCCACCACGGAGTGCATTTCACAGTATTATTGACAGTAGCATATTAGGAAAATATGACCGGCATTGCTCCGTATTAACAGCAGAATAGACGTTGTCGACTCCACGTATAAATGTAATCAAATATTAGGAAAAATTATGATTTTTTGCTTATTTGTTAAATAAATTGTGATGTTTCAGTATTATAATTTTAAAATAAAATATATTAATAATTTAATATATTTAAATATATATTAAGGATGTGCAGAAAGTTGACCCATACAAAGTTAAAATTAATTTTTCTATATTCGCTTACAGGACACCGAGACTCTTAAATTATTGTGAAAGTTAATGTAGTTGTATCTTCCTTGGACAATATACAAATGGGCGGGATTTGAAAGATGGGAAAATTTTGATATGTGATATGATGTTCTAAAATTTTAGTCAAGAAAACGGCAATTATATCTAATTTTTGACATTTCCTCGCCTATTCATCGTAAACTAACGTTCTTCAATTTTCTACATGGAACATCTCCATTTCTTTAGTATCGCAGGGATATACCTTGATTATAATTGCATATATCACTGATCACGAAAATCAATATGAAACCTGATTTTAATTTTACCGTTTGTTTTTATACACTCCACGAGAGTATTATGTCTTTGTGCATTTGTTTGTAACACCCAAAAGGAAGCGAGATAGACCCATTGTTAATTATACCGATCGACTTAGAATTACTTTTTGAATCGATTTAACGATGTCCGTCCGTCCGTCTGTCCATCTATTCTTGTAATCAAAGTACAGGTCGCAATTGTAGCCAGAACCAAATGAAACTTTGCACAACAAAGGTTTTCGGGATAAGGACGAACGCTATTTAATTTGAAGAAAATCGGTTCAGATTTGGATATAGCCCCCATACGAATTTCACTCCCGATATGACTTTTTCTGCTGTAGAAACCACATGTTTTAACAGATGTTCTTCAAAATTGGCAAAACATCTTATATTTAAACTAGAAACACCCACGGTGAAAATTAGCCAGATCGGTTCAGATTTAGATACAGCCCCCATACGAATTTTACTCCCGATTTGACTCTTTTCCCTCTAGATACCACATATTAAAACAGATTTTCCTCAAACTTGGCAAAACATCTTTCATTTCAACTAGAAACACCTATGGTGAAAATTGCTCAGATCGGTTCAGATTTAGATATAGTCCCCATACGAATTTCACTCCCGATTTGACTTTTTCTGCCATAGAAACCACATGTTTTAACAGATGTGCTTCAAAATTGGCAAAACATCTTATTTTTTCAACTACAAACACCCACAGTGAAAATTAGCCAGATCGGTTCAGATTTAGATATAGCCCCTATAGAAACCACATGTTTTAACAGATGTTCTTCAAAATTGGCAAAACGTCTTATATTTCAACTAGAAACACCCACGGTGAAAATTAGCCAGATCGGTTCAGATTTAGATATTGCCCCCATACGAATTTCACTCCCCATTTGACTTTTTCTGCTATAGAAACCACATGTTTTAACAGATGTGCTTCAAAATTGGCAAAACATCTTATATTTCAACTAGAAACACCCACGGTGAAAATTAGCCAGATCGATTCAGATTTAGATATAGCCCCCATACGAATTTCACTCCCGATTTGACTTTTTCTGCTGTAGAAACCACATATTTTAACAGATCTTCTTCAAAATTGGCAAAACATCTTCTATTTAAACTAGAAACACCCATGAAACAGACCAAATGAACCAGATCGGTTCAGATTTAGATATAGCCCACATACGAATTTCACTCCCGATTTTTTCCGCTCCAGAAACCACATATTTTAACACATTTTCTTCAAATTTGGCAAAATATCTTATATTTGCATGAGAAACACCCAGGATGAAAATGAGTCAGATCGGTTCAGATTTATATATAGCTCCTATACAAATTTCGCTCCCGACTATGTATTTTCATCGAATTACTTAAAATTGAGAACTGAAAGAACCTATTGCGAAATGGGTCACTTCATTCCATGTTTGGATATAGCCGTGATACAAATATTCTTTTCGATTTGACAAATTGAACGAGGATATATTAGCCTATGATTAGGAAACATACAAAAATTCTTCCCGTTTTCACTTTTTTCCGAATTGAATTGTATTCTGATAGAAAGTGGAGTGTATCATATAGTCGGCCCCGCCCGACTTTAGCCTTTCCTTACTGGTTTTTTCCTGGCGAAGCGGGCGGGGTTTCTGCTAGTATATATATATAACTTTAAGAGTGAACAAAAATCAATCTTCAAAAATATGCCCTAAATATCAGTCATTATTGGGTAGAAATAATTTTTCCCATTTTAAATTTCTTGGTTCCAGCTGCAGCCCAAATGTATGGTACGGAAAAGTACAAATATTGAAGATCCGATATGTTTCGCGTTCACATGTACTCCGAATGTACATGTGCACACCTAATTTCACGATTTTAGCTACATCCGTTTGTTTGATACCATTTTGACCATAAAAGTATGTATTTGAAACAAGTAAGGAAAGGCTAAAGTCAGGCGGGCCCGACTATATAATACCCTACACCACTCCCTGCGTATATACCTCGCTTTTATTACTAAACCCAGGAGTTTCATGGGACCACTTTTATGTAGTTCATATAAATTATACAGTTTACCATAAATTCATCTTTAGTCATATTTAACGAATATGGTAAATAATGTGATAATTGATCCAATTTTCCGGCAGACAAGTACAAACTATACAGTAGTAATAGGATGATACGGACCGACGTTTGAAAGGGGGCCTAGACAACACTTAGGGCCTGGTCCAAAACATGGGCCAATATATTTCTCATTCACGGTAGGTGTTCCTAGTTGAAATATATAATGATCCGATGTAAGACGTAGTTTCTAGAGATGTATTAGAGTAGAATGGGGGCCATTTGGGTTATTCCAAAGTATGGACACATATATTTGACTTTGTATTCTTAGTTGAAAAATAATATAATCTGCAAAATTTGAAAAAAAATCCGATGTAAAATTTGGGGCCATTTGTAACGGTGCTACGTTAAAAAGTGGTTCCATATAGATCACTTTCAAAGTAGGTATTCTTAGTTGAAATATGACATGATCTGCAAAATTATATCGAGATCTAATGCACGATGTGGATTCTAGAGATGTAATAGAGTAGAATGGGGGCTCAAATTGTATGGGGGTTATACCAAAATATGGACCCATATATTTGACTTTCATAATATGTCTTCTTAGTTGAAATATAATACAAAATGCAAAATTTGATAAACTTCCGATGCAAAATGTGGGTCCTAGAGAGGAAATAATTCAAATGGGGGCCCATTGGTAAGGGCGCTACATTAAAAAGTGAGCCTTTATAGATCACTTTCAAAGTAGGTATTCTTTATTGAAATATAACATCATCTGCAAAATTTTTTCAAGATCCAATGTAAGATGTGGGTTCTAAAGCAATATTAGTGTAAACTGGTGGCCCATTCCAAAACATTGACCTATATACGTGTTTCAAGTATAAATGTAACATTTTGTGGAAAATTTGATCAAGATCCAATATAAAATGTATATTCTAGAGCAGTAATGTATATTCTAGAGCAGTAATAGTGTAACTTATAGGGATATTTGTATGGAGGCTATATCTAAATTTGAACCGATTTTCTCCAAATTCAATACCAATCGTCCTTGGCCAAAAAAAGTGACTCCTGCCAAATTTCATGACAATCGGGCCACAATTGCGACATGTAGAGTGCGAACAACCTTAGATGGACAGCAGACGGACGGGCAGACAGACATAGTTAAATCGATTAAGCTGGTGATTCTAAGCCGATCCGTATATTTAAAGGTGGGTCTAACTCAATTATTTCTTGGTGTTACAAACATTTGGCGCAAAACTAATTTATAATACCCTAGTCCACGAAGTGGTGCAGGGTATAAAAATCCTCTTATTTTCCGCGTCTACGGTAGCAGTCAGTCAGTAGCAGTAGCCACTTGATTTATTCCATTTTTGTCCCCATTCGCCTCTCCGCCTAAAATACAAATTTCGAAAAAATCCTTTTATCTACGCGATTAGATGGATGTACATACCGAATTTCATGACTCTAGCTGTTGTCGTATAAATGGTACCATTTTTATCCCTTTTTGTCCCATTTCGCCCGCTGAAACTTTTATGTACTTTCTGGTGCTTTCAAGCTATAAGAGTAATGGAACAAATTTCAAGTGTATATAAAGCAGAAAATTAAAAAATAATAGTCTAAATATTAAATGGTATTTTCAGTCCTGGCTAGGCAAAAAAATTTCCCTCTGAGCCGATTTCGCCCACTTTCAATCCCAACCGATATGCAACCATAAGCGGCTGGCGGGCTTTCAACAGATAGACAGACATACGGACATGAATTTCAAGCTATAAGAGTAATGGAACAAATTTCAAGTGTATATAAAGCAGAAAATTAAAAAATAATAGTCTAAATATTAAATGGTATTTTCAGTCCTGGCTAGGCAAAAAAATTTCCCTCTGAGCCGATTTCGCCCACTTTCAATCCCAACCGATATGCAACCATAAGCGGCTGGCGGGCTTTCAACAGATAGACAGACATACGGACATGAATTAGAATTTTACCACAACCCAGAACATTTATACTTTATGAAGTCTCCGATGAATATTTCAAGGTGTTACAAACGGAATGACAAAATTAATATATATATCCCCATCCTTAGGCGGAGGGTATACAAAGTAGAAGAAAAATCGGAAAATTTCTATGTTTTAATTTTTAATAATTAACATTCTAATGCAGAAAACAATGTTTGCATGTAAAAGAACTCAGCTTAAAAGCTCTATGAAATTTTACAAAAAATATCCAACATTTTTTGATTTGATTTATTTATTTCACCTTGTAATTCAAAGCCATCGGGCCAATTCAAAACAAATTAAAAAACGTATACATATATAATAGTTTTTTAGCATGGCTAAAAAAAAACAACTCAAAAAATTTTCGAGTTTAGAAAACCAAAATACACCAGAAAATTTTATAAATAGCATGTATAAAAAATGTTTGTCTATCAGCATGGAGCATTTGTCTATCGAAAAAAGTGAGTCGTTTTAAGTCGATTGGATTTTTCAAACAAATTAGACGTGTTTTATTTTCACCAAAGAGTTACAAATGGGCTGACAAATCTAGTATACATTCCATGCTAATAGTGATGGCATGAAAACAAAAGTATTAAATTACACAGATCACAACGCAAGGCGGGAATCTTTGGTCACACATACGGTGCACTAAAATCATATATCCATAGGTATGTTTGACAACAAATCCGCATAATCAGCAAAAACATTTGGAATTGTGGGCATTTTGCTCAAGTACGAACGAAGCTTTGGAGTATGGCTGGATGGTAGGTGTTGACAATGCAAATGCATCAGCTATAAACATGTGCCTGGATATTGAGTTAGTTTGTCTAGTCTCTCACTGCAAAAGAAGTACTTAATTGAAGCATGCAATTATATATCACCACCTAAGATTAACCTAAGATATAATAATTATCATGGATGAGTCATATGCAGAAATATTACGCAACATAAAAATTGCCGAACGACATTGGAATAGGCAGCTCAAAGATTTCAAATACCGAAAACAGACGGCTAAGAAAGCATCTAGATCACAGAATATCCAACAAGTTGTGGTTCAAGCACTCGACTACTATCCACGAGATGAATCGTATGAGGAAATCATGATAAACTTGGGAATTGCCGAAGAAAATTGGAGAAGGCAGCTGCAGGAAAATACCAAAGATACACCAAATACAGTAATCAAAGAGATGCTCATAATACAAAGGCCCTTGAAAATGAAAAGGAGATTAAAAGAAGAACATGTTGAAATATTTATTTAGAAAGACAGGCGATAATAGGCATCGTTAACATGTAAATTAGTTTAAATGATAAGACTTAAAACATATTCTCAGCTAATGCTATGTAAATACAATTTAAATTCAGAAAGTGCATAATGGCACGATCTTAAAAGTGTCCAATACAAATGTATTAAATAAAAATGAAACCATTATAAAAATAGTTGTGTTTTATTTGTCAAATAAATTTGCAGAATAGTTGAAGGCACAGCAAACAAATCAGAATCTATTAATTTTGAAAAATCTAAATGAAATACAGGGTTTTCCAACAAGACGTGTTGTTTTGGTATTCAAAGAAAAATTTCATTTTTTGAGATAAATGATCGGATGTTTATTTCATAATAAAGAGGTAGGTATTACAAGAACTCGGTGACCAATTTTGATCACCTCTTCGAGAGATAACACGGTCCGGAAACTTTTCCCGTAAAAGAGCAATGGTTTCGTTGCTTGTGTGGCACGTAGGGTCGTCTTGTTGACCTCCGACCTTAAAAAATCATTAATCATCTCTCGATAGCGCAATCCATTCAAATCCATACAGTCAAACGATGAGGATGGAGAGGCTTCTCAACAATAATTCTTGGGTTTTCCGAGCCCCAGATGCAACAATTTAGTTTGTTGACGTAGCCACCAAGGTGGAAATGGACCTCATAAATCAAGATGATTTTTCGATGGAAATCCGGATCATTTTCATTCATCTCAAGGACCCAATCAGCAAGTTGTTCTTGAGCGACGTGCACAGGTTTTATTCTTCACATCACTAACTTGTCCCAACAGCTCGAATTTGTCCACCAATTTCTGTATTGCAGTCCGACAAGGTCCCAGCAAAAACTCGGTAATGCCACCTCATTATTATTTGCATTACCTAGCAATGACAGCCCATTACGCCCTGCATTATTTTGAAGCATGAAATAATGGACTCTTTTTAATGGCTTAAAAAAGTAGTTATTGGTAACAAGTGGTAAGTTATTGGTTTTGCTACACATAGAGTTGTGTGCAGCTTTGTCATACAGCCACTTCGATGTTGCTGCGACCGTCACTCGAAGACATTTTCGATTGATGAAGAAAATTTAGTTGCTTCTTGTCAATCGAAGTATGCACGTGTTACGGGGAATGCGAGTTATTTCTTTGCAGAATCATAAAGTTAACTGGTAGAACAATATTGGAATTTAAAAAAATGTTTTATTTTATTGGTAAAATAGTATTATAATACTATCTTAACAACACAACAATAAGAAGAATATATTTTCCATTTCATAATTTCCATTCTTCTTACTGTTCCGTACCTTTTGTTACGACAACAAAACTGTATTTTTTGTGTATACGTTCGCTTGCCGCTTTGAAATATAATGAAGTTGCAATAACTTGAAGTTGCGAGAAATGTTTTGCTGTGTTTGTTCAAACCACCAACCACAACACACAACAACGTCAACCAACATACTTACCAACCAGTACTTATATATTAACTTTTTGTAAGCGTGCGTGGAAGTACTTATTTCTTTACAATCCCTTTATAAAAATAATTAGAAAAGGATCCGAAAAATAAGTAGTGAAATAAGTAGTTTTGCCTTATACTTGGTAATGAGAGTTTTTGCTGGGGTGCTTGACGACGACCCAAAAACGCCGAATTTTAACATTTCACTGTTTCCTTCCATTTTTATACCCCACACCACATCGTGGACTAGGGTATTATAAGTTAGTTTTCCGCCAAATGTTTGTAACACCATGAAATAATTGAGCTAGAACCACCTTTAAGTATACCGATCGGCTTTGAATCACCAGCTGAATCGATTTACCGATATCTGTCTATATGTCCGTCCGTCTGCTGTCCATCTAAGCTTGTTCGCACTCTACAGGTCGCATTTGATGTCCGATTATCATGAAATTTGGTAGAAGTTACTTTTTTCGCCAAGGACGATGGGTATTGAATTTGTCGACATACAAATGTCGCTCCCGATTTGACTTTTTCCGCCCTATAAAGCACATATAGTACCCGATTTTCTTCAAATTTTTCATGACACCTTATAATCCAACTAAAAACAAACAAACAGTGGGTAAGATCGGTTCAGATTTAAATATAGCTCCCATACAAATGTCGCTCCCGATTTCACTTTTGCCGCTCTAGAAACCACATATTGTGCCCGATTTTCTTTAAAATTGGCACAACATCTTATAATGCAACTAAAAACACCTGTGGTGAAAATGGGTAAGTTCGGTTCAGATTTATATATAGCCCCCATACAAATGTCGCTCCCGATTTGACTTTTTCCGCTCTAGAAATCACATATTGTTCCCGATTTTCTTTAAAATTTGAACAACATCTTATAATCCAACTAATAACACCTATGGCGAAAGTGGGTAAGATCGGTTCAGATTTAGATATAGTCCCCATCCGATTCATTCATTGGATCTTGATCAATTTTTCCAGATCATGTTATTATTTACCATATTCATTAAATTTGACTAAAACGAATTTATAGTAACTGTATCATTTATATGAAATTTAAATTATATAAACTTGTTCCCATGAAATACCTGGGTTTAGTAATCAAAGCAAGGTATATACGCCAGGAGTGGTGTAGGGTATTATATAGTCGGCCCCGCCCGACTTTAGCCTTTCCTTAATTGTTAGTAATGGCGTAGTTTCTACTTGTCAAATGTCAAAGAAAAAAAGCTTCTATGATACTGAACAAAAATGACAAAGCAGTTTGATATGAGTCATGAGTGATCTGTCAAAAAATGTCTAATTAAAATCAAACCTCAAGATGAATCAATGCCAATTTGTCGATCCGTCTGCTGAAAGCATGACGACTTTTCAAGAATACCTCTACTAGTTGTAGGTCGGATTGCGAGATGTGCAAAATAGGTCCAGAAAGATTTTTTCACCAACTAGGACTTTAATATCATTTGTTAGTTAATAATTTAATAGGTTCGCGTTATGTTATAACGTGAAACTGCACAAAGACGCAATTAGTGAATGCCACAACTAGTGAATGAACCGACTCACATTCCGTGTGTCCAAGGGCAACACTGAAATATTCTTGATCACTCCTTAACATCACACCCTGAAAAGTATGAAGTTAATGTTCTAGCACCTCTTGGTAATTCGGATCATTGTATTGTTTCAGCATCCTTTTCGTATTCCGCTCTTCGTGTCGCATCGACATCAGCCCCAAAGCGGGCAATATATATATATACTAAAAGGCACGTTGGGACGAGCTCAACAACTTTTTTCAGCATTTCAATTGGAAACTTTGCTTTCTAAGTGGCGATATAGATGCTGCGGCTAAAATGATCGAAAATAAACCATCTAATAAAAGTTGGTTTAACAAGAGATGCAAGACTACTGTCAGATCCAAAGAGGAAGCGTTCAGGAAATGGCGTTTAAATAAAAACACCACCACTGATCTGCTACGCAAACATGGTACTTAGACGTGAAACTTTTCTGTACGTCTTCATGCTAAAGTTCTTTCTTCTCCCAGTGGATGTATGAACCTTTGGTCATTTGTAAGAAGAGTAAATGATAACTCCTCATCAATCCCAACTCTTGTTAAAGATGACCAGATATTCACTAACCCGGTTGCTAAAGCTAACCTATTGGCTGAAATGTTTGCAAGGAATTCATCCTTGTCGGAAAGCAATCAACCACTCCCCGTGATCGAAAATGTATCAAGTTCCATGCCTCAGATATTTTTTCCAACTAGTGGAGTTAAAAGGGTTCTCGCAAATCTCGACGTAAATAAATCTCCAGGCCCGGATGGCATTTCAGCACTTGTCCTATGTAAGTGCTCTTCGACGCTTGCCCGACCCCTTCGTAATCTTTTCAACCTTGCATACCGTGCCGGGGTTTTCCCAGCGCGTTGGAAGATTGCGAAAATCCAGCCCATCCCCACAAAAAGGTGAGGCTAATAACCCTAATAACAACTATCGACCGATCGCGATTTGCTCAGCGCTCTCGAAGGTTATGGAGAGTATGGTTAACCACCATCTTGTGAGGTATTTAGAAACCAATTGAATCGGGAGACCTGATGACACTGCTATCCGAAAACTGAAATCGTTCCATCCACCAGCTTGGAGAGAGTAAGGTAGTTGCTCTAGGCCTTTGATAGAGTTTGGCATGGCGCACTCATATCAAAGCTTATCGCTTTTGGTGTTGGTAGTGACTTCTCTCGATTTATATCGAGCTTCCTCAGAGATCGCACTATACGTGTTGTTGTAGATGGTTTCTCATCGGACGAGCATAAGTTAACCGCAGGAGTACAACAGGGCTCTGCCCTTTCCCCCTCCCTAATTCTTATTTTCACCGACGACCTCTTGGATCGGACTTCGAATCCAATATACTCATTCGCTGATGACAGCAACCTCTGTCATTCATACTCATTCGATCATAGACCAAATCGTCAAGAAATTGAGGACAAAAGGCGATTGATGGATGGGTCACTTAGCCAGGATTTGCTGGCCATTTCTGAATGGGGTCGAGTGAATAGAGTAGATTTTAATTCACGTAAGACCCAGTGCTCCTTGCTGTCTCACAAGCGATTCACTGATCCAACGGTGTCGTCGGACGGTGTAGATATTGAGCAATCAGATGCTCTCCAGGCATGAAAATACAACGTGATGTTCGTTGGACAAAACATGTATTTGATGTGTCGAATGAAGCATTCAAATGTTTAGGCTTTTAAAAACGATGTAAGAAATATTCCACACCCTTTGATCTTCTCAAAATCTGCACTACCTACATCAGACCAGAAATGGAATACAACTCCCATATGTCCAGAGGAGGGCGATGGTGTTGATAGGTGACGGTAGGATATCCAATTCTATTGTCTAAAAAATTAAAAAAATATTAATTATTATAGGCCCACTTGCAACCAAGCCTCAAAACTTACAGAATATATAAATGTTTAAATAAAAAATCGAGGAGTACAAACAATTAAAAAAATGTTTTAATTTAAAAAATCAATATTTGTATTCAAATACATTGTGAATATTTTTTTCAATATTTTTTTCTGAAAATTACTTCAAAAAAACAAAAATATTAAAAAAAAGAATATCCAATTCGGACCACTTGACGAAGTTATGAGCAAAAGGCTGAGAAAAGAACTACTATTTAACGATTTTTAAAAAAGCTATATATTTTTAACTAGTAATCAGAAAAAACTCAAAGTATACCAGGGGTGTTTTTTTAGTGGGTATTAGAAAATATAAAAAAATGGAGGAAATCAAAAATATTTTTTTGAACTGTCCGATTTGTCGTGTAATGTCCCATATATTCTAGCCATGTCGGCTTGTTGAAAGCGCGCTGGTTTCTAAACGATAGGAGGTAGGACGTCCAAATATTCCATGAACTCGTTTAAAGTTTGTAAATCGGATGGGACTTGCGATGGGTGAAATCGGTCCGGAGGGAAAAAATTTCCTAACAAGGCGGGAAATAGAATATATAATATAATAAAAATAACCCATAATATTTAATTATGTTTTTTGATATGTGCATCACATTGTAGCATAACCGTGCAGCATAAAGCGATTTTTATTTGTAGAGGTTGAAATGGGACAAATAGGGATAAAAATAGTACCTATCAAACGACAACAGCTAGAAACACGAACTTCGGTGTGTACATTCCTTTAATTGAGTAGACATATAAAATATATTTTTTTTCAAATTCGTACTTTTGTACCAACCATATGGATGCAGCTAGGATAATTAAATTCCTCTGACAGCGTAGGCATTCAAAAAAATTCTACAAATTCGCAATTTTAAGGGGCAAAATGGGAAAAAAGTGACAAAAATGGTACCAACCAAACGGTCACAGGTGGAGTAATGATATCAGCTGTGTATTTACTATATATTTGTTCAATCCTTTTATAGCGTGAACACGCACCATAGTGTTAGAAGGGAAAATAGAAAATGGTACCGCACAGTGTTGCGAAAGCGGAATTTTTTGGAAATCATATTGCCTAAACTGTATTTTTAATTGTATCGATGAGAAACTTCTACAGATTGGTCAGAATAAAATCCCAAACAGAATGAGTGAAAAAAAATTTACACCGAAAAAAATTGACCCAACAAAAGTCAAAAAAAAAAAATTGTTCGAAAAATTTACAAAAAAAATTATTTTAATTCTTCTTTTATTTCTGATAAATACCCTATGATTAGTTTTTTAAATAAATTATAGGGTGGTCCGAACAAGAATTATAAACGTCAAATTTTCATGATTTTCCGGTATACCGGTGAAACGACAATAGCTTCTAAACTGGAAATTATTGATTGGTTTCGAACATATTTAATAAATAGACACTGCTCGGTATTTTTAGATGGTTTCTATTCAGATACTTATGTTCCAACTTCTGGTATCCCACAAGGAAGTGTATTGGGTCCGTTGTTATTCAATATTTTTGTTAATGATATTAATTGTTGTTTTTTGAATTGTCGACATCTTATGTATGCTGATGATTTAAAGATGTTCAGGGCTATTCGGTCTTTTAGTGACATTCAATTATTGCAGGATGATATTGATAGATTTTCCCTTTGGTCTACTTATAATGGTCTTCCAGTCAACTATTCTAAATGTCTACATATGACTTTCCATAGATGTCGTAATCCAATAATTTCTCAATACAATATTTCAAGTCATAATTTGGATATTGTTTTGGAAAAGCTTGATTTAGGTGTTTTGTTTGACTACAAGTTAACTTTCCTCAGTCATCTAAATTATATTATCCCTAAGGCTTATTCAGTTATGTATTTCATACGTAGAAATTCTGCTGAATTCTCAGATCATTATACGAAAAAGGTTTAATATTGTTCTTTTGTTCGGTCAAAAATGTAATATGCTTCTTTTATTTGGAGCCCAAATGCTTCAGTACATAGTTATCATGTTGAGAAAGTTCAGAAAACGTTTATGAAGTTTGCTTTAAACTCTTTAAACTTTTCTGCACCAATTCCATCGTACGCAAGTAGATGTTTACTTCTTTCTTTAAAATCTTGGGCCTCTAGAAAAGATATAGCTTCACTGTTGTTTTTACATGGTATTATAAATGCCACTGTGGATTGCCCAGAGTTACTTTCTCTCATTCAGTTTAGTGCGCCGTCACGATCGTTGAGACGTTACAACCCTTTTCATATCGATAGACATTTTTCTAATTATGCTTCTAATGAATCCTTAATTAGATCGATGAAACTTTATAATACTATTTGTGAATTTGTAGATTTTATTATTTCTAGTCTTATTTTAAAAAAAAATATTAAATAATATAATTAATTAAATTTATTATTGTTATTAGTATAATATTGTTATTGAATTGTAACACATTGCTGGTCTGTAAGGAGTTATTTCCATTGACTTAATAAATGAAATGAAATAAACTGATCCTAGTGTAGATCTCTCTAATCGCATGTACGTATGATAAAGTAATTTTCGAAATGCGGATTAGTGGAAATTGAATTTTTATACACTCCACGAGAGTATTATGGCTTTGTGCATTTGTTTGTAACACCCAAAAGGAAACGAGATAGACCCATTGTTAATTATACCGATCGACTTAGAATCACTTTCTGAGTCGATTTAGCAATGTCCGTCTGTCTGTATGACCATCTATTGTTGTAATCAAATTACAGGTCGCAATTATGGTCCGATCTTAACAAAAATTGGCACAAGTAAGTTTTGTGGATCAAGGACGAACGCTATTTAATTTGAAGAAAATCGGTTCAGATTTAGATATAGCCCCCATACAAATGTCGCTCCCGATTTGACATTTTCCGCTCTAGAAACCACATATTGTACCCAATTTTCTTTAAGTTTGGCACAATATCTTATAATCCAACTACAAACATCTATGCAAAAATTGGATAAGATCGGTTCATATTTAGATATAGCCCCCATACAAATCTCGCTCCCGATTTGACATTTTCCGCTCTAGAAACCACATATTGTACCCCATTTTCTTCAAATTCGACACAACATCTTATAATCCAACTAGAAACACCTTACATGTTATTAATATGGTCGCAGTCTAATGTATAATATCTCAAAAATCAGCCAAACATCAAAAAAATCGATATTCTTGGCAACACTGGATAGGAGTACAACACAAAGATAATGGAAATACATAGATAACATAGTTGTAGTTGCAGCCATGATCACTAGGTGGCGAATGTGTAAAAAGTACATTATATTTCACTCAAAGCACATTCTAATTCTCTTTCGCTTATAATTCTGAAAATTTAAAGAAAACGAATGAAGTAAAAGTTACTTCCAATGATTTTAATGACTCTACGTCCAATGTCCAATTTATTTTCCATTTATTGCAGTTTTTACAAAATAAGGGAAATTTTTTCATTTTTCCATTATCTTTGTAGAACAGTTTTAAATGATTGATTATTGTGAATTGTATTCGAATAGCAAAGACAAAAACCTAAATTAACTAATTGGTCAAGCAAAGCCGCTGGAGCTATGTACCAATAGGTGGCGCCACAAACAAACAATCTCAAATTGTCATTGTCTGTAGTGAAATGATGAAAATCAATACAAGGCATATGTGCCGACTTCTAGTTGAGATTACATATTCCCCATCGAGTATTAGAACAGTAAAACTTGGCAGCATTTCATTGCAGTCAGCTGTTCCGAAACATTAAAAGAAACACTAAAGTTAGCATTTGGAAAATAATTTATTTATTTCCATCACGTTTTATAGAATGTTTGGAAACAATCACATTTTTTTATTAAATAAAAAGAACTTCCCTAAGTACGTGAACTGCTGAATTTAAAAGACAAGGGGAAGCGTGAGCGCGGTAAATTACACTTGGAGACAAAGGAGCAAATTCACATAAATAAAATCTATTTTCTCTACTTCTAACTACATTGGGTAAACGTTCAAGGCGGATGTCATTTCGACTGTTTTTAATAAACTGATGGTTCTCGTGAAGAATTGGAGTACGGCCAGGCCGACTGCAGTCCTTTCATCATTTCATAGCACTTCTGTTTCGATGGGAGTCTTCTTTCATTTCAGTCATCATTAATAAATGTTTTAGGTTGGTTGCTGGTTGTTGTCATATTCATAATTAATACATAACAGCGAAGTTATATCCACAGGCGTCACACCTTTTCTACAAGACTTCATCCTTTCACTTACTTTTTTTTGAATTTCTTGGCTAACATATTACTTTCCATTCATAATTCACTCGATCATTCTCTGAATCATGTTTGATGTTGGCGATGTTTGGGCATCTATTTTATAATTTGTTTATTTAATTTCTTCATTTATTTCATTAAAATTTTAGTTATTTAAGAAATATAAATTGAATATAATTTAATTTTTTTTCATATTTATAATGTTTACTCCATCTTCGTATATGCATGACATTCACGTGGAATGATAGAATATTGTTTGTTCCCCCCACTGTAATTGTTACAGGGGCCTAAAAAACAGCTAAAATAGAAAGCAAAAATAAATTTGGCTGCACCATAATATCTCGGATTGGGCAAAAAGTCCGGTAACGCTGACACGAATTAGCTGGAAAATTAACACTGGATAATTATCCAGTCTTAACATAACTGCGATGGCTAAAATTCTCCATACAAAATTCTATCGCAGCTGAAAGAAAAACAGACCTAATATTGGAATTATAAGTCAGACCGATGACGTCGGAATGGAGATTAAATTTATAAATAAAACAAGTAAGAACCATTCATTCGGTTAAACCGACTTATATATACAGTGGTGGCCACGAGTTTAGCGCACTTCACATGTGTTGTTTATAATAGCATATAATTTGTTCTGATAATGAACTTTGCGTCAAATATTTGTTTTTTAGTGTTGCTTATGGTGTGATCAGTAAGCCCAATATTGTTTTTCCGTATTAGCTTGTACCTTTTTATCGTACTCTCATGTATTTGCAAGTAATTCCCAATCTGGGCTGGACATAAATTTAGCACACTTGATACAAGGTTTCTTTTTGTGTTTAAATTAATAAATTGGTATGTTTCGGTAATTTTTACTCAAATGGAAGTTATTATTTAACAAAATTTATATTAAACATTGCTAAAGGAAAATAGTGCATTGAGGCACAGCGTCAGATTATTATGCAATTGAATGACAGTGGAAGTACCGCTGGGGATATTGCAAACATTATAAATTGATCCAGACAGATTGTGTGCAATATACTAAGCCATAGTGTCACTTATGGGAGCTTCAAAAATGGCGCACAATGTCCTACGCCTAGAAAAACAACCAATAAATCGAATATTTTAATTTATAGGACTTGTGTAGCATTTCCATATGTGATACAGAGAGACCTTTCGGCAAAATTTGACATTAGCATTTCCTCAAGAACCATAAGAAGAAGAACCAATGAAAAAAATTTACTTGGATGCATTGTTCAACATAAGCCAGACGTATCAAAATATTACTTACAGTGCCAAATTTCATTTGCTCAGGAGCATTTAGAAAAATCCAAGATTTTTGGGAAAATATCGCCTGGATTGGCGAATCGAACATTTGTCGGTTCGGATACAATAGGAAACAATACGAGTTGTGCCCTCCAAACATGCAGCACAACCCAAAGTACAAATATGTGACGGTAAAACTTGTTAGCGAAAATCTGATGATGTATACTGCGTTTTGTGGACAAGGTGTTTGTCCCATACACAAAATCGATGCACTGATGGACCAGTATATTTACAAAATCTACTTGTTTATACTATGATAACATATTCAGATAAAAACATGCCACTTAAGTGGCGTTTTATGCACGACAACTAACCAAAACACACTTAACGCCAGTGAAGAGCTGTTTGGAGATGAACAGAATAGATTTTTAAAAATGGTCCAGCACAGTTACAGGATCTCATTCCTATTGAGAATATATGGAATGAACTTTAACAACATATAATAGCAATAAAACCCAAAAATTTGCCTGTTTTCTTGATGAAACTCCGAATTCCTGATATGCTATTCCAATGGAGCGATTTATGTCTCTAGTGGAGAGTATGTCCAGAAGATGTATTTTTACTCAAATAGTTGTTATCGAACCAAGTATTAAGTTTATAATAAAATGTATTGGTTAGTTCAGTTTTTTCCGATTTGATTAACGTTTTTATACCCTCCACCTCCAGGATGGGGGTATATTCACTTTGTCATTCCGTTTGTAACACCTTGAAATATTTATCGGAGACCCCATAAAGTATATATATTCTGGGTCGTGGTAAAATTCTAAGACGATATAGCCATGTCTGTCTGTTGAAAGCACGATAGCGGCCGAACGAAATAAGCTAGAAGGTTCAAATTTTTCCTAAATGTGTCTTATGGTTGTAGATCGCTTGGGATTGAAAGTGGACGAAATCGGTCCAGAGGGAAACATTTTTCCCTCACAAGTACTGAAAATACCCCTAATATTTAGAGTATTTCAGCATTTTTTTTGAACATATTTGCTTGTATTTACTTGATATTTGCAATTCGCATTCCCTCGACATTCTTTAATCTACTGGTAATACTGTGGAATGCACTCCGTGGTGGAGGGTATATAAGATTCGGCCCGGCCGAACTTAACGCCTTCTTACTTGTTTTAATTTGTGCTAAATTACTGTCCAATCATTTTTCGTATTATTTGTACTTTAGATGGAATAAAACTAAATTGCAACATAAGAACCGAACAAAAACAACGTTAAATGGTCATCTTATCGTACGCAATATTTTAGAAAAAAATACCGGTCAAAAACATAAAAAGAAGTTTAAATGTTTGCTTTATAAAGTTACATATGGAGAATGTGCTAAATTCGTGTCCACCACTGTATATTGTGGCAAAACATGATTAAATATGAAGTAATAATGGATTTCAGGTCCGGTGTAGGAGTTACAAAGCATTTAATTTTACCTAGAATAGATAATATTGTGTGGGAGGTACTAGAAGGGGCTAGGCTAAATCAGAATTTTTTTAGGTTTAATCTAATTATTAAAGCCTTTACAAATACCAAATTGCAACCGATTTTTTCGAAGGAAATTTTCTGTTTGGCAATAGAAAGGAGTGTGGTTCTCCACTCAACTATAAATACGTCCTCCATACACGTGTTTCGTATTCGTGATTTTGATGGAAATTTGTAGGTAGCTTCAGTTTGGATTTATAATAAGGAAGATTTGAAAGATAAATAAATGCAAAATGACTTTCAAAATTTCGCAGAAACAAAAATAATTAAAATAAAAGTACTTTTTTAAATGTTCGAGCGAACAATTATTAGATTGATTCTAAAAATACTGATCATATTGATATTACTTAATTTCTTTAATTCATAACTATCAATATTTTATTTGATTATTTTAAAATGATTGATTATTTCTGTTTTTGAAATGACTAGACATATTTCTATATATGTTCCCTAATCTAACAATTTGTTGTTATATTTTAATAACCAATAAAAACGACTGATAGTAATGAATGCATAGTCTGACGAAATCAAATACACATACATACAGTTTTTGTTGTGGCGTGTCACTTATATACATGTGCATTAAAGTGGGTAGTAAAAAATTTAAATATAAAAATGGATTGCTCCAATGCTTTAATTTTTGTTAAATTCGAACTAAAATCAATTCGATTTTGAATTTCACCTATTAGTCCAGTGTGCCAAATTTTATTGACCCAATCAAGAGTTAGTGTATAAGTCTTTTCGAGCGAAAAATATCGAATTGAGAGGGACATTTATATGTATACAGATGTGAAAAACTATCAAGAGTATGTAGAACCTGGACTGATGTAACCCATTTTCGACATAGATATTTCAAGGTGGAATATAAGGTTTTCTACAAAATTTGATCAAAATCGTGTAAACTTTGTGGTATCTTGAAGGGAAAAAATCAAATCGGAATTAAAATTTTTTTATTTTTTCATTTATTCAATTCAAGCCTATGGAAATAACATGTTCCTTAGAGACTATACTTAAAAACTAACAAGTAAAAACGGCGTTAAGTTCGGCCGGGCCGAACTTTATATACCCTCCACCATGGATTGCATTCCACAGAGGATGTCGATTTTCGTAGAAGTGCAGTAATATTACAAGAAAATATAATTTTTTAATATAGCCAAACCAAAAAAAATACAAATAATGAAAAAATAATTTTAGAAAAAAGTACGAATTTGGAAAAAACTTTTTATTTTGTGTGTCTATGCAGTCAGAGGATGTATACACGGAATTCCATGATTCCAGCTGCGCCCATTTGGTTGGTACCATTTTTACCCCTTGACGTTTCTACGAAATTAGAATTTCATCATTCTAGCTGTAGTTGTTTAGTTGGTACTATTTTTATCCCTCTGTACCATTTTATCGTACGTAGTTCGAAAAATCCGTCTATTTTCCGTGTCTACGCAGTCAGAGGAATGTATACTCCGAATTTCATGACTCTAGCTGAGGTCATTTGATTGCTACTATTTTTAACCCCTTTTTTCATTTTAACCCCAAAAAGTACGAATTTCGAAAAATCTTTTTATTTTAAGTGTCTACGCAATCAGAGGAATGTATACACCGAATATCATTATTCTAGTTGTAGCCGTTTGGTTGGTACCATTTTTATCCCTCCGTACCCATTGTATCCTTTGAAAGTACGAAATTGGAAAAAACCTTTTATTGTTCATGTCTACGAATTCAAAGGAATGTATACTCCGAATTTCATGACTCTAGCTGCGGTCATTTGGTTGGTACTATTTTTATCCCCTTTTTCTATTTTGATCCCAAAAAGTACGAATTTCGAAATATCAGTTTATTTTCCGTGTCTACACAGTCAGAGGAATATATACTCCGAATTTCATCACTCTAGCCGCGGTCATTTGATTGGTACTATTTTTCTCCCCTTTTTTCAATTTAAACCCAAAAAGTACGAATTTTGAAAAATCCGTATAATTTACTTGTCTATGCAATCAGAGAAATGTATACACCGAATTTCATTATTCTAGGTACAGCCGTTTGGTTGGTACCATTTTTATCCCTCTATCCCCATTTACCCCTTAAAAATACGAATTTGGAAAAAATACTTTTATATTTTGTATCTACTCAATTAGAGGAATGTACACACCGAATTTCGTGTTTCTAGTTGTTGTCGTTTAATATGTACCATTTTTATCCCTTTTTTGCCCCATTTCACCCCCTTTGAATAAGAATCACTATATGGTGCACGTTTTTGCTATAAGGGGAATGCGCATACCAAATATCAAGCAAATATAAACAGATATATTCAAATATGTCCGCTTCAATCCCAACCGATCTACGACTATAAGACCCATTTATGGAAAATTTGAACGTTCTAGCCCCAATCCTGGAGGTGGAGGGTAAAAAAATATATTAAATCTAAATAATTAACAAGATTAACTAACGTATCACTAATATCAAGGTTGAAATTGGAGATATTATTGAATTCTCTTAATACACTTGTGATGGGTTCATCCAGAGAATAATTTGTTCTACGAAGAGGTATACAAAAACATTAAAATGACTCAAAGATAGGTACGGGCATGGAAATTTAAAAGCTCAAGCAAACTCGGGCAATCAATATGGCCAGACACTAACTTATAAAGAAAGAGCAATGATGATTAAATCCTCCTATTCACAAAAGTTTTTAGTTGTATCAACCTACATTTATACTCCATATGAGGAAAGTTAATAGATCTCAAAGCGAAATTAATAAACTTTTGCTGTATTCTTTCAAGTCTAGAGCAGTGAGACGCATAATAAGGATTCCAAATCGAAGAGGCATATTCCAATTTGGATCTAACTAAAGACGAATAAACTAATTTAGCGGTGTGGGGATCCGAAATATTTTGACACTTTATCGAAAGCTTTGGAGAAATCTGTGTATATTGAATCAATTTGACATCAATTTTCAAAGTTATAAATACAATATTGAGAAAAGACTGCTAAATTAGTAACTGTAGATCTAACACGAAAAAATCCATGCTGATAGGGCAAAATTGCAGACTTGACAGCAAAATATAGTTTTTCAAAAACGATATGCTCAAATAATTTCGCAATATTACTTATTTTGGATATGGGCCTGTAATTTGAGCTACATTATCCATACCACCAGATCTATTAATCGGAGTTACGCAAGCAATTGTCCACGTATCTATAAAAATGACTTCTTCTAAAGATTTATTGAACAAGAGCAATAGAGAGACGAAAAACGAATAATGACATTTTTATACTTTCCACCTCCAGGATGGGGGTATACTCACTTTGTCATTCCGTTTGTAACACCTTGAAATATTCAACGGAGGCCCCATAAAGTACATATATTCTGTATCCTGGTAAATTTTTAAGACGATTTAGCCATGTCCGTCTGTCTGATGAAAGCACGAACGAAATAAGCTAGGAGGTTGAAATTTTCCGTAAATGTGTCTTATGGTTACAGATCGGTTGGGATTGAAAGTGGGCGAAATCGGCCCAGAGGGAAAATTTTTTCTCTAACAAGGACTGAAAATACCCATAATATATAGACTATTTAAGTATTTTTTGAAAAATTTCTATTTTTATATACTTGAAATTTTGTTTCGTACCTTCCTCTAGTAACGTGTAATCACCAAAAAGTACAAAAAAATTTAGCGGGTGAAATGGGACAAAAGGGATAAAAATGGTACCAAAGATACGACAACAGCTAGAAACATGAAATTCGGTGCGTACATTCCCCTAATTGCGTAGGCATGTAAAATAGAGGTATTTTTCAAAATTCGTATTTTTGGGACGAAAAGGGATAAAAATGGTACCAATGATACGGCAACAGCTAGAAACATGAAATTCGGTGTGTACATACCTATACATACGCAGGCACGTAGAGCTATAGAGAGATTTTTCGAAATTTTTACTTTTATGGGATACAATTAGAAAAGAGGGACAAAAATGGTACCAATCAAACCGCTGAAGATAAAATCGTGAAATTCGGCGTTTGCTTTTATCTGACTTTGTAGGCACAAAACATAAAGGATTTTTTTTTTTTAAATTTCTATTTTTAAGCGGAAAATGGGGCGAAAGGTATAAAAATGGTACCAATCAAACGGTTGCAGTTATAATAGTGAATTTCTGTGACTGCGTAGACACGAAAAATAAAGATATCTTTAGATATTCGTTCCTTTAGGATCAAAACGGGATAAAATTGGTACCACGCAACCGGCTGTAGTTAGAATCATGAAATTCAGTGGTTACACTCGTCTGTCACGCACAATAGGAGTATTTCTCCAAAATCGTACTTTTATTGTCAACATTTAAAAAAACAATAAAGCAAACGGATTAACTTAGAATCATGAAATTAGATGTGTTGATTCCAATATGGACGTGAAACATAATGGATCTCTGAAATTTGTACTTTTCTTATCAAAATGATAAAGTCACTCTATTAGTAGCTGAATCAAGAAATTGTAAATTGGATAAATCGGACCTGAGGGAAAATGTTTCTCTCCAATGACGACTGACAATACACCTAATATTTAGAGTGAATTTTTGAAGATTGCTCCCTCATGTTCACTTTCTGATTACAATTGCAGTATAATATATATATTAGTACACTAACAATAATATAATAATGAATCAATGAAATTTTATTTAAAACAGGGCGCATATGTATGCCTTATAGTTTGAAATAGTAAACAAATAAGAGTAAGGCAGAAGAAAATCGCAAACCCCTTCAAATTCTAATTTATATGAAGATTTTAATTTCGAAATGTCAAAAAGAATATCGTCTTTTGTTAGCTGAATAAAGCCAAAGTAAAGAAAAGAAGTTGGATTGTGGTTAAAAATGATACGATTACTAGCTGCCACAAAATTACTTTTGAAGAAATTCGCCAACAAGTTGTATGGGGCTATATCTAAATTTGAACCGATTTGTGATGAATATTTATTCAGAAACAAGTGAAAACGGCGTTAAGTTCGGCCGGGCTGAACTTTATATACCCTCCACTATGGATTGCATTATACTGAGACTGTCGATTTTCGTAGAAGTCCAGTAATATTAGAGGAAAATATGTATTTTTTTTTTAATATAGGTAAACCAAAACAAATACAAATATTGAAAACATAATTATATAAATAAATATAATATTTTTATTATTTCAAACCACGCTTATAAGGCACGGCAATCAATAAGTTTACATATTGAAATAATAAATTGTGATTTTTTAGCTATTATCTTTTTGGCAACACTGGTTTAAACAGCTGACGCACGTTTCGTGTTTTGTTTCACTGTCAAACATCTTCAGTTTGGTCTATAATTTAACCATGAATCGTCTTACAAACGAACAACGCTTGCAAATTATTGAATTTTATTATCAAAATGAGTGCTCTGTTAAGAAAGTTCATCGCGCGCTTCCATTTTATGGTCAGTTTAATCGACCCACTGAAGCGGTTATTCGGACTATTGTGACTAAATTTCGCACCAAATTTACATTGTTGGACATTAAACCACCAACACGCTTACGTAGAGTGCGAACTGAAGAAAATATCGCAGCTGTACGGCCAGTGTTAATGATGACCATCAATTATCGATTCGTTGCCGTTCGCAGCAATTGGGCCTCTGTTTCTCAAAGACGTGGAAATGCCAAAATTGGACTAAGCGGATGGACCATTTGGGGCGCAGTCAAGGTCAACATTTGCATGAAATAATCTTCAAACATTAAATTATATGGACCGTACTATCGATTCAAATAAAGATTTCATGAATTTTTATGAATTTTATGTTTTTTTTTTTAACTTTCCTATAGCTTTTAAAAAATCACGCTTTAGTTAATTCAAAAATTAAATATTCTTATATTTATATTTTCAAAAAGCTTAAATACCATAATTATTGGTAGATAGTGAGTGCTACAGTTGGTAGTATTTCCATTCTATTTTAATTCCAAAAGTGCAAAATAACCTAACTTCTTCATGGAAAAATCTTTTTATTTTGCGTGTTTATGCAGACAGAGGAATGTATACACCGAATTATAAGATTCTAGCTGCATCCATTTGGTTGGTACAATTTATAACCCCATTTTCTTATTTTACCCCCTTAAGTATACGACTTTCTAAAATCTCTTTATTTTACGTGTCTACGCAATTAGAGGGATGTGCACACCGAATTTCATCATTCTAGCTGTAGTTAGTACTATTTTTATCCTTCTGTACCCATTGCATCAATTGAGAATATAAATTTGGAAAAAAATCTGTTATTATTTTATTACCCATGTCTAGCAGCCAGAGGAATGTATACTCCGAATTTCATGACTCTAGCTGCGGTCATTTGGTTGGTACTATTTTTATCCCCTCTTTCCATTTTAACCCCAAAAAGTACGAATTTAGAAAAATCCGCCTATTTTACGTGTCTACGCAATCTGAAGACTTGATACACCGAATTTCATTATTCTAGGTGCAGCCGTTAGGTTGGTACCATTTTTTTACCTCTATTCTCATTTTACCCCTTAAAAGTATGAATTTGAAAAAAAAATATTTTATATTATGTATCTATTGAATAAGAAGAATGTACACACCGAATTTCATGTCTCTAGCTGTTGTCGTTTAATATGACCATTTTTATCCCTTTTTGTCCGATTTATCCCCATACGAGTAAAAATCACTTTATGGTACACGTTTTTGTTATAGGGGGAATGCGCATATCCAATATGAAGTAAGTACAAGCAGATATATTAAAAGCATGCGTAAATACTTTAAATATTAGGGGTTATTAGGGGTATTTTCAGTCCTTGCGAGGGAAAAAATTTTCGCTCTTGGCCGATTTCGCCCACTTTCAATCCCAACCGATCTACGACTATAAGACGTATTTATGGAAAATTTGGACGTCTTTGCTCCTTTCGTTTAGATGCTAGCACGCTTTCAACAGACGGACGGACGGACATGACTAGATCGTCTTAGAATTTTATGACGATCAAAAATATATATACTTTATCGATATTTTAAGGTGTTACAAACGGAATGACAAAGTTAGTATACCTCCATCCTGGAGGGTATAAAAATGGACAAAAGTTAGACATAACAAGTAAGAAAACGGCTAAAGTCTGGCGGGGCCGATTATATGATATATTCCACTTTCTATCCGAATACAATTCAATTAGTTCCTAATCAATATGTTTCCTAACCACAAGCTAATATGACCTGGTCCAATTTGTCAAATCAAGAAGAATATTTGTATCGGGTCTATATCCAAACATTGAATGAAGTGACTAACGTTCACAATAGATTCTTTCAGTTCAAGTATAACGTGTTATGCTCAATTTGAAGAAATTCGGTGAAATACGAGGTTTCTGCAGGGAAAAAGTCAATCCGGGAGAGGGTTGGGTTTTTCTAGTTGAAATATAAGCTATTTTGCAAGATTTGAAGAAGATCTGTTAAAATATGTGGATTCTAGAGCAGAAAAAGTCAAATCAGGAACGAAATTTGAATGGTAGTTATATATAAATCTGAACCAATCTCACCTATTTTCACCATAGGTGTTCCTAGTTTAAATATAAGATGTTTTGCCAAATCTGAAGACAATCTGATACAATATGTGGTTTTTGGAGAGGTCAAATCGGAAGCGAAATTTTTACAGGAGCTATGTATAAATCTGAACCGATCTAACACATTTTCACCAAAGGTGTTTCCAGTTGAAATATAAGGTGTTGCCAATTTTGAAGAAAATCTGTTAAAATATAGGGTGTTTTTTATTGAGGTATAGAACTTCGAATTGAAATAAAACACAAGAAAATAGTTTTAATGTCCATCAATTTGGCTTTATTAGAAGGATAATTTTATGCCATTAATGTTTAAATATGACTTCGGGCATGTGGCCGCCGCGGCTAGCTCGAATATAGCCAATTCTACAGGTCCAATTTTCAACCACTTTCTCCAATTGCTGTGCACGGTGGCGAATCGATTCATTCGGGTCCTCTTCAACACTTTGCTCTACAGCGGCAATTGTTTCTTCGGTGCGCACTGTTCGACGTGTCTGCGGATGCGTATTATCACATAGAGTAAACGTAGTGCGAAAACGATCCATGGTTAACCGAATTAATTGCTCTGATGGACGATTATGTCGACCATAAAATGGTGAACTTCGCGAACTGAACCATTACTTTCGAAATAAATTTGCACGATTTGCAAGCGTTGTTCTTTTGTCAACCTGTTCATGATGAAATGGCAAACCAAACTAAATATTAATCACTTGACAGCTAACAAAATGGCCGTCAGTTAAAAAAGTGATGCCAACTTAAAGTTCTATACCCCAATAAAAAACACCCTTTATATGGATTCTAGAGCGGAAGAAGTCAAATTGGGAGCGAAATTTTTATGGGAGCTATATATAAATCTGAACCGATCTAACACATTCTTACCACAGGTATTTCTTGTTGAGCTATAAGATGTTTTGCCAATTTTGAAGAAACTCTGTTAAAATATGTGGTTTCTAGAGCGGAAAAAGTCAAATCGGGAGTAAAATTCGTATGGGGGCTATATCTAAAATTCGTCCTTGTCCCGAAAAACTTCGGTGTCCAAAGTTTCATTGGGTTCTGGATACAATTGCGACCTGACAGACAGACGGACATTGCAAAATTGATTCAAAAAGTGATTCTAAATCGATCGGTATAATTAACAAATGCACAATGACATAATACTCTCGTGGAGTGCATAAAAAATACATTAACATTAATAAATACATTAAATATAATATAAATATATAAAATATATTAAATATATATGTTGTAAATATCAAAACTTTATTTCCGTAGAGCGACTGGGAATTGTTTTTATTTGTATGAACCGTGACCCAGCTTAATGTATGTAAATACGATTGTGCTAGCAATGAATAGAGATTGATAATAAAATTTATAAAAAATAGAGATGTCAATCGGACAATGTCTGAATGTGAAATTTCGCGTTAAAAACAGTTTTTTAATTTTTCTGGGTTTACAAAACTTTTACATTTATCCATACAGATATTGTATTCTCCAGTAGAATGCTAGATATTAAAAATAAAATAAATATGTTTTCTATTTTTATGGGGTTTTACTTCCAACAACAAAATCTTTTCTCTATTTTTTGGAGATTGTTCCTATGTATAAGTGAAATCCACAACAGTAACCAACATAATTGAAAATATATCCGGTCGAAATCGGATTTATATTGCCAAAAGGAGAGCACCAGTTTTAAAGGTCATTCGACGAAACTTGAAATTTTAAGTAAAACAAGTAAAAATAAAAAACATTTTCGCATTGCTTTTATGAAGTATGCCTCAATGCAAAAATTAAATTATATGTTTAATTGTATGGACCACGACCCACTACCAATTTACGTCTCCAGTGGAATGTAAACTTCCTCTCGAATTAACTCCCTTTTTATCCCCGATAGAAATCAATCCCGACGTTTTGGACTATTTTTGTTTTAGTGAAAATGAATTGGCATCCCTAGTACAGAAGCTGGCCGTAGGGCAGTACAAATTAATTTCAAATTAGTTTCACGCTAGTCGCCGAAACGATCAGAAGCGCGTTTCGTTTCGTTCGAGTGAAAGCTTCGATTCGCATAATGTACAATTCGTGGCTATTGCTAATACCGGCAATGCTGATGCTTTGCGGCGTCACGCTGCCTAGGGCAGAGGCATCGAATATTTTGGCTTTTTTACCCACCTGCAGTCCATCGCATTTGATCATCCAAATGGCTGTTGTCAGAGCAATGGCCGAACGCAGTCACAACGTCACAGTAGTCTCGGTGTTACCCTTGAAAACGGAATGGCTGGATTCAACTATGACATATGTGCACTTGGATGCGGGCGTTAAAGATATGGACGGTGCTATAAAGGCCACACAAGGCTCAAGTTTAGGGCGGTTGATTAACGCCCTCCAATTAATGGGTACAATGACGCGTGCCATGGGAGAAATACTCGATGATCCCAAAATGCACGAGTTAATGTACAATCGCGGAAACCATTTCGATTTAATATTGTATGGTTATATGTACGTCGATTTCTTTTACGGTTTGGCTGAACATTTCGACTGTCCGATGGCATTGTTATGGCCGAATATACCCGTGGTACCGATTATGCAAGTAATTGGGAATCCAATGGAAATGTCATATACATCGCTGAGCCTAATGAATACCGTGAATGCCGGCGCTGGATTTTTATTCCGTTTGAAGAACTTGTTAGCTGTGTCTGTGGAACTTATTTTGGTGCGATCGCAATATGGCATCGTAAAGGAAGTCTATGGGTAAGCATTCTGGAGGTGGATTTTGGGATTTATTGCAATCGGTTTAAAATAATTTAATTTAAATCGATTTGCACAGACCATGCAGGCGAGCTACAAATAGGGATTTTTCGAAAATTTTACTTTTAAAAGGTGTGCGGGACAAAAAGGGATAGAAATGGTACCAATTAAGTATTGCAGTCCTGAAAATTTGTCGTGTAAATTCCTCTGACAACGTAGAAGCGCAATCTAAATGATTTTTTTTTCGAAATTTGTACTTATAAGGGTGAGCGGGACAAAAAGGGATAAAAATAGTACCAACTAAAGTATTGCAGCCAGAATCATGAAATTTCATATGTAAATTCCTTTGGCCATGTAGAAGCGCAGTAAAATTGGATTTTTCAATATTTTTACTTTTAAGAGTTGCGCGGGTCAAGAAAGGATAAAAATGGTACCAACTAAAGTATTGCAGATATAGCCGTGGTGTGTAAATTCCTTTGACAATGTAGAAGGGGGCAATCAAAATCGAAATTTGTTATTATAAGGGTTGAGTGGCCCAAAGAGGGATTGTTATCCAATTGGTCCAATTGGATTGGTACCAACTAATGTATTGCAGCTAGAATCCTGAAATTTAATATGTAAATTCCTCTGACCATGTAGAAGCGCAGTAAAATTGGATTTATCGAAATGTATACTTTTAAGGCAACAAAAGAAGGGAAGAAGTGACCCGCTTTCACCATAGGTGCTTCTACACCATTTTCAAGTGTAATTCAAAACACACCATTTGAAATTCAAAAATTCCATTTGAAATTAAAAAATATCAATTGAAATTCAAAAATTCCATTTGGAATTAAAAAATATCAATTGAAATTCAAAAATTACATTTGAAATTCAAAAAATATCAATTGAAATTCAAAAATATTATTTGAAATTCAAAACTCATCGTTTTAAATTCAAAACTCGTCATTTGTAATTCAAACAAGTAAGGAAAGGCTAAAGTCGGACGGAGCCGACTATATGATACACTCCACTATCTATCCAATTACAATTCAATTCTGTAAAAAAGTGAAATCGGAAAGGATTTCTAGAGGGGAAAAAGTCAATTCGGGAGCGACATTTGTATGGGGGCTATATCTAAATCTGAACCGATCTAACCGATTTTCACCACAGCTGTTTCCAGTTCAATTATAGGGTCCTGTGCCAAATTTGAAGCAAATCGAGTGAAATATGTGGTTTCTAGAGCGGAAAAGTCAAATCGGGAGCAACACTTGTATGGGGGCTATATCTAAATTTGAACCGATCTGACCAATTTCTACCATAGCTATTTCCAGTTCAATTATATGGTCCTGTGCCAAATTTGAAGCAAATCGAGTGAAATATGTGGTTTCTAGAGCTGAAAAAGTCAAATCGGGAGCGACATTTGTATGGGGGCTATATCTAAATCTGAACCGATCTGACCGATTTCCACCACAGCTGTTTCCAATTTAATTATAGGGTCCTGTGCCAAATTTGAAGCAAATCGAGTGAAATATGTGGTTTCTAGAGAGGAAAAAGTCAAATCGGGAGCAACATTTGTGTAGGGGCTATATCTAGATCTGAACCGATCTGACCAATTTTCACCATAGATATTTCCAGTTCAATTATAGGGTACTGTGCCACATTTGAAACAAATCGAGTGAAATATGTGGTTTCTAGAGAGGAAAAAGTCAAATCGGGAGCAACATTTGTATGGGGGCTATATCTAAATCTGAACCGATTTGCTTCAAATTAAATTGCGTTCGTCCTTGTCCCACAAAACTTACTTGTGCCAATTTTTGTTAAGATCGGACAATAATTGCGACCTGTAATTTGATTACAACAATAGATGGACAGACAGACGGACATTGCTAAATCGACTCAGAAAGTGATTCTAAGCCGATCTGTATAATAAACGATGGGTCTAACTCGTTTCCTTTCAGGTGTTACAAACAAATGCACAAAGACATAATACTCTCGTGGAGTGTATAAAAACTCTATTTGAAATTCAAAACTCATCGTTTGAAATTCAAAAGTTTTCATTTGAAATTCAAAAATTATTCCATTTGAAATTCAAAAGATTCCATTTGAAATTCAAAAATGTAAACAAAATTATTTAGGAAAAATATACATTAGGTGGGGTAGCATTTATTTTTTCTGCAAATTTGGATATTCTTTAGTTTTGAAGACATATTCAATAAAATGATAAGCAACTAATAATTATAATGATGTAAAATGTCAGTAATTTCATATATAGTTTATAACCTTCACCAGCTCAGAGAGCATCTGCATATAATTTATAATGACTTGCATTTTACTTTGGGTCGAATTATTTGTGTGGGAGGTACAACAAATCATAACTATTTTACAGGTATAAAGTGATTGTAAACCCATTTCCAATATTAAATTGTTACTGATCAGGTTTATTTTAACCAAAGCTCATGCCATTTTTTGTGAGAGGCCTTGCAATATCGCTCATATTGCATGTGTATGTATCTATTCCGAGTATTCCGATCGTCCATATAGAAGTTATAAAATCTTTAAATTTAAATAGGTTAGAGTGATTTGCGTGGGAGGTACGTAAATCTGTTTTCTAAACAGCAGAATATTAACATTTACAGAAATAAATAAAAGCTACCCAACTTAATGTATATTTTGCTTAAATAATTTTGTTTACCCTTTTTGAATTGCAAATGGGATAATTTTTGAATTTCAAATGGTGTCTTTTGAATTACTTATGACGAGTTTTCAATTACAAATGAAGAGTTTTGAATTTGAAATGATGTCTTTTGAATTTCAATTTACGACTTTTGAATTTGAAATGTTGTCTTTTTTGAATTGAAATTTTTTGAATTGCAAATGGAATTTTTGAATTTCAACTGATGTCTTTTGAATTTCAAGTGATGTCTTTTGAATTACAATTAAAAAAGGTGTAGTTAAAGTATAACGTGGTATGGAAAATTTGAAAAAATACTTGGTGGGCGGAAAAAGTCAAGCCGGGGCGAAATATGGGAGGACAGATAAATCTGAACAGATTTGACCCATTTTCACATTAGGTCTTTCTAGCTGAAATATAAGATATTTTGCCAAATTTGAAGATGATCTGTTAAAATATGTGGTTTCTATAGCGAAATTTGTATGCGATTAACCGTTCTGTCTCACTTTGTCAACAGATGTCTGTGGTTCAAATAAATATAAGGCGTTGTGTCACATTTGAAAATATCAGTTAAAATATGAGGTATCTAGAGAGGAAAATGTCAAATTAAGAGCTGAATTTGTATGGGAGCTATATATAAATCTGAACCGATTTACACCATTTTCGCCATGAGTGTTTCTATTGGAAATATAGGATATTTTGCCAAAATTTGAAGAAGATCTGGTAAAATGAGTGATTTCTAGATCAGAAAAAGTAAAATCGGGACCAAATTTGAATGGGAGCTATATATAAATATAAACCGATATGAGTGTTTCTAGTTCTGGTTACAATTGCGACCTGTACTCTGATTACAAGAATAGATGGCCAGACAGAAAGACGGACATTGCAAAATCTATTCAAAAAGTAATGGGTCTATCTCGCATAATACTCTCGTGGAGTGTATAAACAGAGACGGATAAAATTAATCGCAAATACTGGTACTCCTAGTAAATTACATTTAAAGGGCTTTCGAGGGTCTATTAATTCTGAAAGAAAATTTTTGGACAAAAATTCCACATGAAAATACAGAGGAAAGACATGATTTTCAGAGGTGTTTTCAGGATGGCTTGGAACAGCCACGAAATATTTTGAACGATAAATTAATATAAACAAATTACTATATTTCTCCATTGCATGAACCTTGACCCAGCCTAATACACTTATACTGTATGTAGTCTTCGATGAATATCTATTCTAAGACGATCTAGCCATGTTCGTGTGTCCGAATACATATCCGTATACAATTTCGAGTAATTTCCACCTATATTTCTTCTTTCAGAAAACACTTCCCCGCCGAGAAATATGTGCCTTTAGAAAGGGCTAAAGAACGTGTGGCCATGGTCTTGTTCAGTCACCACTTTAGTGAAAAGCCAGTCAGACCTCTGGTTCCAGCTATGATAGAAATCGGTGGTATACACCTGAACGAACAGCCGAAACCCCTTCCTGTGGTAAGACAATTTAGCTCTAACAAAATAAAGTATATTTTCAAGCTATCTTTTGCACTCTATAGGACCTTGAAGACTTTATCGGTACGGCCGAACATGGAGTCATCTTCTTTAGTCTGGGCAGTAATATTAAAGCTGACAATTTACAAGAACATGCCCTCGACAAAATCTATAATGTGCTGGCGAAACTGCCCCAACGCATCGTCTGGAAATGTGATGATGAGTCGAGTGTGCCGGGAAATTCCACGAATATACTTTATCGTAAGTGGCTGCCACAAGCTGATATTTTGGGTCATCCCAATGTTAAATTATTCTTCGGTCATGGCGGCAAGGGTGGCATAACGGAGGCTAAATTTTATGGCGTTCCCATGGTCGGACTACCGCTGTTTGCAGATCAACCCATGAACATGGCCGAGGTAGTGACGAAAGGTTATGGCCTGAGCATTAATCACGATGAAGCCTTAACCGAGGAAGTGATCTACGAAACGGTGAAAGAAGTTTTGGAAAATGACTCTTACGCCCGTCATGTTAGAGCCTTTTCCGCTCTCTATCGAGATCGTCCGATAAAAGTCAAAGACAATGCCGTATATTGGCTGGAATATCTAATCCGCTACAAGGGGGCTCCTCACCTGCAGAGCCCTTTGAAGACAATGTCTTTCATAGAGAAAATGAATTTAGATGTTTTTGCTCTAATACTCACAGTGTTTTATTTAATTGTACAACTGCTGAAATATTCGACAAAAATCTGTTTGAAACTGATGCGCCATTTGTCTAAATCGAAATCGAAGAGAGATTAAATGTGAGATTAAATAAAATATGTAGATAGACCATTAGATCTGAATAAACAGTAGTTGTTAGATAATTTATTTATTAAAAACAATCATATTTAAGCGTGTAATTTATTCATATTGACAATACTGAAACAAAGCAGTGAAAGAAATTAGCAACATTGACAAGAAACGCACACATGTCGACAGCCTCTAATCTGCTGGTAATACTGTGGAATGCACTTAGACGTGGAGGGTAAATAACCTTCGGCCTGGCCGACCTGAAGCCCTTTTTATACCCTCCACCTTCAGGATGGGGGTATATTCACTTTGTCATTCCATTTTTAACACCTTGAAATATTCAACGGAGACCCCATAAAGTATATATATTCTGGGTCGTGGTAAAATTCTAAGATGATCTAACCATGCCCGTCTGTCTGTCTGTTGAAAGCACGCTAGCTTCCGAACGAAATGAGCTAGGAGGTTGAAATTTTTCGTAAAAGTGTCTTATGGTTGTAGATCGGTTGGGATTGAAAATGGGCAAAATCGGCCCAGAGGGAAACTTTTTTCCCCAACAAGGACTGAAAATACTCCTAATATTTAGACTATTTAAGCTTTTTTTTTGAAATTTCCAATTTTTATGCACTTGAAATTTGTTTCGTACCTTTCCTCTAGTAACGAGTAATCACAAAAAAGTACAAAAAAGATTAAGCGGGCGAAGCTGGACAAAAGGGATACAAATTGTACCAATGGTACGACAACAGCTAGAAACATGAAACTGGGTGTGCCCATCCCTATAATTACGTACACACGTAAAATAGAGAGATTTTTCGAAATTTGTACTTTTAAGGGATACAATTTCAAAAGAGGGATAAAAATGGTAAAATAGAGAGATTTTTCGAAATTTGTACTTTTAAGGGATACAATTTCAAAAGAGGGATAAAAATGGTACCAACCAAACCGCTGAAGTTGAAATCATGAAATTCGGTGTATGCATTTATCTGACGCGAAACATAAAGGACTTTTTCGAAAATTGTACGTTTAGGCGGAAAATGGGACGAAAGGGATAAAAATTGTACCAATCAAACGTTTGCAGTTAGAATAGTGAAATTCGATGTGTACATTACTGTGATTGTGTAGACACGAAAAATGAAGATGTCTTTCCATATTCGTACCTACGCAAACGGCTGTAGCTAGAATCATGAAATTCAGTGGTTACACTCGTTACAAAATTATAAAAGTGGTACCAAGCAAGCGGATGTACCTAGAATCATGAAATTAGATGTGTTGATTCCAATAAGGACGCGAACCTTTCTTATCAAAACGAAACAGTCACTCTGTTTGTAGGGAATCATCAATCAAATTTCAAATGGGAGAAATCGGCCCTGAGGGAAAATACATCTATCTAATGACGACTGAAAATAGCCCTTATATTTAGAGTACATTTCACTTTTTGATTACAATTGCAATGTTATATCTATATATATAAAAATGAATCTGTATATGTTTGTTCTTTATAGCAGCTAAACTACTGGACCGATCTTCTTGAAATTTTCACAGTTTGTTCATACTGAACCGGTGATCAAAATAGACTATATAAAATTTTGATATTTTCAGTGGAGTTTTATTCGTTTCTTTATAAATTAGCATATTCGGGGTGCTGTTGCAGCTAGAGTCTTGATTTTTTGTGAAAGTTCACTAATTATTAGTCTGCACAGTTGTGCCAAAAATGGGCGGTATTGGAAAAGTGGGCGTGGCACCTCCCATACGAAGTTAAAACCTATTATTGAATATTGTCAGTTCTAGGACGCCTAGAATGCTGAAATTTTGTGTAAGTGCATCTATCATCAATGCACGTAGTTGTGACAAAAATGGGCGGTGTTGGAAAAGTGGGCGTGGTACCTCCCATACGAAATTAAAACCCAATTTTGAATATTGTCTGTTCCAGGACACCTAGAGTGCCGACTTTTTGTGTAAGTGCATCTAGCATCAATGTGTGTAGTTGTGCCAAAAATGGGCGGTATTGGGAAAGTGGGTGTTGTATTTCACATACGAAGTTAAAACCTATTATCGAATACAAGAGTGCTGAAAATTTGTGTTAGTAGATCCAGTGTAAATAATTGTGCAAAGATGGGCTGAATGTGGGCGTAAACCTTCCTATATGAAATTAAAACCAGTTTTAGGGTATATCCGACACCGAGGTGGGCGGAAAGTGGCCGTGGCTCGTCCCATCCGTAATTAAAACATGTTTTTGAGTATATTCAAAAACTATATATGATTCCTATATTGTTGTGTGAGTTAATTTATTTGAAACCTGCTTAGACAATATAAAAATGGGCGGGATTTGAAAGATGGGAAATTTTTTATTTGAATTTTTTAAAATTATACGTTTTCTTTGGATATTTTTATCACAATAGTAAAGAAAGGTTACAAAAAGAGAAACATTCATTCGTCAACAGCCGACTTAAGTCAAGAAAGCGGAAATTATATAAAATTTTTTAGTTTTTGTGTTGTTTGATAAGTGAACAATTTGATTGACTTTCCATGTGTGCTGAATGTAGTACTTTCGAAATCCAGCTATTCGATTAAGTAAGTTTTTCTTACGTAGGATGTTTTTTGTTTTGGTAATGGAAAGGAGGAGAATCACACTCAACCTAAAATCAATTTGATTTTTGACAATTCTTCCTTTTTTCGAAAATCACTTTGTGATTAGAGGGATGTACAAATTTTAGTTTACAAGCTATTATCGTTTCACTAGTACCATTTTAACCCATCCCATAAAATGCTTGATCTTACCAAATATCAAGTAAATACACAGAAGAAATCATTATTCCAGTTATCTCCGTTTACCAATTAAAAGTACGGATTTAGTAAAAATATTTTTGATTTTATTAAAGGAATATACACACCGAATTTCGCGTTTCTAGCTGTTGTCGTTTGGTAGATACCATTTTTATCCCTTTTTGCCCACATTTCACCCTCTACAAATAAGAATCGCTTTACCAAATCTTCTATATATATATGGGGATCTCTAAGATCTAAAGAGTACTACATTTTAAAAATATATCGTCAGGATTTAGTACGAATTAGTACAAAATTATAAACAACTTTACATTGAAACGAACGCTACAAAAAACAGAAGTACTTTTGAAGCTCTTATAGAAATATACAAAGTTCTGCGATTTTTTAAAAACTTTGTTTTTCATACATGTAAATGAAGGTCAGAAGATATATTTCGTTCGAAGATTTATGAAATATGAGTATTATCTCTTAGATTTTTTAATTAGGTACAGCAGAAACACGGACGCAACAAAACGGACGCTCCAAAAAGTCCACGCGTAGTAAAAAAAGTAGTAATTTTCGTTATAACACTTCCACTTAAAAAAATAAAAGAGAACAAGTTAACTTCAAATTTCATAATAAAAAAGTTTTCGAAATAAGGACAAAATAAAGTTAAAAGCTCTCAGTGTAATCTGATTTATTTTATTTTTGGTAGACATTTTTGGGAGATGCCCATAGGTATATATATGAGTTGCGTTACTGACTGACTGATCATTGATCAGCGCCCAGACCAAAAGGCTGAAGTAGGCCAGGGTCGTGTAATTTTCAGAGTACTTCCCAAATGTGACGGAAACGCGGACTATGAAATTTGTACTTTTAGGTGTGTGTCTTGCACTAACCATGCAGACGAGCTACAAAGGAATTTTTCGAAATTTGTACATATTTTTAAAGGAGGAAAGACACAAAAAAGGGTACAAATGGTACCAACTATTACAGCTAGAATCGTGAAATTTGATATGTAAATTCTTTTTTAAAATTGTCGCCGAAAGCAATGTCAATGTGTGTGTGAAAACAAATATTGAAAATATAATTTTGTACTGGGATATTGTCCTGGCTCAAGACCATTTTGCATCTATATTTAATAGAATGCTAATTTATTTACAAATGGCATGGTGACATTTATTACTTGGCTGCAGACTACCACTATCATGATTTCCACCCTGTCTAAAGGTTTCGTTCAGGTGGCTTCGCAGCGACTTTTCAACATCAAACCCGGCCTCTATAAGGAGATGATTCTCACAAACGAACGAGAATCCCAACTCACTTGCAGAATTTGTGTTAAAATTTTTTAACTTAGCCTGGATAATTATCCAGTGTAAGTCAAAATGATGGATATCGAGGCTTAGTCCAATAAAGTCGGCACAAAATATTTTTTTGAAAATTTCTTTTGATACATATATTTATATTGTAGTTGGCGACAATGTGAAAAAATATTTTTTTATTTTGAACAAAAAATTAAATTTTTATTAAAGTTTTTGTTATCGCAGCTTGTTATTATTATATATTATTGTTATATTATTTTTCGAAATTTATACTTTAAAGGGGTGCGCGGGACAAAAAGGGGTAAAAATGGTACCAATTTAAGTATTCGTGAAATTTGGTATGTAAATTCTTCTCACCACATAGAAGCGCAATATAAATGCATGTTTGTACTTTGAAAGGGGTGAACGGCACAAAAAGGGATGAACAATTTTACCGACTAAAGTATTACAGCTAGAATCGTGAAATATGGTATGTAAATTCCTCTGACCATGTAGAAGCGCAGTAAAATTGGATTTTTCGAAATTAAAGGGGTGCGCGGGACAAAATGCTGTACGTAAACACGGAACATAAATGGATATTTTGAAATTTGTACTTACAAGGAGGATGCGGAACGACAAGGGGTAAACGTGCCAAATAAAGTACATATTTTTAGGGGAAGCAAAAACACATGTTACCTATAGTGATTTTTCAAAACGTGTACTATTTGGGAAAGAAGTGCAAAAATTAATAAAATGGCCGCCTGCATCTGGAAACATGAGGATATAAAAGAATCTTGTAAAAGATGTTGTAATTATACACTCCACTAGGGTATTATATCTTTGTGCATTTTTTTGTAACACCCAAAAGGAAACGAGTTAGACCCAACATTTATTATACAGATCGGCTTAGAATCACTTTTTGAGTCGATTTCCGTCCGTCTGTCTGGCTGTCCATCTATTGTTGTAATCAAATTACAGGACGCAATTATAGTCCGATCTTAACAAAAATTGGCACAAGTAAGTTTTATGGATCACGGATAAACGCTATTTAATTTAAAGCAAATCGGTTCAGATTTAGATATAGCCCCCATCCCTATTTGACTTTTTCCGCTTTAGACATAGTACCCGATTTTCTTCATATTTGGCTTAACACCTTATAATCGAACTAGAATCACCTACGTTGAAAGTAGGTAAGATCGGTTCAGATTTAGATATAGCCCCCATACAAATGTCGCTCCCGATTTGGATTTTTTCTTTTTAGATATAGTACCCGATTTTCTTCAAATTTGGCTTAACACCTTATAATCCAACTTGAAACATCTATGTTGAAAGTAGGTAAGATGGGTTCAGATTAAGATGTAGCCCCTATACAAATGTCGCTCCCGATTTCACTTTTTCCGCTCTAGAATCAACATAAAGAGTGATTTTTTTGAGGTTAGGATATTCATGCATTAGTATTTGACAGATCACGTGGGATTTCAGACATGGTGTCAAAGAGAAAGATGCTCAGTATGCTTTGACATTTCATCATGAATCGTCTTGCAAACGAACAACGCTTGCAAATTATTGAATTTTATTATCAAAATGCGTGCTCTGTTAAGAAAGTTCATTGCGCGCTTCCATTTTATGGTCAGTTTAATCGACCCACTGAAGCGGCTATTCGGGCTATTGTGACTAAATTTCGCACCAAATTTACATTGTTGGACATTAAACCACCAACACGCTTACGTAGAGTGCGAACTGAAGAAAATATCGCAGCTGTATCGGCCAGTGTTAATGATGACCACCAATTTTCGATTCGTCGCCGTTCGCACCAATTGGGTCTCTGTTACTCAAAAACGTGGAAATGCCAAAATTGGACTAAGCGGATGGACCACCTAAGACGCAGCCGCGGTCAACATTTAAATGAAATTATCTTCAAAAAGTAAATGTCATGGACCAATCTAACGTTTCAAATGAAGAACCGATGAGATTTTGCAAATTTTATGGGTTTTTTTTTTTTAAAAGTTATCAAGCTCTTAAAAAATCACCCTTTATTTCACAAATCAAAAATCGTTCCCTGTATCTTTTTTTCCCAAGTTCATTGTAATGGAAGAAAGTGGAGGGTATCATATAGTCGGCCCCGCCCGACTTTAGCCCGTCAAAACATGGTCCAAACGAACCTATTGTGAATACTACAGCGATCCTATACAAACAATAAATAATTATACATAATTATTTGTTACCCTTCTGCTCAAATCGTCCGACCATCTTCTACGCAATTCATTTGTTACCCTTCTGCTCAAATCGTCCGACCATCTTCTAGACAATTCATTTGGGATCCTTCCGCTTAATTCGTCTGTGATACTTATAAGTGGTTCGATTAATACGCTTCCACGCGAATCGCGTTGAGGGCACAATCAGGTCTTCCGCGATTGAAACAATCTTCCTCGCGAATCGCAGCTTATCTTTTCGCGATCGAAAATGTTTTTGAAGGGCACATAGTCATAATCAAATCATTGCTGGTTCGTCTGACTTCTACTATTCAAAGCGGGAAGATTGCAGCAAAGAAGAATACGAAAAGCACACTTACAAACATACCCATATTTACTCTCTCCACAGAGACTCACTCTCTTCGCCAGCAAAGCTGATCACGATCGTACACATACACATTCCCCACAGTTGAGAAAATAATAGGTTGCGCATTGCGCAGGTCCGTTATGCTATGGTAGATCGTGAGAGTAAACTACTACGTCACAGTTTCAACATTTCTTGTTTACTTCTCGTTGAAGTCTGTGACCAATTTTGAAAACTTTTTGAAAAAAAGTCAAGAATGAAGTGTTTTGTTAATTTATATTTTAAATAAATATAGCAAGGGAAACAAAAACAATTTTTTTTTGGGTTTCCAAAAGATAAAAAATGCAAAAGAAGTGGCTAGTTTTTTGTAGCTAATCATGGAATTTAGAGGAAAAATCAGTGTGATTTTGGTAAGCAATATTTTAATCAATATGTATTAAATTGTCCTAATGGTCAACTGACTAATTGTCTACTTGTTTAATTTAAATTGACACACCAAATGTCACGAACACTAAATAAATAAAACTATAAACTAACAGAAATAACGAATATCGTTTATAATTCCATTGTGTTCATATTGTTAGCAATGTTCTCATAAACTGTGACGTCATGCGCAGAGAGAGGGAATAAGTTGCACACTTCTCTGCGTAACCTTTATTCTCTAAACCGAGCACACTCCCTCTCATTAGAGGTACGCTACATACTTTGGGCCTGCCAGTTTAGTTTTATCGTTTCGTCAGACAGTGCCACAAATTTGTTTATACCTAGACACACACTTATACCACCCGTGCTGAACAATAAGCAGTGTGTAGGGTAACCTTTGGTCAGTCAGTCGTATTCATTCATATATTTGGTACAACAGGGCTGCTTTTCTTTTTAAATAAAAAACACAACATCCTTGTTTTTTAAATTACATGACCTCAAGCCGGACAAAAAACACCTACACAAAATTTATTAAAAGATCAACTATCCAAAATCCATCATAATATGATTACGACAAAAACCAAATGTGATTGTAGTCGCCGTGATCATGTTCAATCATATTTTTTCTTTGCATATTAATAGTCTTAGAATTTTATGACGATCAAGAATACATATTCTTTAAGGTGTTACAAACGGAATGACAAACTTAGTATATCCCCTCCTAAGGTGGAGGGTCTTAAGAAACGTAAACAACAATTAATTGATAACGCGAATAACTATAAATTCCTATACAAATTCTCCCTCTACAATGAATTGGAAATTAGTCTTAACATAGCCATCATATCGATCGTATTTCAAGCACAAAAATAAAGCTATCGGCAAACGTGATATGAAGAATATCGGGGCATTTGTTACGTCAATCGCTCTGACGTTATGTCTACTGACCACCGCTACGGATGGAGCTAATATTTTGACTTTTCTGTTATCCAGCAGTCCCTCACATTTGATAATCGAAACGGCAGTGGCCAAAGTAATGGCCGAACGTAATCACAATGTAACCGTGGTTTCGGTGCTACCTTTAAAATCCGAATGGCTGCATCCGAGTATGACGTACATACAACTTGATACGGGTCATTTCGATATGAATGTGGCCATAAATGCCTCCAAAGGTAGTGGCCTAGGACGTATGTTCAGCTTTTTTACTATGTTTAATGATGTCCTTATAAAATATGAGGAAATTTTTGATGATCCTAAATTCGTGGAATTGAGAAATAATCGCGAAAATAAATTCGATTTAATAATGTTCGGTTATGCATTTGGTGATTTCTTTTTCGGCCTGAGCGAACATTTCGATTGTCCTATAGCTTTGCTGTGGCCGAATATGCCAATTGCTACGTTATTAAATCTTATTGGAAATCCACTGGAAATATCTTACACCAGTTTTTCAGTGATGAATCTTGCGTCAGACACTGCGGGCTTTTTATTTCGATTGAAGAATGTGCTGCTCGTAGTTGTGGAATTGATAATGACAGTAATACTGGATATTATTTCGAGGCCAATATATGAGTAAGTGTTGAGAAATTATGTTGTTGTTGTCGTGAAGTTAAGTATTCTACACATAAACGTGAAATCTAGTTCTAATCTAGTATAAAGAAGTAAACGGGTTTTAAGTTCGGTCGTAACGAATCTTATATACCCACCACCATGGACTGCTTTCCACAGTATTACTGGTAGATTTGAGGTTACCGACTTCACGCAGTAAAATATTAGGAAAATTATTCTAATTTTTGCTAATTGCGATGGTTTTTAATTAAATTGTGATCTTATTTTGAATTAAAATATACTAATTAATTTTAAAGCCTGCGTCCACTTATAGGGTATGTTTTTTATTGCTTGGAAGCCCTTGACTTTTCATATCCAACCTTCCACACAATCAAGGGAATTTCGTTCTATTTTTATCCTAAAAGTAAGAATTTGGAAAATCTTTTGTGTATCGCCTACTCAATGGATGCAGCCGTTTGCTTGATACCAGTTTAATCTCTTTTACCCCATTTTGCCCCAAAAGTACGAATTTTGAAAAACCCCTCAAGTCTTCGAAGCCAGAAAAATTTATAAGTATAATGTCTTGATTCTAGCTGCAGCCGCATTTGATCCACTTTCGCTCGGTTTTCCCTCAAAATACAAATTTCCAAAAATTCCATTCTGCTACGAATCTACACAATCAGTGGAAGGTACACGCATTTAGTCAATACCAAGTTTATCCCTTTTTGCCGATTTTGAACCTAAAAGTACGAGCATCGAAAGATCGCTTTATATTTCGAGATTACGCCACCAGAGCGAAATATACACTGATTTTCATTATTCTAGCTGTAGCGGTTTGCTTGGCACCGATTTCATCCCCTTTCTCCCCGTTTTAACATAAAAGTAAAAAAATTCGAAAATTCCCTTGATTTTTCACGTCGGTACAGTCATAGGAATTTACATACAGAATTTCGTTATTCTAGCTGCAGCCGTTTGATCGGTACCAATTTTATAGCTTTTTACACATCTCTCCCCTAAAAGTACAAATTTCGCAAATCACTTCATTTTACGTGTACTTGCGATTAGGGGGATGTGGATGTTTACTAGCTATTGTTGTTTCACTGGTACCATTTTTATCCCTTTTGTCCCATTTCAACCATAAAAGTACGGATGACTTTAGGGTGAGCGTTCATGCCATAAAAGGATCGAATTTAACAAATATCAAGTAAATGCACAGCCGTTTGGTTGGTAACATTTGTATCCCTCTGTTCCTTTTATACCCCTTAAAAGTACGAATTGGGGTAAAACGTTTTATTCTACGTATCTACTCAATAACTAAATAGTAACGTGAAGTTTGGTCTGTACATATCTCAAATCGCATATACACGTGAAATAAAGTGATTTTTCGAAATTCGTTTTTTTGGGGGTGAAATGTAGAAAAATGAATAAAATTGGTACCGACGTGAGCTAGAATCATAAAATTCGCTGTGCTTATTCCTTAAAGAATATAGAAGCGCAATATAAAGAAAATTTTCAAAGATTTTAGGAGAATTAGGGGGAGAAATGAAAATGGTACCAATCAAACGGCTGCAGCTAAACAGAATAATGAATATCTGTGTGTACTTCGCTCTGGCTGAGTGGACTCTAAACATTAAGCGATCTCTTGATATTCGTACTTATGGGTCAAAATGAAAAAAATGTGCACAGGCCAAATAGCTGGTTGTGTAGACCCGCTACAGAAAACGATTTTTGGATATTTGAACTTTTAGTATAAACGGGTAGAAAGGGGATAATAATTGTACCAATCAAACGGCTGTAGCCAGATGCATGAAATTCGAATTATACATTTCTCCGACTTCGTAGCCAGTTAAAAAAAAGCTTTCTCCAAATACGTACGTTTAAGGAAAAAATTGTATAAAAGGGATAAAACTGGTACCACACAAACCGCTACAATCGTAAAATTAGGTACAATCCACTGTGGACACGAATGATAGCACTGTCCAACAAATTTAGACTTTTTGAATGGAACAGACTTTTTGAATTTAGACTTTTGAATAGCGACCCTATAATTCTGAAATGGCATGCTGAGTAGATCATTTTTGTAGAATAAACTTACAGTCCAGCTGATCAGAGTTCATTTTTACAGTGGATCAAAATTTTCATATTTTGGTCCAAGGGAGCATTATAAAGGGTGGTTACATTTTAAGTAAAAAGCTTTCTCCAAATACGTACGTTTAAGAAACAAATTGTATAAAAGGTATAAAACTGGTACCCACCCAAACCGCTATAATCGTAAAATTAGGTGTGTACGTTCCACTGTGGACACGAATGATAGCACTGTCCAACAAATTTAGACTTTTTGAATGGAACAGACTTTTTGAATATAGACTTTTGAATAGCGACCCTATAATTCTGAAAGGGCATGCTGAGTAGATCATTTTTGTAGAATAAACTTACAGTCCAGCTGTTGAAACCACATATCGTCTACATTCATATCTTCCAATTCGGGACATAAAAAGTTCGTTATCATCTCACGATAGCGAAGACCATTCACAACAAACGGCCTCAACAAACAGTCACTCTTTGTGGGTGCATTGGTTTTTCGACAATCACTCTTGGATTATCATTCGCCCAAATGCGGCAGTTCTGCTTAGTGACGAATCCACTGAGGTGAAAATGTGCCTCATCACTGAAGATGAAAAAATCACGCAGTGTACGATATGCATTTTGATTTGAACGTCCATTTTCATAATAAGCCTGAATAACTTTAATGCGTTGCATCTTTCCATGATTCAAATTGAGTTAGTCTGTCAAATGAAATGTAGAAAAAACAAGTAAGGAAAGGCTAAAGTCGGGCGGAGCCGACTATATAATACCCTACACCTCTCCATGCATATGTACCTCACTTTGATTACTAAACCCAGTTATTTCATGGGAGCAATTTTATGTAGTTCACATAAATTATACATGTACTATAAATTCATCTTTAGTCATATTTAACGAATATGGTTAATTATATGGTAATTGATCCCATTATCATACAGACAAATACAAATTATACAGTAGTAATAGGATGAATCGGACCGACATTTCCAAAGGGGGCCTATAACAACATTTTGGGCCTGGTCCAAAACTTGGGTCTATATATTTCTCATTCACGGTAGGTATTCATAGTTGAAAAATATAATGATCTGCAATATTTGATGAAGATCCGATGTAAGATGTAGTTTCTAGAGCTGTAATAGATCAGAATGGGACCCATTTGGGTTATATCAAAATATGGGCATCTCTCAAACAAGTTAGGAAAGGCTAAAGACGGACGGATTTTCTATCTCATTACAATTCAATTCGGTAAAAAGTGAAACCAGTAAATGTATGTGTTTGACAAAAAATGTTAAATCGGAAAGGACATTTGAAATATTATAAATAAGATGCTGTGCCAAATTTAAATAAAATCGGGTGCAAGATGTGGTTTCTAGAGCGGAAAATGTCAAATCGGGAGCGACATTTATATGTGGGCTATATCTAAATCTGAACCGATCTTACCCACTTTCACCATAGGTGTTTCTAGTTCGATTATAAAATGTTCTGCCAATTTTAAAGAAAATCGGGTATAATATGTGGTTCCTAAAGCGGAAAAAGTGAAATAGGGAGCGACATTTGTATGGGGGCTATATCTAAATCTGAACCGATCTTTCCCAATTTCTGCATAGATGTTTCTAGTTGTATTATAAGATTCTGTAACAAATTTAAAGAAAATCGGGTGCAAGATGTGGTTTCTAGAGCGGAAAATGTCAAATCGGGAGCGACATTTATATGTGGGCTATATCTAAATCTGAACCGATCTTACCCACTTTCACCATAG
>OX377618.1:230345813-230483038 GCA_947397865.1 Polietes domitor
AAAAGCGGGTGCAAGATGTGGTTTCTAGAGCGGAAAATGTTAAATCGGGAGCGACATTTATGTGGGGGCTGTATCTAAATCTGAACCGATCTTACCCAATTTCTGCATAGGCGTTTCTAGTTGGATTATAAGATGCTGTGCCAAATTTAAATAAAATCGGGTGCAAGATATGGTTTCTAGAGCGGAAAATGTCAATTCGGGAGCGTCATTTGTTTGGGGGCTATATCTAAATCTGAACCTTACCCACTTTCACCATAGGTGTTTCTAGTTCGATTATAAAATGTTCTGCCAATTTTAAAGAAAATTGGGTATAATATGTGGTTCCTAAAGCGGAAAAAGTGAAATAGGGAGCGACATTTGTATGTGGGCTATATCTAAATCTGAATCGATCTTACCCACTTTCACCATAGGTGTTTCTAGTTCGATTATAAAATGTTCTGCCAATTTTAAAGAAAATTGGGTATAATATGTGGTTCCTAAAGCGGAAAAAGTGAAATAGGGAGCGACATTTGTATGGGGGCTATATCTAAATCTGAACCGATCTTTCCCAATTTCTGCATAGATGTTTCTAGTTGTATTATAAGATTCTGTAACAAATTTAAAGAAAAGCGGGTGCAAGATGTGGTTTCTAGAGCGGAAAATGTTAAATCGGGAGCGACATTTATGTGGGGGCTGTATCTAAATCTGAACCGATCTTACCCAATTTCTGCATAGGCGTTTCTAGTTGGATTATAAGATGCTGTGCCAAATTTAAATAAAATCGGGTGCAAGATATGGTTTCTAGAGCGGAAAATGTCAATTCGGGAGCGTCATTTGTTTGGGGGCTATATCTAAATCTGAACCGATCTTACCCACTTTTCTAGTTCGATTTCCTCCAAATTCAATACCGGTCCTTGGCCAGAAAAAATAACTTCTGCCAAGTTTCATGATAATCGGACAACAATTACGACCTGTAGAGTGCGAACAAGCTTAGATGGACTGCAGACGGACGGACAGACAGTTAAATCGACTCAGCTGGTGATTCTGTGACGATCGGTATACTTAAAGGTGGGTCTAGCTCGATTATTTATTGGTGTTACAAACATCATATTTATAGGGATATTTGTATGGAGGCTATATCTAAATCTGAACCGATTTTCTCCAAATTCAATACCAATCGTTCATGGCCAAAAAAAAGTAACATCTGAAATATTTCATGGCAATCGGACCACAATTGCGACCTGTAGAGTGCGAACAAGCTTAGATACAGCAGACGGACGGACATACATCATTAAATCAATTCAGCTGGTGATTCTAAGCCGACCCTACACCACTTCGTGGACTAGTATAGTTATACTACCCTAGTTTTCCGCCAAATGTTTGTAACGCCAAGAATTAATTGAGCTAGACCCACCTTTAAGTATACGGCCATGAACGATTGGTATTGAATTTGGAGAAAATCGGTTCAGATTTAGATATAGCCTCCATACAAATATCCCTATAATTTACACTCTTACTGCTCTAGAATACACATTTTACATGGGATCATGACCAAATTTTCAGGATCGTGTTATATTTGAACTAGAAATAGCACACGGGAATGTGCACCACATGGGTTCATGTTTTGATATAGCCCCCATACAAATGTACCTCCGATTGACAATATTATTGCACTAAAATTCACATTTTACATCGGATCTTGGTAAAATTTTCCACACAATGTTACATTTATACTAGAAACACGTATTTTGAAAGTCAGCTATATAGGTCATTGTTTTGGTATAGCCCCCATACAAATGGGCCCCCAGTTTACACTGTTATCGTTCCAGAACCCACATCTTGATAATATTTTGCAGATCATGTTATATTTCAATAAAGAATACCTACTTTGAATGTGATCTATATGGGACCTCTTTTTAATGTAGCTCCCTTACAAATGGCCCCATTTCATTTATTATCTCTCTAGGACCCACATGTTTCATTGGAAGTTTTTAAAATTTTGCAGATTATATTATATTTGAACTATGAATACAATACTATGAAAGTCAAATATATGGGTCCATGTTTTGGTATAACCCCCATACAAATTGGGCCCCTATTTTACTCTATTACATCGCTAGAACCCACATCGTACATTGGATATCGATATAATTTTGTAAATCATGTTATATTTCAATTAAGAATACCTACTTTGTAAATGATCTACGGAACCACTTTTTAATGTGCGCTAGCACCCCATATTAATTTTTACCACTCAAGGACGCAAATTTTACATCGATTTTTTCCCATATTTTGCAGTTTATATTATATTTCAACTAAGAACAGATACTATGAAAGTGAAATATATGTGTCCATTAGAGCGTACCAGGTTACAAGTAAAAAAAGACAAAAAATCGGCCTCGTCGAGACAAAAACATCGATGTATCACACTTTAAAATCCGTTTATAAATGCAGAAGTTATATAGAAAAATGTAAAAGCGCGACCCCTACGTTCGGCATAAAAACATTTTTTGAAACTACCTTTCAATAATACTTCATATTCGAAGGTGTACGGCGAACTTTTTTTTGAGGTACGCCCTAGTGCCCATACTTTGGAATAACCCAAATGGGCCCCATTCTACTCTATTACAGCTTTAGGGACTTCGTCTTACATCGGATCGTTATATATTTCAACTAGGAATACCTATCGTGAATGAGAAATATATAGGCCCATGTTTTGGACTTTCAAACGTCGGTCCGTATCATCCTATTACTACTGTATAGTTTGTACTTGTCTGCCGGAAAATTGGATCATTTATCACATTATTTACAATATTCGTTAAATATGACTAAAGATGTATAATTTATATGAAATCACATGAAACACCTAGGTTTAGTAGTAAAATCGAGGCATATACGCAGGGAGTGGTGTAGGGTATTATATAGTCGGCCCCGCCCGACTTTAGCCTTTCCTTACTTGTTTTTATACACTCCACGAGAGTATTATGTCTTTGTGCATTTGTTTGTAACCCCCAAAATGAAGCGAGATTGACCCATTGTTAAGTATACCGATCGACTTAGAATCACTTTCTGAGTCGACTTAGCCGTCTGTCTGTCCATCTATTGTTGTAATCAAATTACAGGTCTTAATTATAGTCCGATCTTAACAAAAAATGGCTCAAATATTTTTTGTGTATCGAGGACAAACGCCATTTAATTTGAGGCAAATCGGTTCAGATTTAGATATAGCCCTCAGACAAATGACGCTCCCGATTTGACATTTTCCGCTCGAGAAATCACATATTGTACCCGATTTTCTTTAAATTTGGCACAACGTCTTACAAACCAACTAGAAACACATGTGCGGAAATTGGGTAAGATCGACTCAGATTTAGATACAGCCCCCATAAAACTCTCGCTCCCGATTTTGACATTTTCCGCTCTAGAAATCACATATTGTACCCGATTTTCTTTAAATTTGGCACAACATCTCATAAACCAACTAGGAACACATGTGCGGAAATTCGGTAAGATCGGTTCAGATTTGGATATAGCCCCCATACAAATGTTGCTCCCGATTTGACTTTTGACGCTTTAAAAACCACATATTGTACTCAATTTTCTTTAATTTGGCTTATAATCCAAATAAAAAAACCTATGGTGAAAGAGGGTAAGATCGCTTCAGATTTAGATATAGCCCAAATACAAATGTTGCTTCCAAATGGTTAACCGACTTTGGCAAAACCCCCATGCCCCCATACAAATTTCCTTTCCAATTTAACATTTTTTGTCAAACACATACATTACAAATACAAAAATCCTTCCCGTTTTCACTTTTTCACCGAATTAAATTGTATTCGTATAGAAAGTGGAGTGTATCATAGAGTCGGCCCGCCCGACTTTAGCCTTTCCTTACTTGTTTTATTTCTAAGTATCACAATCATATTATGATAATATATCAATTATGTTATGCTTGTCCTATATATTAATATTATAATTGTTTAAATTTAATCAAAATGATTGCGACAAAAAATGTGATTGTAGAAAACGTGATCATGTTGACAAACTTAGTACATCCCCTTCTAAGATAGATGGTATAAAGTAAAGTAAACAAAAACTAATTGATAACGCGAATAACTATAAATTCCTATAAAAATGCCTCTACAATGAATTGGAAATTAGTCTGACCATAACCATCGTATCGATCGTATTTCAAGCACAAAAAGAAACCTATCGGCAAAAGTGATATGAAGAATATCGGGTCATTTTGTACGTCAATCGCTCTGACGTTATGTCTACTGACCACCGCTACGGATGCAGCTAATATTTTGACATTTCTGCCCTCCAGCAGTCCCTCACATTTGATAATCGAAACGGCAGTGGCCAAAGTAATGGCCGAACGTAATCACAATGTAACCGTGGTTTCGGTGCTACCTTTAAAATCCGAATGGCTGCATCCGAGTATGACATACATACAACTTGATACGGGTTATTTCGATTTCAATCTGGCAATAAATGCTACCAAAGGCACTGTCCCAGGACGTCTGTTCAAGATTTTCGCAATGTTTGATGATGTGCTTATAAAATTTGCGGAAATTTTTGATGATCCTAAATTCGTGGAATTGAGAAATAATCGCGAAAATAAATTCGATTTAATACTATACGGTTACATATCTGGTGATTTCTTTTTCGGCCTGGGCGAACATTTCGATTGTCCTATAGCTTTGCTGTGGCCGAATATGCCGATTGCTATGCTATTGAAGCTTATTGGAAGTCCACTGGAAACATCATACACCCCCCTGTCAGTGATGAATTTAGCGTCAGACACTGTGGGCTTTTTATTTCGTTTGAAGAATGTGTTGGCCGTAGGTGTGGAATTGATAATGACTGTAATACACGATAATATTTCGAGGCCTATTTACGAGTAAGTGTTGAGAAATTAATTAAATTTGCTGTTGTCTTAAAGTTAAGTATTCTACATATAAATGAGAAATGTAGTTCAGTACAAACAAGTAAACGACTTTTAAGTTCGGTCGTAACGAATCTTATATACCCACCACCATGGATTGCTTTCCACAGTATTACTGGTAGATTTTAGGTTACCGACTTCAAGCAGTAAAATATTAGGAAAATTATTCTATTTTTTGCTAATTGCGATGGGTTTTAATTCAATTGTGATGTAATTTTGAATTAAAATAATTATATATTATATTATATAACTAATTAATTTTAAAGCCCGCCTCCACTTATAGGGCTTGTCTAAAAGTATGTTTTTTATTGCTTGAAAGCCCTTGACATTTCACATCCAAACTTCCACACAATCAAGGGAATTTCGTTCTATTTTTATCCTAAAAGCAAGAATTTGGAAAATCTTTTGTGTATCGCCTACTCAATGGATTCTAGCTACAGCCGTTTGCTTGATTCCAGTTTAACGTCTATTACCCCATTTTGTCCCCAAAAGTACAAATTTTGAAAAACCCCTCAAGTCTACGAAGCCAAGGAAATTTATAAGTAGAATGTCATGATTCTAGCTGCAGCCGCATTTTATCCACTTTCGCTCGGTTTTCCCTCAAAATACAAATTTCCAAAAATTCCTTTCGGCTGCGAGTCTACACAATCAGAGGAATGTACACGCAGTCATTTGGTTGTTACCAAATTTATCCCTTTTTGCCGATTTTGAACCTAAAAGTACGAGCATCGAAAGATCGCATTATATTTCGAGACTACGCCACCAGATCGAAATATACATTGATTTTCACAGCATATTTAGTTTGCCACAGTGAAATGTTGCGTTACATTTTATGAATATTGTTATGAGTTCTCATTAATGCAACGAAATACTATTCATTATTACTTTCAGAAAACATTTCCCCGCCGATAAATATTGCAGTTATGAAAAGGCCAGAGAACGTGTGGCCATGGTTTTGTTCAGTCATCATTTCACTGAAAAGCCTGTAAGACCTCTAGTGCCGGGCATGATTGAAATCGGCGGTATTCATTTAAACGATCAACCAAAACCCTTGCCGGAGGTATGATTTGTAAAACACCAACACTTCTCACTAATATTAGCATTTCTATATTTCTAGGACCTTGAGGACTTCATCAGTACGGCCGAGCATGGTGTCATCTTCTTTAGCCTAGGCACCAATGTCAAAGCTAATCACTTCCAAGATCGTGCTCTCGACAAAATCTATAATGTTCTGGCGAAACTGCCCCAGAGAATCGTCTGGAAATGTGAAGATGAATCAAATGTGCCGGGAAATTCAACGAATATACTCTTTCGTAAATGGCTGCCACAAGCCGATATTTTGGCTCATCCCAATGTCAAGTTATTCTTCGGACATGGCGGTAAGGGTGGCATAACGGAGGCTAAATTTTATGGTGTGCCCATGGTGGGACTTCCGGTCTTTGGCGATCAGTCCATGAACATGGAGGAGGTCGTAAAGAAGGGCTTTGGCTTGGCTTTAAATCACGAAGAAACTCTGACTGAAGCTGTAATCCACAAAACAGTCCAAGAAGTTTTGCAGAATAACATCTATACTAATAATGTGCAAACATTTTCGAAACTTTATCGGGATCGACCACTGAAAGCCAAGGATAATGCTGCCTATTGGCTAGAGTATTTGATCCGCTACAAAGGAGCTCCACACCTACAGAGTCCTTTGAAGAGCATGTCATTTGTGGAACAAAACAATTTGGATGTTTTTGCTTTAGTACTCTTAGCACTGTATTTAATAGGGCGTATTTTTAAATGCTGCACTAAATATGTTGTTAAGCTGATATGCCAGAAATTTAGCGGAAAATCAAAAAGTGATTAAAAACACATACATATATTTTAAGATACTGCCCGTCATAGTTAGATACTCATTTTTGTTAAGTCATTATTAATAGTATAGTTTCGATACAATATTCCTAATAAAGTTTTTGCTTATCATAGTGACCGCTAACGAGTGCCTAGTTCTAAAGATAAGGAACCTTATCTGGCAATGATAAGCTATCGATGTGTGGCATTCATAGTTGCTTACTGTAGTGCTGTGCCCCCAACATGTTTAGATTAGAATTATATATTAAACATCATCATGATGTCAATGGGTATGTTCTATCTGAAGTGTAGTAATAGTAGTGGGAGCTTTTTAAATACATACTGTTCCGAAAACGAAAATATTCGGATTTGATTTCTTTCATAGCAAGTAAATGGCGCGTGTTAATTATTCCATGGAGAAGTCTGCTTCTTCGGTTACAAGAAACTATTTGTTGCCAGAATGTTAAAGAGGCTATACACGATGTGAGGATCTCAGTGGTTGACCAATTGAGGTGACCAGCCCAGATATATTGAAGAAAGTTTGTAAAAGTTATTATTGGATGACCGCCGCACAGTAGCGCCCGTAGAGCAAACGAGGTTGCAAAAATCAAAATTTTCATGAGCGCCGACGAATGTTATAGGAAACTTTCAACGATTTCAAATCTGCCACTCTGAATAATATCACATTTTTAGTTTAGAAGATATAGCCGTTCAAAGTTGACCGACTTTCGGTTTTCAAAAAACACACAATTTTTAGTGAATTTGTTGCGATTTCAGGTGCAATATCACGAAAAATAGGTAACGAATCGCCTTATTTTTTGTTTGTATTGATTGATGTATTTATTAAATGTTTAATGATAAAAAATTAACTGTTTGCTTTGTGTTTCCTGGTAAATCACTATTTAAAAACTATCCGTTTTTCACTATTTTTCAACTTTGACGGAAAATAAAACAAATCTATATTTTTCTATATTTGCCATATTTGCAAAACCTGTTCATTGATTATTTCTTTACATAATTCAAAAATTTTAGCTGCCCGTACGTGCCTGTTTGGCTTCTAGAGGTAAAAAAGGTTAAAAATACATGGTTGCAGAAATTGTATGGCGTCCATCCCTTATATGTTTTGACTGACAGTGGTTTGATCTAATAGTTTGAAAAAAAAACTACTCATTGAAATTAGCAGGTACGTACCTCACTTAAACAATACTTTGGCGTACAAATGGTCAAGAACAATATTGACTTATGGTCCCTACAGGTAGGCACAAATCTTATTTGGACACGTGCATAATATCAAAATTGCATTATTCAGCCTAAATCCATATGTATGCAGGGAACAGGTAAATTTTTCGGCATGGTAGCATAAGCCTATATATTGCAAATGGTCAAGAACAATATTGACTTATGGTCCCTATTTTTATTTTTAGGCATGGTAGCATAAGCCTATATATTGCAAAATAAGGATAATGCCTGGATTACTCTACGACTGAAAGTTGGCGCAACAATTACTGAAACCATTAAACAATTTAAGTACTGAAAACATGGCGTTGAACAATTTTAAATTATTTGAACTGTTTAGAAAGTCCACCACACCAAATTTTTTCACGGAAGCTGCTTTAGAAGAACTTGATAGCTTATACGGAAATATTTAGAGAAGCGATATTATAAAAAATAAATGTTATCTGATATATGCAAATATTAAGGCAAAATGGGTGAAATCTAATCGAACCATTCAGAACTTCAACCCCAAATACGAGGACTGGCTTAATGAAGACACCATCCTGGATATATTGGCAGTAGATAAACCCACCACATCAACCAGAGGAGCAAAAGGAAGGCCAAAAAAAGTATTGAGGAGTGTTCGATTTTCACAAGGAAGAGGAAACTTGCCGATGCCACCAATGACTTGACCACGAAGCAATTATCGGACGCGCTGTCTATTAAATTTACAAAGGATAGTGAAAGAGTTAGGTCGCAGATAACCAAATCTGTTGCTGATGCAAGCACACTGCGACTAAAAAGGATTAAGGAAAGCATTCCCACGCCCACAAACGCACACATTAAAAAGTATGGATCCGAAGAAGCCTTGGCCTTGTTTATGGACTTAGAACTTTCCAAAGAGAAATATGAGAAACTACGGACATCTTTAACGCGACACGGCGCTGACGTTTTACCCGGATACAAGCATATTACGCAAGCCAAAATAAATTCACGACCACTGCATACGGAGTTTACGGAAGTCTCTGCGAAAGCCAATCTGCAGGATCTCATGGGCCATACAGCAAAACGGTTGTTGGAGAGTCTTCCTGAAAATGAGGTGAAAATTCTTCCTGAGAAGTTGACATTGACCAGCAAATGGGGCTGCGATGGATCATCCGGACAAAAAAAATAAAAAAAAAATAATAAATAAAAAATTTAAAAAAATAATAATTTTTTTTAATTTGTTGGGTAATAATTTAAAACATAAAACCCTAAAGAAAAAAATAAAAACAATCTAAAAATGTAAAAATAATTATTTTTAGTTACCATAAAATTGATTTTTCTACTAATTTTAACTTTGATAACCCATAATTAGGCCCCTACAGAGCGTAGCACCCTTTCCAAACGCTCATTTCATAGGCTGAACAGTTATCTATCATATGCTGTTTAAACTGTTCAATTATCTTATTCGGTTCAAAAGATATGATTTTTGCAACGAAAAAACTCAAATGGCGCCACTGTGCGCCGCTTAAAATGAACATAACATAATATACTATCGTGCATGTTCTGACAATCACTTTTGGCATAAAATTTGCGAAGTGATTTGAAATCGCAAAATCGGTGTTCTACAGCTCACAAAGACTAGCAAATTAGGCGATTGTAGTTCACATGCACAAACCATGGTGAACCAAAAGTGAACTCGTGTATTTTGTTTAAAAACATAAAAAACGATGTATATATAAAATTTAGTATATTTCCTTTGAATTTGTACATAAAACATGTAATTTATCTAACAATTTTCATTAAAAATATTAAATTCAAAAAAGGCTTAGTGGTTTCGATGAATCCCTAAAGTATCGTTTAACGTATTAAAACGTTCTGTTTTTGATTGAAGCCTTTTTAAAGAAATAACACTTAATAAAAGCAAGCGGTATTTTAATTTAAAAGCTTTTTTATTTTTCTTTATTTATACAGAGAACACATGTTTTTGACAGAAAAAAACATATGTTTGATATCTGTGGACTTTTGACAAAACAACTTCTTTCGAAATAAGACATTTTTGCAAGATTTTTATATTAAATATAAATTTATAAGACGCTTCTTTTTTTGGTGTAATTCTTGCATTTCTACGCCATTTGGTTAAAAATCTACAATTCTTGACAAATCAACTTCTTTCATTATATTTGGAAAAAATATTTGATAAAATATCTTATCTGAAAGAGTTTAAAAATTTTCTAAAATGCAAGAAATAAAATTGTTATATCCTTTCGACAAAACATCTAAATTGTATTTAATATTTTTTAGCATATATACATTTTGTTTTAACAAAACAACTTATCTTCAAAGAAGTTGTTTTATCAAAACTAAAATTTAGAATATATATAACTTGCTTGAGACAAGATAAATTTTTAAATGGTTTATAGAGAACATTAATTTTGACTAAACGACTTGTGTGAAAAGTAGTTCTTATGTGAAAACAAAAACTGATAAAAAGTAAAATATTGTTTCCATAGAAGTGTTTTTGTGGACTTGAAAATAAATATTTTGATTAAAAAAAGTTGTTTTGGAGTTCATGCGTGGTATAAATCCGAACAATTGCATTTTTGCCAAATAACAAATCACAAATACAGCTGTTTATTTTTTATTTTTTTTTTAACTATCTGCCACATTTTCAATTAAACAATTTCAGGTGTTGGTCGTTTTTATTATTCGGCACCATTGCCATGTTTAATCAGCTGGTACTATTGTCATTTACTTTCATCTGGTACCACTGTCATTTAAGAAGTGAAGCTAGGTCAAATATAGGTCAAAAGCAATTCGAAAAATAGTAGGCGTTGCGTTTTAAAGCTAAAGTGATTGATGGAATTTCATTCCCTCGAGTGAGTTGCAAAAAGTTAAGTTAAAAGTTATGGCCAAGCATCAAAAATCAGATAATTCCAATGTTTGTAAAGATAACGAATTTGATGAAAACGACAAAAGGAAAGCTTTTCTCAAAGGGTCTGACGTCGAAATGAATGATGATATCATCACCATATAAACAACAGTCAAATCAAATAAGTGACGAAGACATTTTCCACGAAACGGATTTTGATGACTCGGATTATACTTCATCGGATCAAACTTATGACAGCAAACAAAATGGAAGAATATGTCAGTGCATCGAATGGTGATGATGAACTTCCAACAACATCAAAAAATCGAATAAGGTTAACAAAAATTTGGGAAAAGAATATCTTACTAGCAAATAGAAAAGAAAAAATTTCTTCGGATCTATTGAACATTCGCACGATTGGGCAAACTTAATATCGGCGACCAATAAAAATTATATTGTTCATGAATTAAGACAAGAGGATTTCTTCGATTTTCGTGCACTACTAAAGGACATATATACATGGAGGTCACATAGCATTTCAGGTATAATTTTAAATACCTACATTCTTTTCACACACTTTTCATTCGATGGCTGAGATACGAAAAAAGCAAGCCAGGAGTTTTGCAGTACAAATTTTCATTACACCCAAATTTTCATTACATATGCTGCCATTAATTGGTAAAAATTACCACAGTTTTTATCACAATATTAAGGCGGAAGGTGATATCCCCATTGAAGTTCACCCAGCCCTTTTTTCATTTCATTTATTTACAGTCTATGGAATACAAACTTCCTTACAGACTACAACTTAAAAATAATCCTAAAAATAAATTAAATCTAATATCTTTAAAAAATTAAACATATTTAAAGCATAATCGAAATCACTACATAACCTGTTAGACTCCTTTAAAGCCCGAGCAATAGGTTCATTTTCGGCATAACCAGTTCTACAAAAAGGTATGTAGAAAAGGTTGTTCTGGCGCAAAGCACGGCAAGGCACATTAAAAGTTATGATATCAAGCAACACTGAACAGTCAACTAAACCGTTGATAATTTTATAGAGAAAAACTTGAGCTAGAAGACTCCTTCTACTTTCAAGAGTTTTCAAAGAAATCAGCCTACATCTATCAATATAAATAGGCTCAGGTTCATTAAATTTAATCGCACGTAAAGCAAATTTTAAAAACCGCTTCTGAACTCGCTCAATTCTATTAATATATTTAGCACAAAAAGGACTCCATATAAAACAAGCATATTCCAATCTTGAACGGACTAACGACGTAAATACTAGCTTAACGGTATATGGATCTTTAAATTCCGCACAATTTCTCTTGACAAAAGCAAGCAGTGAAAATGCTTTAGGAACAATATAATCCACGTGAGCCGCAAAAGTAAACTTAACATCAAAAACAACACCTAAATCCAACATTTCATCCACACACTGAATCTTACCCGAATTGATGAAATAATCATAACAAACAGGGCTTCTACATTTACCAAATGAGATTTTGCGACATTTCAAAGAATTAATTTCTAAACAATTATCAAAACACCATGCAGATATAACGTCCAAGTCACTTTGAAGACGAAAAACATCAGCAACGGAATTAATACGTAAAAAAATTTTTAAATCATCAGCATATAACAAGACTTCACTCCATTTAACACATGACGCAACATCATTAACAAACAAAATAAAAAATAAAGGCCCAAGAATACTACCTTGGGGAATACCAGAGGTAGCTTTATAACAGTGAGACAGATACGATTCAATAGACACAAAACAACATCTATCCGATAAATATGATCTAATCCAATCAAGAAATTTTGAATGAAATCCAATACTGAATAATTTCCTAACCAGTATTGCATGACATACTCTATCAAAAGCTTTCGAAATATCAGTATAAACTGTATCAACCTGATGACCTAACGCAAAATTGGAGATGCAATACTGGGTAAAAACAGCAAGGTTAGTTACAGTAGAGCGCCCTCTAACGAAACCATGCTGATATGGAGATAGTATTCCTTTTACCGCAAAATATATCTTATCAAACACAATATGTTCAAATAATTTAGATATATTGCACAACTTGGAGATAGGCCGATAGTTACAAACATTGTCCTTCGGTCCAGACTTGTGGACCGGAGTAATATATGCAACTTTCCACCTTGACGAAGATGAATGTATTCAATAATATAATTATGCATTTAAAATGTGTTGAGTTAGAGTTTTTATTTCCTTCTTTTGAATACTTTTTTGTTAAACTTAAAATTTGTTTTCCCTACAAACATATAATTTTGTACCAATATTGTCTAATTGAATTCAAGTATTTATGTTACATTAAATATACTAATATTTTTTAAAATAACCTATTTCGACTTTTTTTATTAGTTCCATTTTAACAAAAAAACTTGCATTGAGATAAGCGCAATATATGAATCACGTTTTTGTTTAAAAGCATTTTCACAAAACAACTTGTGTAATGTAAGTTAATTTTTTTGTTGAAAACAATTTCGACAAAACATCCTATCTTTTTATTCTTAATTTTTCTGAAAATCTGTTGGCATTAGAATAGAATTATTGATATCTTCACGTCAACTTAGTATTTAAATTTAATACTACACTTTCACCTTTTCACCAAATATTTCAAAATCAAAGTTGTTAGATATTTTAACAGTTTTTTCCTTCTCCTGTAAAATTGTAGTTTTTGAAAGAGGTTGTTTTGTCAAAAGGCCACAGATATCATTTTACATATCTTTTTGAAAAAGAATCAAAACGCGTGAACAGTAGAATAGGGTAAAATTATTTTGGCGATTAGCAAATCGCAAGTGATTTGGCAATTGCGTGATTGTCAGAACATGCACGTATATATTCTTGGGATATCAGCTGAAAATTTGCGCAAATGAAAACTGTCATCGTTAGCACAATGATGCCGCCAGTCCAAACAGTGACTCGTTGTGGATGCTTTGGTGTGGGTTCTCTGAACCCCATAAGCGGCAATTTTGCTTATTGACATAGACGCCGAGATGAAAATGAGTTTCATCTGAAAACACGGAAATTTCTTACAGTTTGCGTTAAAGACTCGCTACTTTGGAGAATGTTTTTAATATTTCCCTATTTAGTTCGAGCGTAGCCTGAAAATATAAATAAAAATTAATGTTATTCTATATTTCAAAGTTAAATGGCCACCCTACAAAATAAAACAAATAATTTTGTTTTTATTTTATAATAGAGATGGCGCCAGCAAAAACGCCTTTTAAGCACATGGTAAACAATTCTCTTACCTCTCCAAAGAGGGTCTATATTTATCCAAAGATTTCAACTTGTCATTGTTGTCTTCGTAAGAATGCTAAATAGGGTTTGGGGTTTCCCGGACTTTTTTCATTTCCCGTGAAAACGGGAATGACAAGTTTCATTCCAGGGAATCCCGGGAATTCCCGGGAAAAAAGTAATTTATTTTAGGTATGTCCAATATGGTTTAAAATAACAATATTTAGTAAAGGATGTGCTTTTTAAAAATACTGTCATATTACAAATTAAAAGCGAATGCGTTTGTCAAAATATTTTACATTTTACAAATATTTTATTCTAGACTAATTGTCGTCATAAAATTGGATATTTAAATCACAGGCACAAATGCCTGACAACGCGTGATAACTCGTATGGCTGAGAACGTCTTTAATTTAAAAGATTCATTCGTCTAGAGACGAAAATATTTAACAGCAACGGGGGGAAATATTCTAAACTGTAAAAGCAATAGAAACATTATAAAAAATTATATTAATTAAATAAATTCATAAAAAATTAAAACATTGAAATAGTCCAGTCATTAGTTCTTACAGAAGGTCATTTAAATATACCCTAGGATATACATATTTCTATTCCTAACAGATTTCTCTCGAAAGTTTCTAGGTTTCCCTATTTTTAATGTTTCCCTATTTTTATACCATTTCTTACTGGCTTCATATGTAAAATAAATTCTTCATTAAGAATATTTTCAACTTTTATTTCGTAGATTCTTCTGGTAAAACAAGAAATTTAATGTTAAACCAGATAGCACGAGGGGTTAAGTATTGGCACTATGTCAGCCATAGTATTGTCAGTATGATATTTTCGATTTATAAAGGATGATTTTTTAGCTATTATCTTTTTGGCAACACTGGTTTAAACAGCTGACGCACGATTCGTGTTTTGTTTCAAGATGTCAAACATCTTTAGTTTGGTCTATAATTTAACCATGAATCGTCTTACAAACGAACAACGCTTGCAAATTATTGAATTTTATTATCAAAATGCGTGCTCTGTTAAGAAAGTTCATCGCGCGCTTCCATTTTATGGTCAGTTTAATGGACCCACTGAAGCGGCTATTCGAGCTATTGCCACTAAATTTCACACCAAATTTACATTGTTGGACATTAAACGACCAACACGCTTACGTAGAGTGCGAACTGAAGAAAATATCGCAGCTGAATCGGCCAGTGTTAATGATGACCATCAATTATCGATTCGTCGCCGTTCGCAGCAATTGGGCCTCTTTTACTCAAAAACGTGGAAATGCCAAAATTGGACTAAGCGGATGGACCATTTGAGGCGCAGTCAAGGTCAACATGTGCATGAAATAATCTTCAAACATTAAATTATATGGACCGTACTATCGATTCAAATAAAGATTTCATGCATTTTTCTGAATTTTATGTGTTTTTTTTTTGAAAAACTTTCCTATAGCTTTTAAAAAATCATCCTTCATTAAAAATCCTGCAAATATCCTAATAAAAAGTGTGTATTCCCCTAGCTAGCAAAAAATAGCGACTTAGCGAATTTAAATAGTTTTTTTGCAGTAATATGATGTAAAGTAATGATGTAAAGTAATTGCAGTAATATGATGTATTGTCAATAATGTAAATATATGAATTTAAAATATATTTAAATATATAAAAAATAATTTCCCAATTGTACAGTAAAACTAAATTAGTGTTCAAAATAATCAATAAAATATTTTTCAGTATTTCCCGTATTCCCGGGAAATTTAAAATTTTTCCCGGGAATTCCCGTCCAAATTTTTGCGGTTCTGAATTCCGGACCCCAAACCCTAATGCTAAATATTAAAAATTAAAAGAAAATATGACAAAAATAGTTCAAACAATTCATTTGAGAATATTCCTCAAACATCGCTTATACATGAAAGTGAAATTGAAAACATGTGTAGCTCTGATATACAAATACCTTATATTTATGTTACCTTCTAGGCATATTGGAAAACATTTATTTATAAAACAAGAATGGAAAGGCTACAGTCGGGTCGAATATACGGGAGCGGTCTACAACGCTCTCTGCACATATACAGATATGTATATAATATTACCTACCTAAAGCAACTAAGGAAAGGTTAAAGTCGGACGGGGCCTACTATATGAAGTGAAAACGGGAAGAATTTTTGTATGTTTCCTAATAATAGACTAATATGACCTGATCCAATTTGTCAAATCGAGAAGAATATTTGTATCGAGGCTATATCCAAACATAGAAGAGGCTATATCCAAACATAGAAGAGGCTATATCCAAACATACACTCCACGAGAGTATTATGTCTTTGTGCATTTGTTTGTAACCCCCAAAAGGAAACGAGATAGACCCATTGTTAATTATACCGATCGACTTAGAATCACTTTTTGAGTCGATTTAGCGCTGTCCGTCCGTCCGTCTGTCCATCTATTCTTGTAATCACGATACAGGTCGCAATTGTAGACATAACTAAATGAAACTTTTCACAATGAAGTTTTTCGGGACAAGGACGAACGCTATTTAATTTGAAGAAAATCGGTTCAGATTTAGATATAGCCCCCATACGAATTTCACTCCCGATTTGACTCTTTTCACTCTATATACCACATATTAAAACAGATTTTCTTTAAAATTGGCAAAACATCTTATATTTTGAACTAGAAACACCTGTGATAAAAATGTGTTAGATCGGTTCAGATTTATATATAGCTCCCATAAAATTTCGCTCCCGATTTGACTTTTTCCGCTCTAGAAACCACATATTGTATCAGATTGTCTTCAGATTTGGCAAAACATCTTATATTTAAACTAGGAACATCTACGGTGAAAATAGGTCAAATCGGTTCAGATTTATATATAGCCCCCATACAAATGACGCTCCCGATTTGACATTTTCCGCTCTAGAAACCACATATTGTACCCGATTTTCTTTAAATTTGGCTCAACATCTTATAATCTAACTAGAGACACCTGTGGCTGAAGCGGGTTAGATCGGTTCAGATTTAGATATAGCACCCATATAAATGTCGCTCCCGATTAGACATTTTCCGCTCTCGAAACCACATACTGTACTCGATTTTCTTTAAATTTGGCACAACATCTTATAGCCCTACTAAACAAACCTAAGGTGAAAGTGGGTAAGATCGGTTCAAATTTAAATATAGCCCAAATACAAGAGTTGCTCGCAAATGTTTTACCATTTTGGCCAAACTATACACTTTATATTTCACCTATTTCGTTCCAGGTTTCAATATATCCTCATACAAATGTCCTTTCCGATTTAAAATTTTTTGTCAAACACTTACATTTACAGGATACAAAAAACCTTCCCGTATTCATTATTTCACCGAATTGAATTGTATTCGGATAGAAAGTGGTGTGTATCATAGAGTCGGCCCCGCCCGACTTTAGCCTTTCCTTACTTATTATAGCTTGATTTACCAGCAAATTTAATCCAATTTTTTAATTTTAAAGTCTCATAAAGTGTATTTAATTTGTGACTGGATCATGTTTTGGGACATATTTTAAAGGTAGTGTTTGCTATTACATTGTTTATATACTGTTCAATTAATACATATTGTTAATTTGTATACATATTTATTGGAGTAGTATAAATAATTGAATATTTTTTGTAACTGTATTAGAACTTATTGGCTCTGTGAATTAAAAAAAAAGTTTAAATTGAATAAATCCCTTAACTCCTTTCGAAAGTTGTCGTATACTAGCCAACCAGACAGGCAAACGGACGGACACAGCTCAAACACACGGCTGCTATTCTGTGAGATGAGATAGTAAAACAAGGCTGGAGATAAAGCAAAACAATATGCTCATAAACAACGATTTAATGTCGTTTTTGTTTGGTCGTAAAGCTTGACATTAAGACAATTTTTTTAGAAATGTGTGAAAATTATGCAGCTTCACGCAGTTTTGAAGATATAAAACAATTAGTTCAACCCAATTCTCACGGAGGATGCCAATACAGCGCCCTCCACCCCACCGTTTGTGATTTGCATAATAATAGAATACAAGCTATTCAAATAATTGGAATTATCTTCGAAACTTCTGCATTGGTTTGCTTTAAAAGACCTTAAACAAAGCGAATATGTCATCAGTTGCCGACTTAACTTTGTGAAATTTGCTTACAACTCGAGAAATCAAAAATGCAATTCTACAACATCGCCTTCGTTGCTGTGTCAGTCATTTTGTCCCTGGGCCTTGTGCGAGCTGACGCACCAACAACGCAACGACCATCAACATGGAATTGTCTGGGACCCGGTAAGTTGAGGCAGATCAAACCAACAATATTTTTATGGAAGAATTTACCCAGCATAGCAAAACCGCATACTTAGTTTTTAATTCTATGATCGAGTTTCGTTTTCAAAGGACATCGAAAATGCAAATGACATGTCCCTTTCCATTAATTTCCACCGTTTGTATTTAATCATAAAAACCGAAGGTGTTAAATCGCCCTATTTTGATCACCAAAACCAGACAATATTTGACCAGGGAAATTTTCAAACATAAATTGTGTTGTGTGTTATACAACTCACGGTTATAACTCACGACCAGTGTACAGCCCCCAACGATTTGTCCTCCACATAAATTTCACCCAATTCAGAGAGGGAGAAATCTGGAAGTATATCTAGCCCCAGTAACAGTCACTGCTTGACCAGCCCGATTTTTGATCGGACACAAATTCATACCAAACACATTTTGGGTACAATCTCATATAGGGTTTTCCAACAAGAGGTGTTGTTTTAGTATTCAAAGAAAAATGCCATTTTTTTAGATAAATGATAAAGAGGAAGGTATGCCGTTAATAATGAAAAACAACATCAGCCAAGTGGCCACTACGACCACGGTTACAGGACCATATCCTTTTCATGAAATTTTCCATAACCAAATCGCAAAATGGCTGCCCTATATCCTCGATATCCTCACGAATTCTATCTTTGAGGTCTTGAGTCGAAGCTGGACTGTTGGCGTAGACCTTATCTTTCACGTGGCCCCAAAGGAAGAAGTCGCAAGGTGTTAAATCACAAGATCTCGGTGGCCAATTGTGATCACCTCTTCGAGAGATAACATAAACTTTTCCCGCAAACTTTTCCCGAAAAAGAGCAATGGTTTCGTTGCTTGTGTGGCATGTAGCGCCGTCTTGTTGAAAGTAAACGTTGTCCAGATCTATCCAATCCATCCAACTCCGACCATAGAAAATCGTTAATCATCTCTCGATAACGCAATCCATTCACCGTAACTGTAGATTCAACCTCATTTTCGAAAAAGTAAGGTCCAATGACCCCGCCGGACCATAAACCGCACCAAACAGTCACACAATGAGGATGGAGAGGCTTCTCAACAATAACTCTTGGGTTTTCTGAGCCGTGGAAATGGGCCTCATCATTCAAGAAGATTTTTGGATGGAATTCCGGATCATTTTCATTCATCTCAAGGACCTAATCAGCAACGATACGACGTTGTTGACCTTCCATTTTTATACTCTACACCACAGGGTATGACTTTGTGCATTTGTTTGTAACACCCAAAATAAAGCGAGATAGACCCATTGATTAGTATACCGATCGACATAGAATCACTTTTTGAATCGATTTAACGATGTCCGTCCGTCTGTCTGTCCATCTATTCTTGTAATCACGATATACAGGTCGCAATTATTGTTCGATTGTAACGAAACTTGACATAAATGATTTTTGCACATCGAGAACGGACGCTATTTAATTTGAAGTAAATCGGTTTAGATTTAGATATAGCTCCCATACAAATTTTGCTCCCGATTTTACTCTTTCCGCTCTAGAAACCACATATTTTAACAGATTTTCTTCAAATTTGGCAAAACAACTTATATTTCAACTAGAAACAGCTCTGGTAAAAATGGGCCAGATCGGTTCAGATTTATATATAGCTCCCATACAAATGTCTCCCTTGAATTGACTCTTTCCGTTCTAGAAACCAAATATTTTAATAGATTTTCTTCAAATTTGGCAAAACAACTTATATTTCAACTAGAAATAGCTCTGATAAAAATGGGGCAGATCGGTTCAGATTTATATATAGCTCCCATACAAATGTCTCCCTTGATTTGACTCCTTCCTTTCTAGAAACCACATATTTTACCAGATTTTCTTCAAATTTGGCAAAACAACTTATATTTCAACTAGAAACAGCTCTTGTAAAATTTGGCCACATCGGTTCAGATATAAATATATAGCTCCAATGCAAATTTCGCCACTGAATTGATCATTTCCGCTCTAGAAATAGCATATTTGAACAGATTTTCTTCTAATTCGGCACATCAGCTAATATTTCAAATATATACATCCATGGCGAAAGTGGGTCAGATCGTTTCAGATTTATTTACAGCTCCCAAATGACTCTCCCGATATAACTCTTTCCGCTCTAGAAACCACATATTTAACAGATTCCCATCAAATTTTGGAAAGCGTCTTATATTTCGACTAGAAAACCTTTGCTAAAAATGGGTTAGATCGGTTCAGATTTATATAGAGCTCCCATTCAAAGTTTGTGTTCAAATTTTTTACAAATACAGATAGAAGTATGAAATTTGTAGTATATTCTTCTCTTATAGGTGTATTGTATATTACCCGGTTCAAATGTAACTCTATACTCTACACCACAGGGTATAATGACTAGGTGTACGGTATCATATAGTCGGCCACGCCCGACTTTGACCTTCCTTACTTGTTAGTAATGGCGTAGTTTCTACTTGTCAAATGTCAAAGAATAAAAGCATCAAAACTGACAGCTACCGAAATACCGGGTGATTCAAAATAACACCTCTTGTTAGAAACCCCTGTATGTATGTGTTCTCTGAACACAAATACAATAATTTTGTCGACTAAAATGAAAATTAACATCATTGCTTAATATGATTTTGCTCGAAAACACTTTTTTTTGGTAGACAACATTTTCCCAATTCAAATCTTGCATGCTGAATCTTGTAACACCTTTCAATCTACTAGATTTTTCAGCTTGTGCTATTTTAGTAAAGAAGTTTCCTAAATTATTTGTTTACAAGATATATTAAATGTTATAATAATATTTTATTTTTTTAATCTTAAATGCCCGATCTTTATTTTAGTGTGGGGAAAATAAACTAATACACTGACGAACTCCGATGTTGCCTTGGGAGGACCCCACATGTCATCCCGAACATCAAATGGTAGCGCGCTCACATTCCAATTTTCAAAAATAAAAATAACTGCTCAAATGTAAAACAATTCTTATTTCACAATATTACTAACCCTTAAACACATATTGTATTATTCATATGTTTCCATTAATAAAATGAATCAATTAGAAGAAAGCAATAAAGACGAGTTTTTACTTTTTCTTTTCAAATATATTATTTTTAGCTGTCGAGTGGAAATTAAAAATATCACAATTTTAATAAATGTTTCTGATAAATGTTCAAAATTGCATCTATCCTTTCCCATGAAATATGCATTTTATAAAAGTAACTATTTTAGACGTATGTCTATAACTTTAAAATTAAAAATATATTTATTAAATTTTGTTATATTTAAAATTTACTTTGAAATTTGAAATTGCATCTATATTTTATAGAATGATCATTTGAAGAAAAGAAAAAAATTCTAATTATTTAAACAATTTAGCAATTCCTAGTAAAAAGAGAGCATCCAAAGAAATGAAAAAGATGTTCATCTTGTGATTCGGAAGTAGTGAAAATTGGAATCTTCACCAATGAAGTTAACATTATTTTGCAGTGTTGCAAAGTATCCACTTCCTCACCAGTATCAATTTCTATTTTATCCCGCTGTTACTGGGGGTAGAACAGCGGACCTTCTGGTTGCTACTACGACACTCTAACCATCTTAGTCATATATTTTAAAATATTTATTTAATATGAATTAATATATAACGCAAATCATTCTTACATTAAATTAGCATTAAATAAATTGACACTTAATTAATTTTAGTGATTAATAATTAATAAAAAATGAAATATTTGGAGTACATTAACAAAGCAATACATTAAAAAAAAAAAATAATTGTTAAACTTAATAAAAAAAAACAACAAAAAAAGTTTTTTTTCCTGAGTCACGATTCGAACCCGAGACTTTATGGGTGTAAAGCGGAAACCTTTCCTCCGCGACCACACACTAAATGCACATTTGGATTTTGAGATGCGATTAAAATGTACTTCCTACGGAAGTACTTCCAATTTTTTTGCTGGGTCTGTACATGTACTAATGGTGTTACTGAAGTTATCTAGCTAAATTTTAAGTTGATCAATCTACTGACATACTCACTAACTTACATCTTTGAAATGTATTGCAGCTATCTTAATGAGTGTTATTCCTTTCAAAAAACGAGTTGCCACCTGGTTCCAATTTTGGTAATTTTAAACTGTTTGCAACATGCTGCCATTATTACTTTTTGAAAATGCGTTAGTTCAAAAATTGACTTTGTGTCTCAAAAATTGGTATCTAGCCACATCGTGGCACATGTAGGAGTATCATAAGATATATTCATAAAATCTTACATTTTATGTTAAATTCGGTTAAGTATAAATGTATATTACACTGGATAATTTATATGGACTGCATAAACTATACCCTCTGATATTAAATCACCCATGTTTATTAAAACGAGGTATAGACATAGACATAGGAGTGGTGTAGGGTATTACATAGTCGGCCACGCCCAACTTCAGTATTTTCTTACTTATTAATTAATACATTAATTATAAACACTTCTGTGAAATTTCTAGAAGATCAATGGCATTTCGACCATTTACTATACAACATTTTTTAAAACTATTTTAAATCAGAAATATTCAAAATTAATGTCCGTTTGCTGCAGCCCATTCTACCGGCATATTAAAGTGCACCTTTTAACCTTTCTTCTCATATATATGGTTCAGCGGATACGTCCGGATAAACAAAGTTCTATTCCAAAAAATACATGAACGACTCAACAACACAACACCCTTTATCGCAGTGCTTTTTGCAATCACATTATTAATTTTTTATACCCTACACCACTTCGTGGTCTAGGGTATTATAAGTTAGTTTCGCGCCAAATGTTTGTAACACCAAGAAATAATCGAGCTAGACCTACCTTTAAGTATACCGATCGGCTTAGAATCACCAGCTGAGTCGATTTAACGATGTCTGTCTGTCCGTCCGTCCGTCCGTCTGCTGTCCATCTAAGCTTGTTCGCACTCTACAGGTCGCAATTGTTGTCCGATTGTCATGAAACTTGGCAGAAGTTATTTTTTCTGGCCAAGGACCATCGGTATTGAATTTGGAGGAAATCGGTTCAGATTTAGATATAGCCCCCATACAAATGTCGCTCCCGATTTGACATTTTCCGCTCTTGAAAAGGCATATTGTACCCGATTTTCTTTAAATTTGGCAGAACATCTTATAATCCAACTAGAAACATGTATGCAAAAATTGGGTGAGATCGGTTCAGATTTAGATATAGCCCCCATACAAATGTCGCTCCCGATTTGACATTTTCCGCTCTAGAAATGGCATATCGTACCCGATTTTCTTTAAATTTAGCAGAACATATTATAATCCAACTAGAAACATATATGCAAAAATTGGGTAAGATCGGTTCAGATTTAGATATAGCCCCCATACAAATGTCGCTCCCGATTTGACACTTTCCGCTCTAGAAACGACATATTGTACCCGATTTTCTTAAATTTGGCAGAACATCTTATAATCCAACTAGAAACACCTATGCAAAAATTGGGTAAGATCGGTTCAGATTTAGATATAGCCCCCATACAAATGTCGCTCCCGATTTGACATTTTCCGCTCTAGAAACGACATATTGTACCCGATTTTCTTTAAATTTTGCAGAACATCTTATAATCCAACTAGAAACATGTATGCAAAAATTGGGTAAGATCGGTTCAGATTTAGATATAGCCCCCATACAAATGTCGCTCCCGATTTGACATTTTAAACTCTAGAAACCACATATTGTACTCGATTTTCTTTAAATTTGGCAAAACATCTTATAAGCCAACTAGAAACATGTATGCAAAAATTGGGTAAGATCGGTTCAGATTTAGATACATATAGCCCCCATACAAATGTCGCTCCCGATTTGACATTTTCCGCTCTAGAAACGACATATTGTACCCGATTTTCTTTAAATTTTGCAGAACATCTTATAATCCAACTAGAAACATGTATGCAAAAATTGGGTAAGATCGGTTCAGATTTAGATATAGCCCCCATACAAATGTCGCTCCCGATTTGACATTTTCCGCTCTAGATACGACATATTGTACCCTATTTTCTTTAAATTTTGCAGAACATCTTATAATCGAACTAGAAACACGTATGCAAAAATTGGGTAAGATCGGTTCAGATTTAGGTATAGCCCCCATACAAATGTCGCTCCCGATTTCACTTTTTCCGCTTTAGAAACCACATATTGTACCCGATTTTCTTCGATTTAACATTTTTTGTCAAACACATACATTTACAGAATGCAAAAATCCTTCCCGATTTCACTTTTTTACCGAATTGAATTGTAATGAGAATTGTTTGGGTGATGCCCATATGTCCATACTTTGGTATAACTTTGGTATACTACTGTATAATTTGTATTTGTCTGTCGGACAATTGGATCAATTACCCTATTCGTTAAATTTGACGAAAAATGAATTTATAGCATATAAATTATATGAATATAATTTATATAATTTGTATGAACTACATAAAATTGCTCCCATGAAATACCTGGGTTTAGTAATCAAAGCGAGGTACATACGCAGGGAGTGGTGTAGGGTATTATATAGTCGGCCCCGCCCGACTTTAGCCTTTCCTTACTTGTTTAATTTTTGATTAATTTACATATCCGTGCTAGAATTTTCTAATTTACAAAAAATATTAGCTTGTGCCCTTTCGTTTTACAACAGATTTGTTTTCATATTACTTTTGATTGAAATATCAAAAATGAAACAATAGAAAAAATTGTAAAAGCAGCATGGTTTGAAAAAAAAACGAGTTGCCACCTGGTTCCCAATTTTTATATTTTTCCATTTTAAATAGCTGGCAACAATCTGCCATTATTACTTTCTGAAAATACGTTACTTCTTTTTGGACTTTTTTGCCTCTCAAATTGGTGTTTGGCCCTCGTGGGTGGTGTGAAGTGAAAAATTATTCTACGTCATATTTCACTATAAGTCAGCTATTTTTAGCAATTATCTTTTTGGCAACACTGGTTTAAACAGCTGACGCACGTTTCGTGTATTGTTTCACTGTCAAACATCTTCAGTTTGGTCTATAATTTAACCATGAATCGTCTTACAAACGAACAACGCTTGCAAATTATTGAATTTTATTACCAGATGCGTGCTCTGTTAAGAACGTTCATCGCGCGCTTCCATTTTATGGTCAGTTTGCTATTCGGGCTATTGTGGCTAAATTTCGCATCAAATTTACATTGTTGGACATTAAACCACCAACACGCTTACGTAGAGTGCAAACTGAAGAAAATATCGCAGCTGTATCGGCCAGTGTTAATGATGACCATCAATTATAGATTCGTCGCCGTTCGCAGGAATTGGGCCTCTGTTACTCAAAAACGTGGAAATGCCAAAATTGGACTAAGCGGATGGACCATTTGAGGCGCAGTCAAGGTCAACATTTGCATTAAATAATCTTCAAACATTAAATTATATGGACCGTACTATCGATTCAAATAAAGATTTCATTTTTCTGAACTTTATGTGTTTTTTTTTTGAAAAACTTTCCTATAGCTTTTAAAAAAACACCCTTTATATACAAATGAACTATTGGTTCAAATAAAATATTTATTGAGCTGTTCGTTTATTTCATGCATTTAGATGCTCTTACGATGCTTCATCTCCTAAATAATCAATGCTAAAAATAATCTCTCCTAAATAATCAATCCGCCCTTAACATTTCCCACTTGTTTTTATGAAGAATATTTTAAGTATTTTCCAAACCATCAGAATGCATATCAATGATTAAGTGGCATGTGAAACTTAGTTATTTTAATGCCAAGTACACTTTAATTTTTTTTAAACGAAGTACATACCTATGTATTGCATAGTTGATGGATTTTTTATCTATAAAACCATGGTGAACAGTTTCCAACAACATCATTCTACATTCAAAACATCCATAGTACTACACGTTGATTGTGGTTTTAAGCTCGCTCCGTAAAATGAATTTTAATAAAGCCCTCCTCTTCGCTGCCTTGATTTTGGTTGTGGTCGGTGGTCAATGTCAAGCCACAGAGATTTTTCAAAAGATTGGCGACCAGATTGTAAGTGTCATTGACACTGAAGCGATATAAGATCTTAAATCCGCATTTATTCTTTTTTTGCAGAAACAATTGGGACAAAAGGTCAAGCAACAAGTTGATGGTGCTCAGAATGCTGTGGCATCAATAAAGTCGAAGCTCTCAAAATCATAGTGAAGTAAGAATGTCAATAAATAAAAGAATGTGTACGTATCGTCAGCTAAATTCGATTTGGAAACCATCTACATTAATTTTTTGATAGATTTACATTAATTTTTACGATTTATATATAATATATTCAACAATATTATTATTATTATATGTTATTATTGTGAGCTGAATATACACGATATTATGTTCGAATGAAACAATTCATAGGGTTAAATCTATATATATAAAAGAGTTGCGTTACAGACTGGCTGACTTATCACTAGACAGCGGAATATATGCAATTGCATATTTTGATTGGATGGTTGTATCGAAATGGCAATGCTACACAAAGGTTTCTCATCAAAAATTTATCCGAAATATATAAACATATTTTTCAATATTTTGCATATTTTATGCATAGTGCATATTTGCATAAATCGAGCATATGTTAAATACATGCAAAAATGTTAAACTTATAAATCGCTATATATTTTATATGATAAACCGTATTGATGTATTATAGCTAATTACTAAATTAGATATGATGGTTTATGACTTTAAAGCGCTCTCCTAAAAATATATGAAATAAAAGATGTGACGTTCTTGCTCGAAATGAGCGATATCTTCTTAGCGCGATCTGAAGGATAATTTTAAGATTGTTTTTGGACGTTAATACTGACACATACCTCAATTTTTTGCAATTTAAAGCAATTAAAAGATCAATACACAATATTTAATTATTACAAGAGGTAGACTAAATCTTTGATCTATATACTTTTCAATTAGCTCTGAGAAATTTGTAAAGTGTGTATTGATGGGTGTGTTAATTGTTAAAAAAAATAATCTTTTTTATACTCTGCAATCAAATGCAAAGTTAAAAACTATAGTTGTCTATCTAAAAATTTAGTCAAATAAATAAAGTTTTGCGATTTTAAACTAATATTATAAATGCATATTTTGTGAATATGCAATAATTTTTTTTGCATATTCACTACATATGTTATTGCATATATTTTGCATAAAAAATACACATTTTAGATATGCAGTCGGAATTCGATTTCTGGCATTAAAATTCGCCTAAATACCAAATTTGAGCTCAATCGGACTATAATTGAGTTTTGCATATAATTCCGCTGTCTACTTATCATTGACCAGTACCCAGGCCAACGTCATGAAAGTTTCAGGAGAGTTCCCAAATATGACGTAGACGCCGACTACGAAAAGATTTTATGAAATTCGTACGTTTAGGGGGTAAAATGGGACCAACAATGGATAAACATCGAACGGCAGAAGCTAGAAACATGAAATTCGGTGTGTGGATTTTTGAAATTATTTATTCGTGAAAATTGGTATTTGCATTTCTCTGACATAGTAGACTTGCAACATAATTCGATTTTTCGAAATTTGTACTTTTAAGGGGCGAGCGGGGATAAAGGGGATACAAATGGTACCAACTAAATTATTACAGCTAGAATCGTTACATTTGTTATGTAAATTCCTCTAACTATATAGAAGCGCAGTAAAATTGGATTTTTAGAAATTTCCACTTTTAAGAGTTGCGCTAGACAAAAGGGGTTAACAATGGTAAATTATTGCGGGTATAGTCGTGAAATTTGGTGGGTAAATTCCTCTGACAACGTAGAGGTGCAAGGGATAATAATTGGTGCCAAATAAAGTATTGCGCTATAGTCGTGAAATTTGATGTGTAAATTTTGGAAAAAAGGTGCAAAAAGTTATAAAGTGGTCGGCTGCATCTAGAAACATGAGATCGAGGATATAAAAAGTTCTGCGGTTGTAATTTTTTGTTCAAAGCTGGGTAGAAAATGATAAAAATTATATATACGAAGGGAATTCAGCTAAAATAGTACACAACGACAAGCTCATTTCCTTGACTGTGCATTAGCTACCTAATAGGAGGTTTCGAAATAACTATTTTAGGTTTATCTATACCCACCAAAAGAAATTTAAATAAATACTAACCAAAAACAGAGACGTATAAAACTAATATAAAAAACTGTTTTTTTTTTGCGCGCAAAGCATCGGTTACTGATAGTTTAGGTATATTATATTTATTCTTAGTACGTACAGGGTGGCCGACGCAGGCTACTATCAAAAATATCTGTGTAGTCAATCGATTCCACTTTATACCCTCCACTAGGGTATTATGTCGTTGTGTATTTGTTTGTAGCATCCAAAGGGAAACGATTTTCTTCAAATGTGCCACATGAATTGCTCATAAATAAAAATTCACTAAATTTCTGAAAAACCTTTTATGAAATCGCTTCATAAATATTATGAAGTGTAGTGACCACATATATAGTACCCATACACAAGTCATTCCCGATATCACTTTTTTCCCCGAATTCAATTGTAATGGGGAAGAATGTTCGATAATTTAAATGCTATTATTTTTAAAAAACTATTAAAAAGATTTAATAAAAAAATATTAGTTTTCAACTGAATTCTAAAATGATTTATATTAATTAAAAACAAGTAAGAAAAGGCTAAAGTCGGACGGGGCCGACTATATGATACACTCCACTTTCTATACGAATACAATGCAATTCGATAAAAAAAGTGAAACCGGGAAGAATCTTTTTATATGTTTCCTAGTCATATGCTAACATGACCTGGTCCAATTTGTCAAATCGAAAAGAATATTTGTATCGTTGCTATATACAAACATGGAATAAAATGACTAAATTTCACAATAAGTTCTTCCAGTTCAAAGGTAACGTGTTACTCACTTTGAAGAAATTCGTGGTTTCTGGAGCGGAAAAAGTCTATCCGGGAGCGAAATTTGAATGGTAGCTATATGTAAATCTGAGCCGATCTGACCCATTTTAACCATGGCTGTTTCTAGTTGAAATATAAGGTGTTTTGCCAATTTTGAAGAAAATCTGTTGTAATATGTGGTATCTAGAGTGAAAATAATCAAATAATCAAAAACAGTTATTCGAGTTTTTTAATGTAGCAACTAGGGTTTGCATCCCAGGATTTTCCGCGGGAAAATTCGCAAATTTTTCATTTCCCGTATCCCGGGAAATTCGTACGGGAATCCGGCGGGAATTCAGTAGAAAATTTTACATATTTCTTCGCCTATTTTTTCCATCATTGTGGAAATAAAATTAAAAGTATTGTATAAAAATTTAGATCACATAGCTTTTAATCAGGTATGTCAAATATTGCAGTTGGATGACAAAATATTTTTAAGTTGCGTTCGGATGTGGATTCAAAATCCACTTTTTCGGATTTTTCCTGTCAAGCTCCATATGAAAAAAAATAAATCCGGGAAAAATATGTCTTGGGCATGTATCCGAACACCAAAAATAAAGAATTTAAAGTTTTCGAAGCGACAGGACAAATAACAAACATTTCATTTAATGCTCTATTCACTGTTAATGTGAATAAAATAGGAAATATCTGATCTTTAATTAATTTTGAAACTTGAAAAGATGTTTGAATTTATCTCACATAGCGCTTTATTATATGAATTCCGTAACAGGTTCGTTGTGAAATATACATTTATTTTATTTTAATAAAATGTGAATGTTTGATTAGAAAAAATAAACTTAACTCATGGTAGACAGTATGTTGGCGATTTCCCGTGCTGTGCCGGGATCCCGGGAAATTAAAAAAATAATTCCCGTTTCCCGGGAAATAAAAAGTACGGGAAAATGCAAACCCTAGTAGCAACCTTCATCGGCCACACTGTATATAGCGCAGTTCTCGTTTAAAAGAGATTGCTAAACTCATCTATGAGCCGGGTTTTTTTATCTGAGATCGGGTTTTTTAAAATCGCGGTTTTTGGAAAACCGGGAAACCCGGGTTTTTTATGTCGATCTCAACCGGTTTTTCATAGTGATAAAAAACATATTTTTCGGTGCGAATTTGTTTACGAATTTGCCACTTCTAATATTATCACGAGCATCACATAACGCTTTTTATTAGGGGCAGCAAATTAACTAAAAAACTTTGCGAACACAGCAAAACTGTGAGTCTAAAATGACGAAGTTCGCCCTAGATTTCACATACATTTCTTATGGGCAGGAGAAAAATCGACGCCGTTGACCATTTGCTGCGGATGACCACAGCCATAGACATAAGAATAATGTGAGCGAAGGGTATTTGGAAGAAACTGACGAATTGATTATTTTTAGATGTGTTTTCAAGAACAGTTTGCTCACAGATCAATTTGTTTGACCCAACGAAAAAATATTTTGCATATCATCATTAAACAATCCAGTATTCATTTCATCCATTCTTATATGCAGGTATCATGACGTTTACCTTAGGTCAAAGTTGTACGTGGTTCTAGTTTTACTCTGGCCCAAAGTTGGTACTTTCGGGCGATTTTGTGAGGAGATAGCTTTGGAAAGCCCTTTGTGAATATAAATGAAAAGTGAGAGGTCCTTGTATTTCAACTAGTCCAAAAATACGCATAATCCTTGAATTTCATTTCAAATCTATAATTTTTTTCTTATTTTTTTGTATTTTAGCTTATTTTATTTTCAAGATATCAGAATTGCAGAAAATGATTACCTATTTCCGAAGACATAATTTGCCATTTTTACTGTGTTATAAACAGATATTCTGCGAAAAATAGTTGCAGGACGAAAAGAAATGATGGGGTTTCTCTATATACTTAAATTTAAAAAAATATATATTATTGAAAAATCGACAAATGATTTTCTTGGCAATGAACCAAAATGATCCTCAAGCTAATATAGACAGGAATGTTTGGAGTATATTTCGAAAGATTCCAGTACGCTGAATCTGATTATGGCATCAGAATTGTCCTATCCCCAAGATGGATCAACATTTTGTGGAATTACACCATAATGAATAATTTCCAATTTTTAATGTTTCAAGAAAAACCCGAAAACCCGGTCCGACCGGTTTTTGCATAAAAAGAAAACCGGACAACCGGGTTTTTTGATCACTCTATATGAGACTGATTATCCACAATGTAGGTGTTGCAAAGAATTCGTATACTCGCCTGCAATCGAGTCAAATATACATGTGTGTGCATGTCACACACTTCTTTTAAAAACTTTGTTTTCTATTTAAGAAAACAAAAACAAACGAATAAAGAAAAACAACAAATATATTCATACTATATTAATATCCACATACATATATTACTGCATATGTACATACATTAATTATTGCAAAAAATGTCAACAGCGTAGTGTTATTTCCACAGTTTTGTTTAAACAGATTGTTCTGGTTCGATATTGAAGTGTGCCAAGCTGCGAAAAAGATCATATAAAAACAGCCGATTTCAAATGCAAGCTATTAGTTTACTAAAAATTAAAAGATGAAGTTTTCAATTATTTTATTGGCCTGTGCTTTCATCGCACAAAACCTTTACTCTGTGAGCGCTTTGGATTTTGGTGCAGAATATAAAAAGTTTTGCGAACGATATCCATCCAGATGTCCTGTTTAGTTTCGTCTACCATTTTGTGGTAAAAACAACAAGAAAAGGTAACTTGGTGGGTTGGTTCCAAATCGATTTTTTAATTAATACTGTAACTTTTAAAAAAGGAAAATGCATCTTGGACAAATTTCACATGAATAGATCAACATATCTGCTCTGTTTGATTTGTATATCTAGTTGGTACGGGTGGCTAATGGGTAACCCTCACCAAGTAGGTCACCTCGGCCAAGTTAAATTTTGAAAGGATTGTCAAAAGTACAATTATGTACTGATTGCAAAGACAGCGATAGTCCTCGTGAATACGTACGGAAAATATGCAACAGTCTACTTATGTATCTGAAGTACTCAAAAAGTTACAAGAAAAAATCATAATTCTTTACGTTGTAATTAGGGTTTGGGGTTTTCCGGACTTTTTTCATTTCCCGGGAAAACGGGAATGAAAACTTTCATTCCCGGGAAAAATAATTTATTTTTGCTATGTCCAATATGGTTTAAAATATCAACATTTAGTAACAGGTGTGATTTTTTAACCCATTAACGCCCACCGCACACGTCCGTGTATACAATTGCAAGGTTTTCGTGCTTCTTTAATAAATTTCAAGTGACAAGTGATCGAGAAGAACAGAACAAAATAAAAATAATCAAAAACTAAATAGTTTTTATTATTGTAGTTATTATTACGAAAATAATATAAATAGAATATAAATAAATAGAATAGAATAATATAAATAGAATAGACAAATAGTTAGAATTGAAGGAGTCATAAACAAAGAACCCGTAGGGCTGAGAATTTTATGGGCTCTTCAATGTAGAAAATTCATTCGTCTAGACTCTAGATATGAAAATATTTTACAGAAATAGGGGGAAATGTTAATTTTAATTAAATAACTTCATAAAAAATAAAAACATTGAATGTCTGTGGTTGGAAAAAATGCTACATCGGAAAGGACATTTGTATGAGGATATATTGAAACCTGGAACGAAATAGGTGAAATATAAAATGTATAGTTTGACCAAAATCAGTTAAACTTTTGGGAGCAACATTTGTATTTGGGCTATATTTAAATCTGAACCCCTCTTACCCACTTTCACCATAGTTTTGTTTAGTTCGATAAGATGTTGTGCCAATTTTAAAGAAAATCGGGTACAATATGCGGTTTTTAGAGCGCAAAATTCAAATCGGGAGCGACATTTGTATGGGGCCTATATCTAAATCCGAACCGATCTTACCCAATTTCTGCATAGGTGTTTCTAGTTAGATTATAAGATGTTGTGCCAAATTTAAAGAAAATCGAGTACAATATGTGTCATTTAAAGCGGAAAAAGTCAAATCGGGAGCGACATTTATATTGGGGCTATATCTAAATCTGAACCGATCTTACCCAATTTCAGCATAGGTGTTTCCAGTTAGATTATAAGCCAAATTTAAAGAAAATCAAGTACAATATGTGGTTTCTAGAGCGGAAAAAGTCAAATCGGGAGCGACATTTATTTGGGTTTTATATCTAAATCTGAACCGATTTGACCAATTTTCACCATAGATGTTCCTAGTTTAAATGTAAGATGGTTTGCCAAATCTGCAGATAATCTGATACAATATGTGGTTTCTAAAGCGGAAAAAGTCAAATCGGGGCGACATTAAATCTGAACCGATCTTACCCAAATTCTGCATAGGTGTTTCTAGTTGGATTATAAGATGTTGTGCCAAATTTAAAGAAAATCGGGTACAAGATGTGGATTTTAGAGCAGAAAAAGCCAAATCGGGGCAACATTTGTATAGGGGCTATATCTAAATCTGAACCGATATTAACCACTTTCACCATAGGTGTTTCTAGTTCGATTATAAAATGTTGTGCCAATTTAAAAGAAAATCAGGTACAATGTGTGGTTTCTAAACCGGAAAAAGTCAAATCGGGAGCGACATTTATATGGAGGCTATATCTAAATCTGGACCGATCTTACCCAAATTCTGCATAGGTATTTCTAGTTGCATTATAAGATGTTGTACCAAATTTAAAGAAAATCAGGTAAAATATGTGGTTTCTAAAGCGGAAAAGTGAAATAGGGAGCGACATTTGTATAGGGGCTATATCTAAATCTGAACCGATCTTACCCACTTTCAGCATAGGTGTTTCTAATTTGATTAAAAGGTGTTAAGCCAAATTTGAAAAAAATCGGGTACTATATGTGCTTTATAGGGCGGAAAAAGTCAAAAAGGGAGCGACATTCGTATGGGGGCTATATCTAAATCTGAACCGATTTCCTCCAAATTCAATACCGATGGTCCTTGGTCAGAAAAAATAACTTCTGCCAAGTTTCATGACAATCGGACAACAATTGCAACCTGTAGAGTGCGAACAAGCTTAGATGTACAGCAGACGGACGGACGGACAGACAGACATCGTTAAATCGATTCAGCTGGTGATTCTAGGCCGATCCATATACTTAAAGGTGGGTCTAGCTCAATTATTTCTTGGTGTTACAAACATTTGGCGGAAAACTAACTTATAATACCCTAGACCACGAAGTGGTGTAGGGTATAAAAATATTTAAAAAATTGATTACAACTCGAAAAGTGTAGCCTTTCTTTACTTGTTTTATTTAAGCAACTCACCTAATACGTATTTATATTTATGATTTTTTTAAGGTCCTAATTCACCAGAAAAGTGGTTTGAGGGATGTGCAGACTGAACTACTGGATAACCTTTATACTAAACGGAATTTGCCTATAAATAAAATTGTAATATGTAATAATAAATATATTATGATTTATTCACAAAAATTGCCAAATGTTTAAAGTATATTTTTACATTAAAAATTAATCTGTTAAATGATTGTGGTAACCACATTTTGGAAATTTGTATAGCATAAGGATTCATGTTGTCCTTACATTCTTTATTCGAAAATCCATATCTTCATTATTTGTAGAAATATTTGAAAACAAATCGTTTTGTTTTCTTACTATTGACACAATCTGCAGGCTTAGAATGCTTTCGTTTAATTTTAATGCATAGTTAATAGTTGTCAAATAAATGTTGGAATTTCTATTTTGATAAATATTTTCATGTTTGTATTCCAAAGCTGTGTATACAGGTGCGGCAAAAGCAAATAGTCAAATATTGTTACAGTCAGTCGAATTAACTTATACAGATATAGGGGTTTAAATTCTTTATTATGTGATTATTTAGTGTGGAAAAAAACAAATGTTATAAGTAAACTTTTGTATTTGTTGAGACATTTGCCAGAAGTGCTTTTTAGAAATTCACATGGAGTTACTCTATATGATTTACCCTACGGCATGACTTTGGTTAATGTTGGTATGATAACATCTGTAGATCAGTAAGGCAACATGAAAACACAGTTTCTTGTTCCAAAGTTTAAATTCTGTTAACTATCTATCACAGCTTTTCTTGGTTTAATTGTTTTGAAAAATATCTGAAGTTGTTCTCTTTGTTGGGTTAATACCACGTGTTTCAGCAGTGACTACTCGCGAATCAATCTGTCGTATTAGCACTGGTTTAAGCCACAAAATTTTCTAAAAAAAAACAAGTAAGAAAACGTCAGTCGTCTAAACCGAGAACATTTGTCTGGAAGGACGTAAATTTTTGCTTAGCGCCAGAGTATGTTTGTTGGAGGTACTAGAATCTTGTGCCAATTGGACCCAGCTTCCACATTTGTTAATAATTGTAAAAACACGATCAAATATCAAGTCATAGTGGATTCTATGCACTAGTATAGAAGTTATGAAGGATTTAATTTTACCCAGGATATAGAAAATTGTGTGAGAGGTACAAGAAGGGGCGTGGCTAAGGCGTAAATATTTTTTAGTTAAAATTGATAATAAAAACATTTTAAAAATATCAAATTGCAAATGATTTTGACTACCCGTATGAATCTTACACCGGTTTAATTTTAAACAAAGCTTATGACACTTTGTGCGGGAGGTACCAGAAGGGGTGTGGCAATATCACCCATATTTCGCATGATTGCAACTACTATAAAAACATTGCCAAATATCAAATTTCATGGCATTCCGATCAATCTTGTAGAAGATATTTTTTTAATTATATTGTTTATTTCAAGTTTTTATACACAATTATATGCATTAGAAGCCCCAGCGCCTTGTAGGCTTTATAGAGGCTAAAAAGGCAACTTTATAACGTACATTTCAAAATTAAGATTACAATTATAGTAATTTAGACTTGTTCATATTAGAAGTGTTTTTATATTTTGCAAAAGGTAAAGTTTAAGCTCTTGTTTAAAAGTCGAAATTGTTGATATATTTCTTAAATAGGCAGGCAACCGATTGTATTCAAATGGTCCAGCGTACGTAATGCGTTGCTTAGTCAATTCAAAATCGGCATCTTGAGACCTGAATGTTTTCCGACTGTCTAGTATTCCGTCCAGTTCGGACTATATTTCTATTAAATGTAATTGTTCTTGCACCTATGCCTCTTAGACACTTAAACATGTACATCAAAATGTGTTGTTTATGCACACCACGGACCGGCAATGTCTGTTTTGCTTTATATTTGTATAGATCAATCGATGAGTAACGCACAGGCAAATTATGTACTATCTTTAAGGCTTTGTTTTGAGCTGATTGTAAGGATTTCAATGAGTTGTGAGATGCAGATCCATATATCATAGGCAAGTATGTAAGATGCGAGTGAACAAGAGATTGCTATATAATCATATTAACGCCAGTACTCAACTTATGTTTAAATTTATGCGGAATTCCTACAGCTGATGACATCTTTGCATTAATGTCCTTTATATGAAGATCCAATAACAAATTATGATTTAAATGCATGCCCAAATATTTCACGCTCTGGGTCTCAGCAATTGGTGTTCCCTCCACATGAATTACCATTTCACCATCATTTGAGCTAATGTAAGGCTTGAATCTTATAAATTTTGTTTTTCCGGCATTTAGAACTAATTTATTAATGCGAGAAAATTCAGCCAAAATTGCAGCATCGTACTCGATTTGGGTTTGAAGAACTTTTTCGTATTTGTACTTATAGATAAGACATACATCATCAGCAAATAAAAACAGCTTTCCATTAAAATGTATATTTTTTAAGTCATTTATATAAATCTTAAATAACAATGGACCTAAAACGCTACCCTGAGGGACACCATGTGCAATTGGCAACATAGAACTACTCGACGACCCAATTTGGACGTACTGCAATCTATTTTGTAGGTAATCCTTAAATAATGCTAGGGTTTCAACCTTAATTCCAATATTACTTAACTTCCTCAGCAAAATATCAAGATGGACTAAGTCAAATGCTTTGGAAAAGTCAAAAAATACACCAGCTACTCCCTTATAACCATCATCAATTCCACCACAAATACTTTCCACAACGTTCACCAAAGCTTCTCCTGTACCTGCTCCTTTTTTGAATCCGTATTGACATTCATATAATATATTATTCTCATGAATGTAATTTGGCAGTTGGTCAAACATTAATTTTTCAAATACTTTGTTAATAGTCGACAAATAGATATATAACAGCTTTAATTTTACGTAGTTTGCGTGATTTGTGTGGGAGGTACTAAAATAGGCGAGGCCAAACCCAACATATTTTGTACACTTAAAGTGATTAAAAAAATTTATCAAATACCAAAATACAGCTGAATATCTTTGTGTAAGCTATATTGGTTTTAATTTACCATAGAAATATGGACCATTTGTGTGAGAGGTGCCATAAGGGGCGTGAAAATTTCCCCCATCTTCGAACTTAAACTAAGTTTGGGAAAAATATTACCATGAACAAAATTTGAATTGATTCGATAACTCCTTTCGATAGTTTCGTTTACACCAGCCAGCCAGACGGACGGACATGGTTCAAACAATTTAAAAAGTCGTAAAACGAATTCGGTCCAAACATACTTAGTCTCTTATGTCACTCCTTCAATGCGTTAAATGATATATACTCTCCTACTCTGTAGAGTGAGGGTATAATAATATGATTAAACCGAAAACGCAGAAATCTCTGGAACAAATACTGGACATACGCATTACAAGAGTTCATTGTTCATTGCGTCTTTGCCATTGTTTCGCCTCGGAAAGTACACTTAATGTCAATGTTTGGCTGCTCTTGATAAGCGATAGATGCCTGTATATTTTTAACAATACATTGCAAGAACTCTTAATAAGCAATAAAGTCGACCTAATATATACCCTATAAGTTCCGTAAAATCCCATTAAATACAACAGACTATGCGTGGTAATTTGTTTAAAGTACACTGAAAGAAAAACGTGCGTAACCGGAACGAAAGTGTACGTTGCTGCAACGAATTTGTTTATTGAAAGTCAATCAACGTCGGCGTTCGTTGCTGCAACGAACAAAGTTTCGTTGATGCAACGAATCTTGATTTAATGGAAATTATAGTTCTACAACGAATATGTTCGTTGTTGCAACAATGTTGTTTCATTGCTGCAACAATGCTATTTCGTTGCTGCAACAACTCTAATTCATTGGTGCAACAGCTCTAATTCATTGGTGCTACAGCTCTGATTCGTTGCTGCAACAACTCTGTTTCGTTGCTACAACAACGCGGTGTCCTTGCTGAAACAATGTGGTTTCGAAAATATTCGTGGCAATAAATTAACATTTTCGTTGCAGCAACGAAACTTTATCGTTGCAGCAATGAACGCCGATGTTAGTTAGTATTCAAAAACAAAATTCGTCCCGGCCTCGAACGTTTTTCTTTCAGTATAGATCATTTAGTTCCATTATGACCACCGGCAGTGGACTTCGAAGTGATTATCGCAACAGCAGTTCAACTACTTAAGGCAGAACTCCAACAACGTGAATGAGAATTACTATCGAATACATCCGAAAAACACACACTAGAAAAACACATAATTTGTGTGTACCCGATTGTTGCACCAACGAATAAATTGTTGCTGCAACGAATCAGCTGTTGAGGCAAAGTGTTCCATCCAAGTTTTTGACAAAATAATATGGATTTGTATAAAAACAATGATTATAATCAGAAATTTGTAGATTTTTTGTATTAATTAATGTTTCCCATGTAAAAAATGAAAGAGAATATTTTCGTTGCATCAACGAATATTAAATTGTTGCAGGAACGAAACTACGAAAAATCGGTTTCATACCATAAACGTTCACATCGTTGCAGCAACGTGTCGGATTGTTGTGGGAACGAAATATTTCGTTGATGCAACGAATGGCAATAACGAATCTGATTCGTTGATGCAACGAACGATTTTTCTTTCAGAGTAGCCCTTTAATCTCTTTGTTTACAAGATAAGAAAGGAAAAGGCTAAAGTCGGGACAGAGCTGACTATTTGATATCACTTTTTGGTCCACACTCTACGTTTGTATACCGGTTTGAATATTAAGCCTAGTTGGTTAAGCCTAGTTGGTCAAAGGGCAAAATTTTTCCCTCACAAGGACTAAAAATACCCATAATAACCACTAATATTTTCGTGTATTTAAGCATATTTTTTCAATATGTCTGTTTGTACTTACTTGATATTGGGTATGCGCATTCCCCCTATAACAAAAACGTTCACCATAAAGTGATTTTTATTCGTAGGGGTGAAATGGGGCAAAAAGGGATAAAAATAGTACAAATTAAACGACAACAGCTAGAAACACGAAATTTGGTGTGCACATTCCTCTAATTAAGTAGATACATAATATGCAAGTATTTTTTTCCAAATTCGTACTTTTAAGGGGTACAATGGGAATAGAGGGATAAAAATGGTACCAACCAAACGGGTGCACCTAGAATAATGAAATTCTGTGTATACATTCCTCTGATTGCGTAGACACGTAAAATAAACGGATTTTTCAAAATTCGTACTTTTTGGGGTTAAAATGGAAAAAGGGGATAAAAATAGTAGACCGCAGCTAGAGTCACGAAATTCGTTGTGTACATTCCACTGACTGCGTAGACACGAAAAATAAAAGGTTTTTTCCAAATTCGTACTTTCAAGGGATACAATGGGTACAGAGGGATACAAATAGTACTAACTAAACGACTACAGCCTGAATGATGAAATGCTGTGTGTACATCCCTCTAATTGTGTAGACACATAAAATAAAGAGATTTTAGAAAGTCATACTCTTAAGGGGGTAAACTAGGAAAAAGGGAATACAAATGGTACCAACCATAGACACAGAAAATGAATAGTTTTTTCTAAATTCGTACTTTTTACTTTTACGGCAAAAATTGGTTGAATCATGAAGTTAGGTTATTTTGCACTATGTTCGATATGTAAATTTATTGGGAGCCTTGCCTTATAAGCGTGGTTTGAAATAGTAAGAATATTATATTTATTTATAAAATTATTTTTTCAATATTTGCATTTTGGTTTGGCTATTAAAAAATATATATATTTTCCTGTAATATTACTGCACTTCTACGAAAATGGACAGCCTCTGTGGAATGCAATCCATGGTGGAGGGTATAAAAAGTTCGGCCCGGAACTTAACGCCGTTTTTACTTGTTCATTATCAAGTTCCCAGGGAATTTCTTTATTGAGATTTCATTTATTAATTCTATGGATATAAATCCTGACAGACCAGCAATGTTTTACATTATTTATATTAAAATTAGTATAACAATAATATATTTAATTAATTATGTTATTTAAAAATTTTTTAAACATAAGACTAGATATAGAAAAATCTACAAACTCACAAATAGTGTTATAAAGTTTCATCGATTTAATCAAGGGTTCATTAGAATAGCATAATTAGAAAAATGTCTATTGATATGAAAAGGGTAGTAATGTCTCAAAGATCGGACCGGCGCACTAAACTGGATGAGTGATAGCAACTCTGGACAATCCACAGAAGCATTAATAATACCATGTAAAAACACCAATGAAGCTATATCTCTTCTAGAAGTCAAAGATTTTAAAGATAGAAGCAAACATCTACTTTCGTACGATGGAAATGTTTTTAAAGAGTTTAAAGCTAACTTCATAAACGTCTTTTGATCTTTCTCAACACGATTAATACGTACTGATGCATTTGGGCTCCAAATGAAAGAAGCATATTCAATTTGTGATCGATTTGACACTCCACGAGAGTATTATGTCTTTGTGCATTTGTTTGTAACACCCAAAAGGAAGGGAGATAGACCCATTGTTAATTATACCGATCGGCTTAGAATCACTTTCGGAGTAGATTTAACAATGTCCGTCTGTCTGTCCATCTATTGTTGTAATCACGATACAGGTCGCAATTGTAGCCAGAACCAAACGAAACTTTGCACAACGAAGTTTTTCGGGACAAGGACGAACGCTATTTAATTTGAAGAAAATCGGTTCAGATTTAGATATAGCCCCCATACGAATTTCACTCCCGATTTGACCCTTTTCACTCTAGATACCACATATTTTAACAGATTTCCCTCTAAATTCGCAAAACACCTTATATTTCAACTGGAAACACCTGTTGTAAAAATGTGTTAGATCGGTTCAGATTTATATATATAGCTCCCATACAAATTGCGTTCCCAATTTGAATTTTTCCGCTTTAGAATCCACATATTTTAACAGATTTCCCTCTGAATTCGCAAAACACCTTATATTTCAACTGGAAACACCTGTTGTAAAAATGTGTTAGATCGGTTCAGATTTATATATATAGCTCCCATACAAATTGCGTTCCCAAATTTGAATTTTTCCGCTTTAGAATCCACATATTTTAACATATTTTCTTCAAAATTCGCAAAACACCTTATATTTCAAATGGAAACACTTGTGGTAAAAATGTGTTAAATCGGTTCAGATTTATATATAGCTCCCTTACAAATTTCGCTCCCAATTTGAATTTTTCCGCTCCAGAATCTACATATTTTACCAGATTTTCTTTAAAATTGGCAAAACATCTTATATTTAAACTAGGAACACCTATTATGAAAATGGGTCACATCGGTTCAGATTTACATATAGCTCTCATACAAATTTCGTTCCCCCAGAAACCGCGTATTTTCAGAGAGTTTCTTAAAATTGAGCATAACACGTTATACTTCAACTGGAAGAACTTATTGTGAAAGTTAGTCACTTCATTCCATGTTTGGATATAGCCCCGATACAAATATTATTCTCGATTTGATAAGATGGGCCAGGTCATATTAGACTGTGATTAGGACACATAAAAAAATGTTTCCCTTTTTCACTTTTTTACATATAGTCGGCCCCGCCCGACTTTAGCCTTTCCTTACTTGTCACATATGGGTCTGAGAATTCAGCAGTGTTTCTTCGTATGAATAACTGAATAAGCCTTAGGGATAATATAACTTAGGAAACTTATAGTCAAACAAAACACCTAAATCAAGCTTTTCAACACAACATCCAAATTATGACTTGAAATATTGTATTGTGAAATTATTGAATTACGGCATCTGAGGCATTTGAAAAAAAAAAACTTATTGTGATTCAAAATGCTTACGCTTATTTTCGTCCAATCTATTTGACATTGATTTAAAAATCTATATCTTCTGACCAATAAGCTTACCACAAAAATAAATATGTTTCCCATCTTCAGAGGACCGATATTACCTTATATACAAACATTCATGTATTGGCCTCACTATATACCTAGGCAGTGCTGCTCTTAAAGTACTTTCAGAGCAAATAAGCTGATGGGATGTAGTACTCGAATGAATAAAACCATTCAACATTGCTTTGTGTCACAATGTCTTGTGTGAGCTTAATATACCTCCCCTGCGATAATGGGAATAGTGCTCATATGGCAGCATCGTCTTCTTGTGTTTTTCTTATCAGTATCATTGAACTTGATTTTCCACAGTCCCTGCTATTATGCTAGGGGACAATAACAGAGCATGTGGATCGTAGCCTATAAAACCGCAAGTCGCAGCAGTTGCCATCGTCAGAACCTAATATTCAACAACACGTTACAATTAAACAACTGATTATTCTCGCAAATGAATTTCCGCAACGTATTCATTTTGATGTTGCTGATTGTGGTTGTAGCCACTGGTCCAAGTCAAGCGGATGGAATATTTGGAACAATTGGCAGTAGCTTAGTAAGTTGCTGCTGTTGAAACAAGTCACTGTGTGAGAACAAAAATTAATATGGATTGAATAATATAAAGATTTCGAAATAGTTGGTCACAAAATCTGCATCTTGGAAAGTCAGCGGAAGAAACTTACGAGTAAAAAGAATTTTTGAACTCAAATTTTTAGTGAATGCGGATATTTGGAAACTCATCAAAGCCTGTTCGCTAAATGTTTAATAACTTGAAAACATACTGAGATTACTCAATGGTTTCAGACTCTCATTTTTGTTATGTATTCTAAGTTTGTGATCACATATGTATCTCCAAAGGTTACCGTGGGAAACTATTTTGCATTCAATCAATAAAGATTCTCAAAGTGCAAAAATGCTTCACACTGTGGTTAACGATTACATTCATATATCTGTGGCGAGGCATTGCAATAGATTATGTCGAAATTCGTGGTTCTATTGTCAACATGATATAGTCGAAACGCTAAAATCAAGACTACTGAAATTTCCCACAAGATTTTAATACCTGTTTGTCTATCAAGTGTGTGAGTTTGGGAAAGACAAATAACAAAAACGACGTTTATGTCGGCATAAGCTATTATAACGTGACACCACATATACGTTTTACATTATAAAATATTTAACCTATGTCTATGTTTTATAGGACCGTGCTGGACAATCAGTGGGCAATTTTCTCAAAAAATCCCTTGATGCTGCTCAGGATGTTGTGAACTCAGCCAAGAATAAACTTTCATAAGTGTAATCACTAAATTTTATATTAAAAGTGGAAGATTAAAATTCATTCTATGTTTTTACCCGGGATTTCCCGCGGGAAAATTACCGGGAATTCGCACATTTTTCATTTCCCGCATCCCGGGAAATTCGTACGGGAATCCCGCGGGAATTCAGCAGAAAATTTTACATATTTCTTCGCATATTTTTTCCATTATTTCCACAATAAAATTAAAAATGTTGTATAACAATTTAGATCACAAAGCTTTTAATCATGTATGTATGTATGCCAAATATTGCAGTTGGATGACACAATATTTTTAAGCTGCGTTCGGATGTAGACTCAAAATCCACTTTTTCGGATTTTTCCTGTCAAGCTCCATATGAAACAATTTAAAATCCGGGAAAAATAGATTTTGGGCGTGTATACGAACGCCAAAAATAAAGAATTTAAAGTTTTCGAAGCGACAGGGCAAAAAACAAACATTTCATTTAATGCTCTACTCACTATTAATGTGAACGATCGTTCTCCGTCGCATCCACATTTTCCAATAAAATAAGAAATATCTGATCTTTAATTAATTTTGAAACTTGAAAAGATGTTTGAATTGATCTCACATTGCGCTTTATTATATGAATTCTGTAACTGGTTCGTTGTGAAATATATATTTATTTTACTTTAATAAAATGTGAATGTTTCATTGGAAAAAATAAGCTTAACTCATGGTAAACAGTATGTTGACGATTTCCCGTGATGTCCCGGCATCCCGGGAAATTGAAAAAATAGTTCCCGTCTCCCGGGAAATAAAAAGTACGGGAATATGCAAACCCTAATTAAAACAAGCTAGAGAGTTCAAATTCTCCATAAATGGTTGCAAATCGATTGGGATTGAAAGTGGGCGAAATGGTCTAGAGGAAAATTTTCCCTAACAAGGACAAGGATGCACCTAGAATAATAAAATTCGGAGTATACATTCCTCTGATTGCGCAGACACATAAAATAAACGGATTATTCGAAATTCGTACTTTTTGGGGTTAAAATGGAAAAAGGGGACAAAAATAGTACCAACCAAATGACCGCAGATAGAGTCATGCAATTCGGTGTGTACATCCCTCTAATTGCGTACATACGTAAAATAAAGAGATTTTAGAGTGTCGTACTCTTAAGGGATTAAACTAGGAAAAGAGAATAAAAGTGATACCAAACAAATGGCCGCAGTTGGACCATGGAATTCGGTGTATACTTTACTATGACTGCATAGACACGCAAAATAAAAAGATTTTTCCAAATTCGTTCTTTTTACTTTTACGACAAGAATTGATTGAAGAATTGGTTGAATCATTAAGATAGGTTATTTTGTACTATGTAGATACTTGAGATAATGGATTTTCAAAATTTGGCTTTTGGAATTAAAATAGAATGAAAATACAACCAACTGCAGCACCTACAATTTCCAAGACTTATTGTATTTAAACGCCTTGTAAAAGTCTTGCCTTGCTTGTAGGCGTGGTTTCAAATAATAAAAATATTATATTTATATAATTTGCTATAATAAACAAGTAAGGAAAGGCTAAATTCGGGCGGGGCCGACTATATAATACCCTACACCACTCCCTGCGTATATACCTCGCTTTGATTACTAAACCCAGGTATTTTATGGGAGCAATTTTATGTAGTTCATATAAATTAATCTATAATATTAATATTATATTATCTATAAATTCATCTTTAGTCAAATTTAATGAATATGGTAAATAATAAAGTGATTGATCCATTGATATAACATGATATGGAAAAATTGATCAAGACCAATGATAAATACAGATTATAAGCGGATGAATCGGACGCACATTTGAAGGGGCCAATAACAACACTTGAGGCCTGTGCCAAAACATGCGCCTATAAATTTCTCATTCACGGTAGGTAGGATAAGATGTAGTTTCTAGAGCTGTAATAGAGCAGAATAGGCCCCATTTGGGTTATGCCAAAGTATGGACATATGGACATCTCCCCAACAAGTATGGAAACGCTAAAGACAGACGGAGCCGACTATATGATACACCCCACTTTCTATCTCACTACAAATTAATTCGGTAAAAAGTGAAATCTGGAAGGATTTTTGAATCCCGTATATGTATTTGAGCTATATCTAAATCTGAACCGATCTCACCCACTTTCAGCATAGGTGTTTCTAGTTCGATTATAAAATGTTGTGTCAATTTTGAAGAAAATCGGGTACAGTATGTGGATTTTAGAGCGGAAAAAGTCAAATCGGGAACGTCATTTGTATGGGGGCTATATCTAAATCTGAACCGATCTTACCCGCTTTCGTCACAGGTATTTCTAGTTAGATTATAAGGTGTTATGCAAAATTTGAAGAAAATCGGATACTATATGTGCTTTATAGGGCGGAAAAAGTCAAATCGGGAGCGACATTTGTATGGGGACTATATCTAAATCTGAACCGATCTTACCCACTTTCACCATAGGTGTTTCTAGTTCGATTAAAAAATGTTGTGCCAATTTTATAGAAAATCGGGTACAATATGTGGTTTGTAGAGCGGAAAAAGTCAAATCGGGAGCGACATTTGTATTGGAGCTATATCTAAATCTGAACCGATCATACCCACTTTCACCATAGGTGTTTCTAGATCGATTATAAAATGTTGTGCCAATTTTAAAGACAATTGGGTACAATTTGTGGATTTTAGAGCGGAAGAAGTCAAATCGGGAGCAACATTTGTATGGGGGCTATATCTAAATCTGAACCGATCTTACCCGCTTTCAGCATAGGTGTTTCTAAAAATGTTACCTAATTTCTGCATACGTGTTTCCAGTTGGATTATAAGATGTTGTGAACAATTTAAAGATAATCGAGTACAATATGGGGTTTCTAGAGCGGAAAATGTCAAATCGGGAGCGACATTTGTATGGGGGCTATATCTAAATCTGAACCAATTTGCCACAAATTAAATAGCGTTCGTCCTTGATCCACAAACCTTTTTTGTGCCAATTTTTGTTAAGATCGGACTATAATTGCGACCTGTAATTTGATTACAACAATAGATGGACAGACGGACATTGCTAAATCGACTCAAAAAGTCGATCGGTATACTTAACAATGGGTCTATCTCGCTTCCTTTTGGGTGTTACAAACAAATGCACAAAGACATAATACTCTCGTGGAGTATATAAATATATTTTCCTGTAATATTACAGCACTTCTACGAAAATCAACATCCTCTGCGGAATGCAATCCATACACGCCGTTTTTGTTTGTTTTTATTTTCAGGTTTATGTTTGACATTTGAAAAATGGGACACTATACGCTCGAACAAAATTGGGAAATATTACTGAGTCTTTAACGCAAACTGTAGGAAATTTACGTAGAAAAATTCGGAGAAGAGATCGGCTTTTAGTTCAGCCTTCATGAAGCTCATTTTCATCTCGCTGGCTATGTCAATAAGCAAAATTGCCGCAAATGGGGTTCAGAGAACTCATACGTGACTATTGAGAAGCCAATGCATCCACAACGAGTCACTGTTTGGTGTACGTTTTGGACTGTACTGAAAAATTGTGTATATCGGAAGAGCTACTGCTTGGAAGTACTATACCATATTATGAAAATTAAAGTATTTTTATGCAAATTTAAATTAATTGAAAGTCGCTTGTTGGGAAGAAAGCTATCAAATTGTTTTGACAGCGTGATATCCCTGCAAAATAATACTTCAAGTGTATTGAACAAATTTGCTTAATTACCCTAAACATTATTGATTCTGTACTTGTTTATTAAATTGGGCTCTCGGCCCACAATCACAACCATCTACACTGTCAGCAGGCTTGCCAGAAGTGGGTATTTGTGGGTTTCATCGGTCCAAGATAATCCTCGCCAAATCGAATTGCATTGGCGTAGAAAGTGAAGGGTATCGCATTTATCTTTTTCTTATTTGTTTTTTAAGGTATTGTTCCTATTTCCAATGAATCGAAAATATTGTATGTAAAAAGTGTAGTATTCATAGCCAAACACAAACAAAAATTTACAAAAATTAACGTACTTACCCAAATAAAATAATTTTTTTTCAAAATTAGTTTTATTTACTCATAAACTACAAACTGAGTAAATTTTTTACACCAAATTTTAGTATGAAATTACGTATACATCAATTACAACAGAAGCTCACTTTTTCTTTGTCCAGGGCGAAATTGCCGCAATTTTAAATAAAGAACAAGCTCATAGGATGTTTAAAATATTCCCAAACATATTATTCATAATTTGTTTTTGTTTTGGTTGAATTCTGCAAAATAAAATAACTTATTTATAATGGGGATTTTCATGACTATTTTGGGGACAAAGATGATCAAAATATCAACAAGTGATTTTGTTTTGGTCGAATTCTTTGAAATGGAACAAATTTTTCTTATTTTGGGGGATAATTATGGATTTTTCATAACAATTTTGTGGACAAAGCAAAAATTTATCTAGAAAGCCTGACAATCAGAGGAGTCTACACATTGAATTTTATGATTTGGTTGGTACAATTTTTATCCTTTTTTCATTTTGACTCTAAAAGTAAAAATTTAGATAACTTTTTCTGTGCGTCTACGCGTCTACGAAGACAGAGGAACGTACATAGATATATCGATCATTCCATGTCAAACCGAACACCTTTTGTACATCACCATTTCCGATTTCGTTGAAACTTTGTACGATAAATAAACTTTATAAAATATTTGATTCGTAGAAGACAAAAAAAAAACGATTTTTTTTTTCAAAATATATGACCAATTGAAAATTGCGAAAATTAAGAAAATCATGCCGAGGTATAAACATTGAAAATGGTGTAGTGAGAAAACGCGTGGGCACAATGCAAGCAATGGTGGCTTATTTTAAAGGTAATTACAAGCGTTCTTGTCTATTGACTGCTACTGGCAACAATTTTGTGTATTTCTGACTTTTCTTCTTCTTTTGTATTTTTCACTATGAAAACACCAACCTAAAAATTCAGAAAAACATAGGCATATTCCCTGATCGATTCTAAACAAACCCTGAAAATTTCAGTAGTCATGCCAAGTAAATTTATACTTAATCTCAAGGAAAATTTTCGGAATTTTTTTCCTTAAATCAAGTAAATTTGTACTCAGCCTGACTAAGATTTTCCTTAAACCAAGTAAATTTGTATTTAGCCTGACTACGACTATACTTGATAATTGAAATAAATTTTTTCGCTTCAGAGTATGCAACACTTATATGAAAAATGACAACATGGTATAGTTCTCAAACGTTTCATCTTACTTATACCATAAATAGTTGAGATATTTCACCATGACTGCTGCGGAGGCTAGGTAGGCGCGTTCGCAGTGATTGTTTAGAGTAATATTTGAAGTACTTATGAAGAAAGTCTCAGCTAACGAACGAGAATTGCTTTATAGACTAATATTCATGTATTTTTCTAAACACTCTGAAATACTTTTTATAAGTTTATTTATACTTGAATGTATTTAATTACATTTATTTACTTTATTTGAAGTTATAAACACTTTTTTAAGTAAAAACATTCTAAATGGAATTTTTTCATACAAAAAACTTCTGCATTATTTTCTTACTTAAACTCTAGTAAATTTTCTTCCGCACAAGTATGAATATACTTAATTGTAAGAAGTTTTTACTAGATCCAAAAAAATGTTTTTAAGTAAATTTACTACACTATTTTGAGTATATGTACTATTTTTTTCTGGCTTTGAAATAAGGAAAGTGTACTCATATATATTTAATTTTCTTTCTCGCAGGAAAATTTTACCTAATCTGGAGTAAAATTGGTAAACTAAATTGGAGTATGGATTTTACTCAGATTTAAGAATGCTATTTTTTTGAGTGTAGTGCCTAGAATTTCATATTATTGAAAATCGGAAAATACAGCTTAATTAGTCATATAGAAAAGTACATATTTGGAAAATTTCATTAAAATCGGATAAAAGAGAAATTTGTGTGAGTGTAATTTAATAAAATTTTTATAAAGGTAAATTTGCGGAATGAATGTTCAATTAAGATAGTTACATATGTTGTGAATTTCAATTTATCGTAGGAAAAAATCTCCTAAAAAATTAGAAAAAAATGTTTTTTATGTCCTACACCACTTCGTGGATTTGGGTATTATAAGTTAGTCTTCCGCCAAATGTTTGTAACACCAAGAAATAATCGAGCTAGACCCTCCTTTAAGTATACGGATCCGCTTAGAATCACCAGAACCACCGGTTCAGATTTAGATATAGCCTCCATACAAATATCCCTATAATTTACACTATTACTGCTCAAGAATGCACATTTTACATGGCATCATGCTCTGAAATGTACATTTTCTTGATCAATTTTTCCAGATCATGATATATTTACTTTACTCGGAATATCTGTCATACAATTGGATCAATTACCATATTATTTACCATATTCTTTAAATATGACTAAAGATGAGTTTAATTTATAAAATTGCTCCGATGAAACACCTGGGTTTAATAATCAGAGCGGGGTATATACACAAAGAGTGGTGTAGTGTATTATATAGTCGGCCCCGCCCGACTTTAGCATTTCCTTACTTGTTTTTAATAAATATTTTTTTACTATGAAAAACATCTATATAGAAGTTATGACCCTCTTTGTAGACGCAAAAGATTTTTTAAATCAAGATTTCTTTATTTTTTGGCGCAAAAACACGCTTTATAAATTAGATAACAGAATATTATGCTCTATTTCCTGATAGCTGGCATCTTTGAAGAAAATCTGTGGATAAACGTGTAATCTATTTTCAATATCACTGTAGCATATAAACTTTGACAAGTTCATATATATTTATAAAAGCACAATATGTATATAAACAAAACAATCGTAGCGGTCAGAAAACGCAAGGCGGTTGAGCTATTTTCAGCGCATATAAATATTGAAGTGTTACGGTGCAATAATCAGTTTACATTCAACGATCGCTGTGGAACGGATCAATTTGAGAACGGATTAAAAATGAATTTCAAAATATTCTTCATGTTCTTGACGTTGTCCGTACTGTTTACGGTGACTTTTCAACAGGATCACAAAGACTGGATCCAAGCGGCTGTAAGTTTCCACACTGTAGTCTTAATGTAGTTTTGTTTGAGTACCCTCTGACACACAGTGGGCGAATTCGGTAAATTCAAATAAATCTATTGCATCTAAACGGCTGATGTGATTGTAATGATTGATTAAGCTTGGACTGTGGGCCGCTCAGACCCTACACGTGTGACTTCCAAAAGCAAGGCACACTGGGCTCTACGAAAATTTTAAACATTCGCCAAATTTTAAAATCATTGCATCAGTGATGTCATTAAGACTAGTGAAACTCAGAAACGTAAAAAAATGTATAATACAAATTATATATAACACGTTTTAGAGAAACGACGTTCAAATCAAAGCATGTTGCAACGTGGATGCTTCTCTAAATATATTTTTAACATACTGACAGATTCTGTGTTTTAAACTTTCTATTACATTTTCTATCTATCCCATATAGAGACATGTTGGCAAGGCGGTCCTTGATGTTGGAGAGGTGGTAGGAAAAACATCTGTACAACTTAGGGATGTACTCAAACTTAATGACAATCCATAGAGCGAATGTGCCAACAAACTATACATATATGTAATGGAGAATGTATTCAACAAGCAACACTAATCCAAGACTAAGCCAAGGATCAATTTCATATAATTTTGGATCTAATTCTTATATTCTTAAAATTTTGATATATCTCTTATTTATAATGGAAAATAAATGCTGAATAAATCAAAAACATTCATTATTCAGCAATTGGAAATAACAGCTTGTATAAGCGAAATATTTTGGGAGAAGATATGAAACAAACCAATCTTTCATTTTAGTCGGGAACATCCACAACTATTATTATGAAGCCACTCTAATGTTTATATTATTTCCTTCTTTATGTCTTTACATATTTAAGTTTCCGGTCTCGCAACTCAAACCTCAGAAATAAATGATTTTAGTTTTTTTCTTAAAATAACAGAACCTTTCCAATAAAACTTAATTTCATGCAAATCGAACACAAAATAAAGAGTGATTTTTTTGAGGTTAGGATTTTCATGCATTAGTATTTGACAGATCACGTGGGATTTCAGACATGGTGTCAAAGAGAAAGATGCTCAGTGTGCTTTGACATTTCATCATGAATAGACTTACTAACGAGCAACGCTTGCAAATCATTGAATTTTATTATCAAAATGCGTGCTCTGTTAAGAAAGTTCATCGCACGCTTCCATTTTATGGTCAGTTTAATCGACCCACTGAAGCGGCTATTCGGGCTATTGTGACTAAATTTCGCACCAAATTTACATTGTTGGACATTAAACCACCAAGACGCTTACGTAGAGTACGAACTGAAGAAAATATCGCAGCTGTATCGGCCAATGTTAATGATGACCATCAATTATCGATTCGTTGCCGTTCGCAGCAATTGGGCCTCTGTTACTCAAAAACGTGGAAATGCCAAAATTGGACTAAGCGGATGGACCACTTGAGGCGCAGCCGCGGTCAACATTTAAATGAAATTATCTTCAAAAAGTATATGTCATGGACCAATCTAACGTTTCAAATAAAGAACCGATGAGATTTTGCAAATTTTATGCGTTTTTTTTAAAAAAAAAGTTATCAAGCTCTTAAAAAATCACCCTTTATGTTTCAAAAGTTTCAGGACCCTTAACTCAGCAACTATGAAGTCGCAGAAAATTTTGATATATTCGTTCATCTTAAAATTCTAAATTAGATCAACATATCAAAAGACCAAACAAAAATTTGGGATAGTGTCCGTATTTATAAACTCCACGAGAGTATTATGCCTTTGTGCATTTGTTTGTAACACCCAAAAGGAAACGAGTTAGTCCCATCGTTTATTATACAGATTGGCTTAGATTCACTTTCTGAGTCGATTTAGCAATGTCCGTCTGTCTGTCTGTCCATCTATTGTTGTAATCAAGTTACAGGTCGCAATTATAGTCCGATCTTAACAAAAATTAGCACATATAAGTTTTGTGGATCAAGGACGAACGCTATTTAATTTGAGGTAAATCGGTTCAAATTTAGATATAGCCTCCATACAAATGTCGCTCCCGATTTGAATTTTGCCGCTTTAAAAGCCACATATTGTGCTCGATTTTCTTTAAATTTGGCACAACATCTTATAATCTAACTAGAAACATCTATGCAGAAATTGGGTAAGATCGGTTCAGATTTAGATATAGGCCCCATAGAAATGTCGCCCCCGATGTGACATTTTCCGCTTTAAATGACACATATTGTACTCGATTTTCTTTAAATTTGGCAAAACAATTTATAATCTTACTAGAAACACCTATGCTTAAATTGGGTAAGATCGGTTCAGATTTAGATAGAGCCCCCCTATTTAATGTCGCTCCCGATTTGACATTTTCCGCTTTAAATGCCACATACTGTGCTCGATTTTCTTTAAATTTGGCACAACATCTTATAATCTAACTAGAAACACCTATGCAGAAATTGGGTAAGATCGGTTCAGATTTAGACATAGGCCCCATACAAATGTCGCTCCCGATTTGAATTTTGCCGCTTTAAAAGCCACATATTGTGCTCGATTTTCTTTAAATTTGGCACAACATCTTATAATCTAACTAGAAACATCTATGCAGAAATTGGGTAAGATCGGTTCAGATTTAGATATAGGCCCCATAGAAATGTCGCCCCCGATGTGACATTTTCCGCTTTAAATGACACATATTGTACTCAATTTTCTTTAAATTTGGCAAAACAATTTATAATCTTACTAGAAACACCTATGCTTAAATTGGGTAAGATCGGTTCAGATTTAGATAGAGCCCCCCTATTTAATGTCGCTCCCGATTTGACATTTTCCGCTTTAAATGCCACATATTGTACTCGATTTTCTTTAAATTTGGCACAACATCTTATAATCTAACTAGAAACACCTATGCAGAAATTGGGTAAGATCGGTTCAGATTTAGACATAGGCCCCATACAAATGTCGCTCCCGATTTGAATTTTGCTGCTTTAAAAGCCACATATTGTGCTCGATTTTCTTTAAATTTGGCACAACATCTTATAATCTAACTAAACAAAACTATGGTGAAAGTGGATCGGTTCAGATTTAAATATGTCCCAAATACTAATGTTGGTCCCATTTTATATTTCACCTATTTCGTTCCAGGTTTCAATATATCCTCACACAAATGTCCTTTCCGATTTAACATTTTTTATCAAACACATACATTTACAGGATACAAAAAACCTTCCCGTTTTCACTTTTTCACCGAATTGAATTGTATTCGGATAGAAAGTGGAGTGTATTATAGAGTCGGCCCGCCCGTCTTTAGCCTTTCCTTACTTGTTTATTATTATTATTATTTACTCCCATCCTTAGGTAGATGGTATAAAAATTAAATATATGAAGTACATTACTAGAACAATAAATTAATAAAATGGTTAAATTATTAAATCAAATTATACAAAATTAAACATTGTTTATTCATAAAAATAATAAAAAATACAAACAATTCCGAGTCACGATTCCTTAACTCTGTCAACACTTCCATAAAATTTGTTTCCTCTCACTTGTGAAAATCCTATCCTTAAAATGGTTCAGAATATATGTGTTTTTTTTTTCAAAAGAACTTCCTCAAATGCGGGAAATATCCAAATTGCGATTTTGGGATGCTGCTTATATATGTTTCCTGGTTGTGATTAAAGTGCAGCTCACTGTTGTTATGCAATCATCGTGGAATTTGGCCGGAGTTACTTTTTTTCTAGTTTACATATCGCTCATTTCATGCAAGAACGCCACTTTTCACGAGGGCGATTAAAATTTTAGTTATCATCATATCTATTTGGAAAAAGATAATATTTTGTTATAATTGGATAACGATTAAATGGTCACAGATCTGGCAACGCAGTTGTAAATTGTGTTCAGTGTTCAAATTGGCCAATCAATTAGACACCAATAAGATGCTGTTTAACGGCTCTAGATAACTTTCTCTGGGGTAGCATGAAATCATTGTTCGAACCATGGCCGAAAAAGTCGACTTCTAGAATGCGAAATGAGTTGATGTGGATGACAAAGGATTCATGCCTATTTTCTATTCTATTTCTTAATATAATTATTGTATATGGCCTTCGTGGGATATTTCCAATGTCTTACAATTACTTACTTAATGAGTCATAAATACTCCAACGGATTTAAAAAAAATAGCCGCACATTGCGGTTTTCGATTGGTACTTTTTGTTCTCAAAATGGAAATCGTAAATACAGAATATACAATTAAACAGAATAAGAAATGGAACATTTAAATGATACAATCATTAATTTGTTTTATAAGCACTCCCTTAAAGACGTTCTACGAAAAATGTTCATAATTTTTTTTTAAAGTGAACAAAGATGTTCATCTTGCGAAAATTGAAAATTGGGATCTTCAACAATGAACTTAACATGGAGTTGTCAAGACTTAAATGTTATTTTATAAAGTGTTGCAAAGAAACCATCTGTTCACTAGTTTCACTTTCTTAAAAAAAAACAAGTAAGGAAAGGCTAAAGTCGGGCGGGGCCGACTATATAATACCCTACACCACTCCCTGCGTATGTACCTTGCTTTGATTACTAAACCCAGGTATTTCATGGGAGCGATTTTATGTAGTTCATATAAATTATACAGTTACTATAAATTCATCTTTAGTCATATTTAACGAATATGGTAATTGATCCAATTATTCGACAGACAAATACAAATTATACAGTAGTAATTGGATGAATCGGACCGACATTTCAAAAGGGGGCCTATAACAACATTTTGGGCCTGGTCCAAAACATGGGCCTATATATTTCTCATTCACGGTAGGTATTCCTAGTTGAAATATATCATGATCTGCAAATTTTGACGAAGATACGATGTAATATGTAGTTTCTAGAGCTGTAATAGATCAGAATAGGGCCCATTTGGCTTATACCAAAGTATGGACAATGGCTTAAGACGGCCGGACTTTCTATCTCATTACAATTCAATTCGGTAAAAAATGAAATCGGGAAGGATTTTTGCATCCTGTAAATGTATGCGTTTGATAAAAAATTTTAAATCGGCATTTGTATGGGGGTATATTGAAACCTGGAACGATGTGACCCGCTTTCACCATGTATGTTTATTGGTGAAATATAATATGTAAAGTTTGGCCAAAATCGGATAAATATATAAATCTTAACCGATCTTACCCAAATTCTGCATAGGTGTTTCTAGTTGGATTATTAGATGTTGTGCCAAATTTAAAGAAAATTGGGTACAAGATGTCGATTTTAGAGTGGAAAAAGTCAAATCGGGCCGACATTTGTATGGGGCTATATCTAAATCTGAACCGATCTTACCCAAATTCCGCATGGGTGTTTCTAGTTGGATTATAAGATGTTGTGCCAAATTTAAAGAAAATCGGGTACAATAAGTGGTTTCTAAAGCGGAAAAAGTGAAATAGGGAGCGACATTTGTATAGGGGCTATATCCAAATCTGAACCGATCTTACCCACTTTCAGCATAGGTGTTTCTAGTTTGATTATAAGGTGTTAAGCCAAATTCGAAGAAAATCGGGTGCTATATGTGCTTTATAGGGCGGAAAAAGTCAAATCGGGAGCGACATTTGTATGGGGGCTATATCTAAATCTGAACCGATCTTACCCAATTTTTGCATAGGTTTTCCTAGTTAGATTATAAGATGTTGTGCAAATTTAAAGAAAATCGGGTACAATATGTGGTTTCTAGAGCGGAAAAAGTCAAATCGGGAGCGACATTTGTATGGGGGCTATATCTAAATCTGAACCGATTTCCTCCAAATTCAATACCGATGGTCCTTGGCCAGAAAAAATAACTTCTGCCAAGTTTCATGACAATCGGACAACAATTGCGACCTGTAGAGTGCGAACAAGCTTAGATGGACAGCAGACGGACGGACGAACAGACAGACATCGTTAAATCGACTCAGCTGGTGATTCGAAGCCGATCGGTATACTTAAAGGTGGGTCTAGCTCAATTATTTCTTGGTGTTACAAACATTTGGCTCGAAACTAACTTATAATACCCTAGTCCACGAAGTGGTGTAGGGTATAACATGTAAAAACGGCGTTAAGTTCGGCCGGGCCGAACTTTATATACCCTCCACCATTGATTGCATTCCACAGATAATTGTCGATTTTCATAGAAGTGCAGTAATATTACAGGAAAATATATTTTTTTTATAGCCAAATGAAAACAAATACAAATATTAAAAAAATAATTTTATAAATAAAAATAATATTTTAATTATAATAAGAAAAGGCTACCAAATCGTTAATTCAAAAAATTAATATTCTTCTATTTATATTTTCAAAAAGCTTAAATACCTCTAAATATTGGTAGATAGTGGGTGCTACAGTTGGTTGTATTTCCATTCTATTTTAATTCCAAAAGTACAAATTTTGAAAATCCATTATCAGACGTACATTGTGCGAAATAACCTAACTTCATGATTCAACCAATTTTTGCCGTAAAAGAAAAAGCACGAATTTTGAAAAAACTTTTTATTTTGCGTGTCTATGCAGTGAGAGGAATGTATACACCGAATTTCATTTGGTTGGTACCATTTTTACCCCCTCAACTATCCCCCTCGACTATCTAAAATCTCTTTATTTGACGTTTCTACCCAATTAGAATTTCATCATTCTGGCTGTAGTCGTTTAGTTAGTACTATTTTTATCCCTCTGTACCATTACATCGCTTGAAAGTACGAATTTCGAAAAATCCGTTTATTTTCTGTGTCTACGCAGCCAGAGGAATGTTTGCATTAATCGGTGAATAAATTTGAAATTTTATTATGTGGACAGAACATTTATTGGACATTTTCAAGTTTATGCAAAAAATAAACACACACACTCACAGCACATAAATGTATAGTATACTCAGAATTTCATGACTCTAGCTGCGGTCAATTGGTTGGTACTATTTGTACCCCCTTTTTCATTTTAACCCCAAGAAGTACGTATATCGAAAAATCCGTTTATTTTACGTGTCTACGCAATCAGAGGAATGTATACACCGAATTTCATTATTCTAGGGGCAGCCGTTTGGTTGGTACCATTTCTATCCCTCTATTCCCTTTTTACCCCTTAAAAGTACTAATTTGGAAAAAGTACTTTTTATATTATGTATCTACTCTATTAGAGGAATGTACACACCGAATTTCGTGTTTCTAGCTGTTGTCGTTTAATATGTACCATTTTTATCCCTTTTTTGCCCCATTTCACCCCCTTCGAATAAAATCACTTTATGGTGCACGTTTTTGTTATAAGGGGAATGCGCATACCCAATATCAAGTAAGTATAAGGAGACATATTGAAAAAACATGCCTAAATACTCTAAAATATTAGGGATTTTTATGGGTATTTTTAGTCCTTGTGAGGGAAAAATTTTTCCCTTTGGGCCGATTTCGCCCAGTTTCAATCCCAACCGATCTACGACTATAAGACGCATTTACTGTAAATATGGACGTCCTAGCTCCTTTCGTTTAGATGCTAACGTGCTTTCAACAGACGGACAGACGGACGGACGGACGGACATGGCTAGATCGTCTTAGAATTTTATGACGATCAAGAATATATATACTTTATAGGGTCTCAGGTCGATATTTCAAGGGGTTACAAACGGAATGACAAAGTTAGTATACCCCCATCCTGGAGGTGGAGGGTATAAAAACGCCGCTGCCAGGGGTAGAACAGCGGACGTTCTGGTTGCTACTACGGCACTCTAACCATCTCAGCTATCCTCTGTTTTGAGTGCTGAATAACTAAAGTAAACCATTCTGTTCGTTAGAACTGACAATAGGAAACAAAATATATATTTAGTATGAATTAATATATAACTCAAATTAATATTAAATTAGTATTAAATAAATTAACATTACTCATTTTTATTGATTTGTAGCATTAATAATTAATAAAAAATTAAATATTTGAAGTACATGTAAGAAAACAATAAATTTGTATTTTTTTGAAGCAAAAATTGTTAAATTGTTAAAATTATACAAAATTAAATAATTCCTTTTTATTAAAGAAATAAAAAAAGGCAAAAAAAGTTTTTTTTCCCGAGCCACGATTCGAACGCGAGACATTCTGGGTGCAAAATGGACACCTTAAATCCGTGACCTCATACTAAAAATTCGTTCCCTTTCACTTGTGAAAATGCTATTCGTAAAATGTTACATATTATCAACTTTATTGCAAGTTGTTTTTAAAGAACTTCCTCAAAAGCGGAAAATGCAAATTTGGATTTTGAGATGCGATTAAAATGTGCTTCCTACGGACGTACTTTAATTTTTTTGCTGGGTTTAAAATCTGGAAATTAAAAGGTCAAGTAGGACTTTGAATTGTTTATGAAGACAAATTTTTTGAATTTGGCTTACTTCTACTTACATTCTGTCAAAGTCTAGAGGTCCGAGGTCAATTGCATCAACATTTATCCTAAAAAGTTTATGTTGATATAACTTACTTAGATATATCATATTAAACTTGAGCGCTTCTCTAGCAAAAAAATACTAAGAAGTACTAAGCTTAGCACTAAGATGTCGACTTGCCACTTTTTTCATTCAATGTTTTACATATTTACATTTTGTAATTATTATTACACATTTTATTATTATTATTAATAAAAAAGTGTCAGTTCCTAAAATATAATATAGCTAAAAATATGATATGAAGACCATGACAATTTAATCTCAGCCTCTAGCCGTGGCGGCAACATTGGCAGCCTGTTGGGCGATAGACAGGCCCTGTATGGTGGCATCACGGGTATGTTGGCCAACACGTTCCTGTGGAGAACAAATTTTATTTGCATTTAATTTAAGAGAAACAATATAAACCTCAAATATATTTCGAAGTCGATCGTTAAAAAAAAACTTACAATTTTCTTGCCAACTTTTTTCAGCCAACCCGCTTGGCTTTGGCCAACGAAAACGGCCAAAACTAATGCAACGAAAATGAAAACTTTGTTGAATTGCATTGTTGGAAAATATGGTTTAAATATATTCGTATATTTAATATTATTTGTATAAATTTCAAGGCAAGGCTTGGATGGAAACTGTTGATGGTCTGGGTTTCGCATATGGATTTTATAGTAAATCTATTGAGTTGGCAAATAGTTGAAGTTCTTTCTGCGGTGGGAGTTGAAAAGTACCGTTTGTGGTAAAAGGGACTTCTTTTCAATTTGTATTTTATTTCATTACATTTGGGGATGTACGCGGCATGTAAGTGTTTGGATAATTTTGGATTCTGAAATATATTTATGTTATTTGAAAGTGAACTGAGATTTGAATTTCTCAGAAATTATGCTAAAGGTAGCGAGCAGCCAAGCGAATTTGTATTTGTAAAATAATGCAACTATAAAATATAGATGCAAAGAGGACGTGAGTCAGAACAACATCCAAGACCGAGAACCGAGTCCAACTTACAAAAAAAAAATACATATCACAAAACGATTGCAAAAAGTAGAGGAAGTATTATTTTCTATGGTGGTACAGAGCCTCGACAATTTGTAAGACATCTAAAGAATGAATACATTCCCCGATATACTACTACACTCTTGCTGCTATTTTTTGACCGCAGCTGTATGTAAAGAGTGATTTTTTTGAGGTTAGGATTTTCATGCATTAGTATTTGGCAGATCACGTGGGATTTCAGACATGGTGTCAAAGAGAAAGATGCTCAGTATGCTTTGACATTTCATCATGAATAGACTTACTAACGAGCAACGCTTGCAAATCATTGAATTTTATTACCAAAATCAGTGTTCGGTTCGAAATTTTTTATCGACAAATTTTGTTCAGCGATGAGGCTCATTTCTGGTTGAATGGCTACGTAAATAAACAAAATTGCAGCATTTGGAGTGAAGAGCAACCAGAAGCCGTTCAAGAACTGCCCATGCATCCCGAAAAATGCACTGTTTGGTGTGGTTTGTACGCTGGTGGAATCATTGGACCGTATTTTTTCAAAGATGCTGTTGGACGCAACGTTACGGTGAATGGCGATCGCTATCGTTCGATGCTAACAAACTTTTTGTTGCCAAAAATGGAAGAACTGAACTTGGTTGACATGTGGTTTCAACAAGATGGCGCTACATGCCACACAGCTCGCGATTCTATGGCCATTTTGAGGGAAAACTTCGGAGAACAATTCATCTCAAGAAATGGACCGGTAAGTTGGCCACCAAGATCATGCGATTTGACGCCTTTAGACTATTTTTTGTGGGGCTACGTCAAGTCTAAAGTCTACAGAAATAAGCCAGCAACTATTCCAGCTTTGGAAGACAACATTTCCGAAGAAATTCGGGCTATTCCGGCCGAAATGTTCGAAAAAGTTGCCCAAAATTGGACTTTCCGAATGGACCACCTAAGACGCAGCCGCGGTCAACATTTAAATGAAATTATCTTCAAAAAGTAAATGTCATGGACCAATCTAACGTTTCAAATAAAGAACCGATGAGATTTTGCAAATTTTATGCGTTTTTTTTTTTAAAAAAGTTATCAAGCTCTTAAAAAATCACCCTTTATATGTAGCTTTATGTGAAATATCAGCGGAAGTACTTTGATACTGTTAAATATTTTTTTATCATTCCGGTTACGATTTCCAAAAATTAATTACTCTTAATTTTGACAACGATTTTTAAATTTTTTTCCCTAATAAGGACTGAAAATACCCCCTAATATTTAGACAATTTAAGCATTTTTTATACCCTCCACCTCCAGGATGGGGGTATACTAACTTTGTCATTCCGTTTGTAACACCTTGAAATTCTTGATCGTCATAAAATTCTAAGACGATCTAACCATGTCCGTCCGTCCGTCTGTTGAAAGCACGCTAGCTTCTAAACGAAAGGAACTAGGACGTCCAAATTTTCCACAAATGCGTCTTATAGTCGTAGATCGGTTGGGATTGAAACGGGGAAAAATCGGCCCTCACAAGGTCTAAAAATACCCATAATAATCCCTAATATTTTAGCGTAGTTAAGCATGTTTTTTATAATATGTCTGTTTATATTTGCTTGATATTTGGTATGCGCATTCCCCCTATAGCAAAAACGTGCACCATAAAGTGATTCTTATTTGTAGGGGTGAAATGGGGCAAAAAGGGATAAAAATGGTACATATTAAACAGCTAGAAACACGAAATTCGGTGTGTACATTCCTCTAATTGAGTAGATACATAATATAAAAGTATTTTTTTTTCCAAATTCGTACTTTTAGGGTGTAAAATGAGAATAGAGGGATAAAAATGGTACCAACCAAACGGCTGTACCTAGAATAATGAAATTCGGTGTATACATTCCTCTGATTGCATAGACAGGTAAAATACACGGATTTTTTCAAAATGCGTACTTTTTGGGGTTAACATGGAAAAAGGGATAAAAATAGTACCAATCAAATGACCGCAGCTAGAGTCATGAAATTCGGAGTATACATTCCTCTGACTGCGTAGACACGGAAAATAGACGAATTTTTCGAAAGTCGTACTTTTTGGGGTCAAAATAGAAAAAGGGGATAAAAATAGTACCAACCAAATGACCGCAGCTAGAGTCATGCAATTCTGACTGCGTAGACACAGAAAATAAACGGATTTTTCAAGGGATACAATGGTACAGAGGGATAAAAATAGTACCAACTAAACGACCACAGCTAGAATGATGAAATTCTAATTGCGTAGAAACGCCAAGGGGGTACAAATGGTACCAACCAAATGGGCGCAGCTGGAATCATGGAATTCGGTGTATAAATTTTCCAAATTCGTAATTTTTCTTTTACGGCAAAAATTGGTTGAATCACGAAGTTAGGTTATGTTGCACTATGTACGTCTCATAATGGATTTTCAAAATTTGTACTTTTGGAATTAAAATAGAATGGAAATACAACCAACTGTAGCACACACACACTATCTACCAATATTTATGGCATTTAAGTTTATTGAAAATATAAATATAAGAATATTTATTTTTTGATTCGAAATAACTAATGGTTTGAATTTATTAGAATATTATATTTATTTATAAAATTATTTTTTCAATATTTGTATTTGTTTTGGTTTGGCTATATTAAAAAATTTATATTTTCCTGTAATATTACTGCATTTCTACGAAAACCGACAACTTCTGTGGAATGCAATTCATGGTGGAGGGTATATAAAGTTCGGCCCGGCCGAACTTAACGCCGTTTTTACTTGTTTTAATTTCTGCTTTACATAATCGTGAATTTTGTTGCGTATGTATATACATACCTCTTGTAGCGTAAAAATAACAAAAAGTAAATAAAAGTGTTTGCGGGCGAAATTGGACAATTAAATGGGACGATTAAAGTGATTAAGAGTTTTATCAAAACAAACTAAAAAAATATATATATATATTTGACTTACATTGGATAATTATCCAGGAGATTATTTGTTCAAAATTAGGTTTTATACACACATTGACATTGCTGTTGGCGATAATTTTAAAAAACTTATTTTTTATTTTGAGTGAAATTTTAACTTCTTATTTAGGTTTTTGTTATCACAGCTTAGTTATTCAGCCTTAAAGAAAACAGGCATATTAAAACATTGCATATTAAACGATGTGACTCAATTTCACCATATATCCCTCGTAATTTGAATTCATCATAGAGTAATGGCGTGAGAAGGGAATCTATTAAACCGAAGTAGCACCTACATTTAATCATTTTTTTTGAAATAATTATTAAAATTGCAATATCAGTTCACATTTACAATGTATGTATTTTTTTAAACGAATAATAAATGTGCATCACCAACTATAAATACTCATAAGCATATATGTCTATTTTGTGGCGTGTATTTCTATCTAAAATAAAAATTGACTTAGCATCAGTATATTTATAATATCAGAAAGTGAAGCACCCTTTTGTAACAGACGGTACTTTTCTAGTGACACAGTGGGAAGTACTTAATATTTTCTAACTCAATGGATCTACTATAAAAGCCAGACGAGAAACACAAAACATCAACAGTTTACATCAAAGCCTTGCCTTGCAAATTTATAGAAATAATATTGAACACTTGTTTTACTACGAATTTATTAACAACCGCCTACAATGCAATTCATCAAAGTTTTCCTTTTCATTGCTTTAATATTGGCCGTTTTCGCTGGTCAAAGCCAAGCGGGGTGGTTGAAAAAAGTTGGCAAGAAAATTGTAAGTTTTTGAAATGATTGTCTTCCGAATATGTTTGATGTTTATACTGTATTTCATAAATTAAACTAGAATTAAATTTGTTTTCCCCAGGAACGTGTTGGCCAACACACCCGTGATGCCACCATACAGGGTCTAACCATTGCCCAACAGGCTGCCAATGTTGCCGCCACGGCGAGAGGCTAATATGTATACGAATTTACAAAACTATGACATCATCACTGCCTATATATCACTATATTAATTAATAAATTATAAAATAAAAAAATAATCACAATTTCTTTATGTTATTATGAAAAACTATGGACAGGGAAGATGTTGAGATGAGTTTAGCCCCATCATTGTGATCAAGAAATTTTTGAAAATTTTGCTATCATCCAAGTTCTCCTTAGAGTCAAATGCGACATACTTTCGACAAAGGAGTTGTTCTTGAATCCAATTCATCACAAAATTTGTCTAAAAATTTCAATTTTAAAATGTCTACACTTTATCGCTTAATCAAATTTCTCAAAACACGTTATATTTCGACTAGAGACATCTGGAGTGAAAGTTAGTCTTTCGGTCCATGTAGTGATGCCGTCCACATACACTTAGAAAAACGATTTTAATAATTTCCTAAATCTTCGAAAGTAAATAAAAAAACAATAATAAAACAAGTAAGGAAAGGCTAAAGTCGGGCGGGGCCGACTCTATGATACACTCCACTTTCTGTCCGAATACAATTCAATTCGGTGAAAAAGTGAAAACGGGAAGGTTTTTTCTATCCTGTAAATGTATGTGTTTGACAAAAAATGTTAAATCGGAAAGGACATTTGTATGAGGATATATTGAAACCTGGAACGAAATATATGACATATAAAGTGTAAAGTTTGACCAAAATCGGTTAAACTTTTGGGAGCAACATTTGTATTTGGGCTATATTTAAATCTGAACCGATCTTACCCACTTTCACCATAGGTTTGTTTAGTTGGTCTATAAGATGTTGTGCCAATTTTAAAGAAAATGGGGTACAAGATGTGGTTTCCATAGCGCAAAAGTCAAATCGGGAGCGACATTTGTATGGGGGCTACATCTAAATCTGAACCGATCTAGCCCGCTTTAGCCACAGGTGTTTCTAGTTAGATTATAAGATGTTGTGCCAAATTTAAAGAAAATCGAGCACAATATGTGGCTTTTAAAGCGGCAAAATTCAAATCGGGAGCGACATTTATATGGGGGCTATATCTAAATCTGAACCGATCTTACCCAATTTCTGCATAGGTGTTTCTAGTTGGATTAGAAGATGTTGTGCCAAATTTAAAGAAAAACGAGTATAATATGGGGTTTCTAGAGCGGAAAATGTGAAATCGGGAGCGACATTTGTATGGAGGCTATATCTAAATCTGAACCGATATTACCCAATTTCAGCATAGTTGTTTCTAGTTGGTTTATAAGATGTTGTGCCAAATTAAAAGAAAATCGAGTACAATATGTGGTTTCTAGAGCGGAAAATGTCAAATCGGGAGCGACATTTGTATGGGGGCTATATCTAAATCTGAACCGATTTGACCTATTTTCACCGTAGATGTTCCCAGTTTAATAATAAGATGTTTTGCCAAATCTGAAGACAATCTGATACAATATGTGGCTTCTAGAGCGGAAAAAGTCAAATCGGGAGTGAAATTTGTATGGGAGTTATATATAAATCTGAACCGATCTGACCTACATTCACCATGTGTGTTTCTAGTGGAAATATAAGATCTTTTACCAAATCTGAAGACAATCTGATACAATATGTGGTTTCTAGAGCGGAAAAAGTCAAATCGAGAGCGAAATTTGTATGGGAGCTATATATAAATCTGAACCGATCTAACACATTTTTACCACAGGTGTTTCTATTTGAACTATAAGATGTTTTGCCAATTTTGAAGAAAATCTGTTGAAATATGTGGTAACTAGAGTGAATAGAGTCAAATCGGGAGTGAATTTCGTATGGGGGCTATATCTAAATCTGAACCGATTTTCTTCAAATTCAATAGCGTTCGTCCTTGTCCCGAAAAACTTCGTTGTGCAAAGTTTCGTTTGGTTCTGTCTACAATTGCGACCTGTATCGTGATTACAACAATAGATGGACAGACAGACGGACAGACGGACATTGTTAAATCGACTCAGAAAGTGATTCTAAGCCGATCGGTATAATTAACAATGGGTCTATCTCCCTTCCTTTTGGGTGTTACAAACAAATGCACAAAGACATAATACTCTCGTGGAGTGTATACAAATTCTTAAAAATAGGGAAATTTACTAAATATGAGAAAGATTCTTTATATCTCTTAAAAGTTTATATTGTGAAAATTCCATTGCAAGCTGTGGAGTGCGAACAAGCTTCAGCTGGTGATTCTTCAGCTTGATATACCTTGTAGTACCCTATTCCACGAAGTGTTGTAGGATATAAATATACTCTTAATCTTGTGATTCGGAAGTTGTAAATTTAACGAATTTCACTACATTCCATTTCTATTTAAAAAACAAGCAAGGAAGGTTAAAGTCGGGCGTGGTCGACTATATGAAACCCTACACTTAGTTATTATACCCAATGGTTTAGGATATAAAAAGGTCATTACATTTGAACCGGGTGATATACGATGCAGCTATATATTTAGCTATATATATTAGAATATACCACAAATTCCATACTTCTATGTGTATTTGTAAGAAAATCACTTTCCCAAATTTTATAGAGTGTTAAATATGTGATTTCTAGAGCGGAAAGAATCAAATCGGGAGCTATATATAATCTTAACCGATGTGACCCACTTTCACTTTAGTAATTTCTATTTGAAACTTTAGCTGATGTGCCGAATTAGAAGAAAATCTGTTCAAAAATGCTATTTCTAAAGCGGAAATAACCAATTCAGCACCAATTTGTAATGGATATATATATATATATATATATATATATATATATATATATATATATATATATATATATATATATATATATATATATATATATATATATATATATATATATATATATATATATATATATATATTAGACCGGTCCTTATTTCTTTCGAATTCGTATGACGGCAAGCGCTAAAACTTCTCTATTTGAACCTAAAAATACACAAAAAAATTTGAGCTTGATTGGACAATTTTTAGGCGTGCCCCCGCCAACAATTGTTTGTCATTAAAGTTAGTTACTATCATATAGGGGAAATTATCACCTTTGGTGCTCTTTTTTTGACATAACTCGAGAACCACTAGTCCGATTTTGTTTAAATAAATTGAAAAATAATTAAGAATTACAATTCCTTTAAAATGTGTATATATAGCGTTTTTCTATATAATCAACAGTTTAGCCAGTAAAAATAAATGTATGAAGAAAATAAATATTTTTTGCCTAAAATATTAATATTTTTTATTTTTTAAATTCATAGAAAATCCAAAACGAACAAATACATTTTAAAATTAAAAATCTAAAGCGATGACAACCAAAAGACTTCGATCGGATGATGACATTATGTTAATTGGCGTAATGGACCACCAAATTACTGGAGCTAAATTACCAGGAAGAAAACAAGTGCTACAAGTTTTATTTTATAATTTAAGAGTAGTTGGCTTAAATTTAAGAGAAAGTTCTAGATTAGTAGTTGCTGAGGTCAGCACGTTTTGGCAAAAAGCACGAATTCCAACACACCATGAAAAACACTGCATTGAGAAGCTGGAAAAATTATACAACAAGTGGAGAGATATTACAAAGCATCATGGTCGAAAAACAGAATGTCAAAACAGGAAAGAAACTGAATTTCAAGATAAATTAGATGATTTATTCGATATCGCACATGCAAACGCGTTTGAATTAATTAAAATACAAGAAGACAAAGAGTTCTTAAAAAAGCAACGAGAAAAAGGAAGACCAGGTTGTATGCTAGGAACGGATAAAATTGTAATGCAGAAAGAAAAGCGAAAGGCAGTCCAGAAAGAACAAGAAAACCAGCGTCGAATAAAAGAAGATGAACGAAAAGAGTTATATGAACAACAGATTCAAAGAGGTATACAATTAAATATTCTATCTTTTAAGCAAATCAGAATTATTGTTGTAAAACAGGTATGATTGACATTGATGACGAAAACGATATTGAAGTTGTAGCATCAACATCAACATCTGTATCAAATCCAAATCCAGGTATATCAGGTATCTCCAGAGGTAAAACATTTTTTTTACACCAAGACTGCTTTCAACTTTGGATAAGTGGAAAATCACTGATGGTGCTGCAGTTCATATCCTAAGCGCAACTGCTGACGCGTTGGGCTATGATATTGAAGATCTTATACTAAATAGATCATCAATTCGTCAGAAGCATCGTGCAACAACAGCACAAAACATTACAGCAAACTTTGATGTAAGTACTGTAATGTGGGTTTTCCCTATGCTTCTTTTTTTATGTTTTGAGTATAAATTAAGAAACTTGAGTTTTTATTTGCAGATTCCACGTAGTTTTGTTTTGCACTGGGATGGTACAATGTTACCAGAAATTAGTGGCAGGGAAAAAGTTGACCGCTTGCCAATCATAGTCTCATCTCAAGGTATCGATAAACTACTTGGCATTCCAAAGTTAAAATCTTCGAGTGGAAAAGAAATATCAGATGCCGTGTTTAATTCAATAAATGAATATGAAATGCTTGATCTAGTTCAAATAATCTGCTTCGACACAACTGCTCATAATACAGGAGTTCAAAGCGGTGCTGCTGCTCTGCTTGAAGGAAAACTAGGTCGCGATTTATTATATTTTCCCTGCAGACACCATATTTACGAGTTGTTGATCCGTAAAGTGTTTGAAATTAGAGTGGCTACTACAGCCGGTCCAGAAGTGCTAATTTTTAATCGCTTTAGCAAATACTGGATTAATATTGACAAATTAAATTACAAGAGTTGTTTAGAAGATGAACACATTATTACAGTATTGACTGCTGAAGAACGTGGAACAATTTTAAATTACTGTCTAGATAACTTAAAACAAGCTCATAGCAGACGCGACTACAAAGAATTATTGCAATTAGTTGTCACTTTTCTTGGTGGTACGGTGCCGAATTTTAACACCTTTCGTATACCTGGTGCAACTTCTCATGCTCGATGGATGTCAAAATGTATTTATGCACTTAAAATGTATTTGTTTCGTAATGAATTCAATATGACCAACCAAGAGTTAAACGGTATACGTAGTGTCTGTCTGTTCGTAGTTCGTATTTATGTAAAAGTCTGGTTTGGATGCACTAAAGCAATTGAAGCACCAAATCAAGACTTAAATTTAATTAAAAATATTATGGCTTATCCTGAAAGGGATATAGCTCTTGCTTTGCTACAAAAAATCAGCAATCATTTGTAGTATTTGTCGGAAGAAGCAGTCGGTCTTTCATTCTTCGATCCTAATGTAAGTGTTGCAATTAAAAAAAATGGTTCAGGCAATTAATGTTGAAGCAAATACAGAAAAATGCAAGCGAATAATAACTAATCCAACAAATATCGGCACATTTGCGCAAAAAGATTTAAGCGATTTTGTAAATTCCAATACACACGCATTCTTTGATCGTTTAGAAATTTCAAAAGAATTTTTGCAAGTCGATCCATCGGATTGGAATGAAAGATTTGACTACGCTCACGGATCACAAATTTGTAAAAACCTATCTGTAGTGAATGATGCAGCTGAAAGAGGCGCCAAATTCATTACAGATTATAATAATAAATTAACCCACAACGAAGAGGAGAAACAATTCCTTTTTCAGGTGGTTAAAGAATATAACATGAATTATCCCACGTTTAAAAAGACTTCACTATTAAATTAAAATAATATTAATGTTACTATGAGTATGAAATTAATAAAAATATTTAAGTTTATTCTTAATTTTCAAATAAATGTAAATAAAATAAAAAATATATATATTTTTGCCTTATTTCTCATAATAAAAACAAAAAGGTGCTTGGGGCAAGGCTAAAAATTATCCAATCGTTGTCAAATTTTTTTGTATGTAACGAATATTTTTAGCGCTTGCCGTAACATATATTCGAGAAAAAAAATTTGTCCATATAAATAAGGACCGGTCTAATATATATATATATATATATATATATATATATATATATATATATATATATATATATATATATATATATATATATATATATATATATATATCATCTGACCCATTTTCACCAGAGCTGTTTTAAGTTGAAATACAAGTTGTTTTGCTAGTTTCTAGAGCAGAAGGAGTCAAATCGGAGGAGACATTCGTATGGGAGCTATATATAAATCTGAACCGATCTATCCTATTTTTACCAGAGCTGTTTCTAGTTGAAATATACGGCGTTTTGCGAAATTGGAGGAAAATATGTTGAAATATGTGGTTTCTAGAGCGGAAAACGTAAAATCGGAAGCAAAATTTGTATGGGAGCTATATCTAAATCTATACCGATTTGCTTCAAATTAAATAGCGTTTGTCCTTATCCCATAAAACTTCGATGTGCGAAGTTTCATTTAGTTCTAACAACAATTGCGACCTGGACTTTGATTACAAGAATAGATGGTCGCTAAATCGACTCAAAAAGTGATTCTAAGTCGATCGGTATAATAACCGATGGGTCTATCTTGTTTCCTTTTGGGTGTTACAAACAAATGCACAAAGACATTATACCCTGTGGTGTAGGGTATAACAATATAATATATATATATATATATATATATATATGGAATAATTAATACTTATTAAAGTTATTGACAACAATAATAACAATGAAATAAACAAAAGTGAAATATTTGAAATTCGTTATACAAGTGTTAAACACAATTCTGTAAATTGTTTAAATTAATGAAATTATACAAAATTAATAACTAACATTTATATATAACAAGAAAAAAGAGCAACTATTCGAATCCGATACCTTCTGGGTGCAAAATGCTATTCTTAAAATGTTACGGGATATTAACATATTTCCTTAAATGGTGAATATATGCAAATTGGAATTTTCGGATGCGATTAATTTTTACTTGTGGTATGAACAAAAACACAACTTTTCAGGAGAGTGAAAAACTGATTTTCTCTTTGTGAGAATCATATCCTTATAGAGGCCGGGTTTGATGTTGAAAAGTCGCTGCGAAGCCACTTGAAAAGACTTTTGACTTGGTCGAAATCATGATCGTGGTAATCTGCAGCCAAGTAATAAATTTCATCATGCCATTTGTAAATAAATTTGCATTCTATTAAATGTAGATGCAAAATGGTCTTGAGCCAGGACAATATCCCAGTTCAAATAAAAAAATATCTAATTTTAGAAACATATTAAAAAAAATGTTTTTGTCTCTAGACGAACAAATCATCAGAATTAAAGACATCATTAAATGGACTTTTAACCTTTCGAGTACACACATGTACCAATTGTAATCAGCTGAATATGGAAATTAAAAAAAAATAAAAATTATTAGCTTGGTGAGATACAACAGAGTTGTTAAAAAGAAAATTCAGTGCTTTAGCGTTATTGTAATTTTTTCGTAACTCAAACTCTTCTGCCAATTGTGATCATGATAAATTAAAAAAATGTTTAAGGAAACATAAACCTCGTGTATCTAAAACAAGGAACTCGTCTGGTTGAGATTTTTTTTTAGAAGATTTGTTAGAAACGAAACCTGATAAAAGCGGGAGAAATATTAGAACCTATGAAAACAAATTGAACTGTATGATTTCATATGTATCAATGCTCCATGGAAATATTACCAAAAAGTGACTAGAATCATACAAAAATAAAAACATTGGTTCTTTAAAAAATTTCCATTTGATTTTTCTTTAAATTTTCCAGCTGAGCCATTTTAATGTTACTGTTTTTATGGGTTATTTCTTACTGTTTTCTTATAAGAGTGAAATAGGATAAATGTTGGCTGTAACTTTCTATCATATATGTAAGAATATAATTGAGAATATTTGTGAAATAATAAATAGTGAATGCAATTACAACCGCGAATTTTGGATGTTTGCAACAATTGCAGATTTTTTAGAGACTGACTCTACATATATGTTACAAGCGAGATTGGTTCTTAATACATATGCAAAAAATCAGCCGGATCCTTTGGATAGATCGCGAGAAAATCGCAAAACAGACTTATTTTAGACACATCTCCATAGAAAATGTAAATTTTGCAAAAATATTCCAATCGCATTTTTCGTTTAGCGCGCTCTACCGAAATACCCAAATTTGTTGTTGAAAATTATCGTTCTTCAAAAAAAAATGGACGAATTTTAACCCTAGTAAATTTGTTGTATAAGTTGGCATGTAATTTTGCTATTAGGCATGAAGAGCTTTATTTACAAATTTGGTATCTTTACCCCTACTGAAATTTTCCGACAACTTTTAACGTAGAACATTTAATTTCTTTATGTGTCCTTTTTATTTGAATTTATCGAAAAATTGACCAATAAAGAGAGGAGCTAGAGGTTTAAGATCTTCCACAAAAATTATCCTCATAAAATTATCCCCACAATATAGTTCTGACAATAAGAATTCTCTCAGATTACAACATTTTTTCCACTTAATATAACGCTGCGATCAAAAAATGAAAACTTTGACCCAATCAAAAAAGAAACTCATGCCTCCAGGTCTGAGTTATCGATATCGAGAAGTTGCGATCGAAATCAATTTTTAATTAATATGAAAGAAGTGGAAATTTCCAACAAAACCAAATAGGATGTCGAGATGTATAATTTGTGTTCAAATTTTTACCCTTTTTAAAATAAATAAAAGCACTTTATAATCGTAACATTCTCGTTTTCGAATGCCGTGGTTTACCCAAGGTCTACTCAAAATGCCCTTTCAGAATCATAGGGACGCTATTCTGTTCCAATCAAAAAGTCTTAATTTGTTGGACATTGCATTCAATAAAATATTTTTTTTTTTTAATTTTTCCCGGGAAATTTGATTTTTTTCTTTAATTCGAGCCGATATGCAACCATTATAAACATACATGGTAAAATTAAAATCAGGTTTCATATTGATCTTATCATATTCTTATTATCGTGGCCAGTAATATATAATAAGAGAGTTCATTGCGCGCTTCCATTTTATGGTCAGTTTAATCGACCCACTGAAGCGGCTATTCGGGCTATTGTGACTAAATGTAGCACCAAATTTAGATTGTTGGACATTAAACCACCAACACGCTTACGTAGAGTGCGAACTGAAGAAAATATCGCAGCTGTATCGGCCAGTGTTAATGATGGCCATCAATTATCGATTCGTCGCCGTTCGCAGCAATTGGGCCTCTGTTACTCAAAAACGTGGAAATGCCAAAATTGGACTAAGCGGATGGACCATTTGAGGCGCAGTCAAGGTCAACATTCGCATGAAATAATCTTCAAACATTAAATTATATGGACCGTACTATCGATTCAAAAAAAGTTTTCATGCATTTTTCTGAATTTTATGTGTTTTTTTTTTTTTGAAAAACTTTCCTATAGCTTTCAAAAAAATCACCCTTTATGTACCAATTTTCAGCCTACTACCTCTCAAAATCACTTTTGCCACGCACACTCCGCCCACAAAACGAAAATCCATATTTCGGCATCAAATTGACTTTTTTCGTGACCAGTAATATATACATTCCAATTTTTGCCTTCTAGCTCTCAAAAACACTTTTGCCACGCCCACTCCGCCCACAAAATTAAAATCCAAATTTCGGCATCATATTTATCATTCTCGTGGTCAGTAATATATATGTTCCAATTTTCAGCCTTCTTACTCAAAAACCATATTGCCACGCCACCTCCGCCCACAGAGCAAATTTTTAAAAATTCTGTAGCCTATAGTTCCTTCCAGACCTGCATCTATCTGTACTGAAAATGTCAACAACATCGGTTTACGTTGATTGCGGAACAAGCAAACAGACAGACTTACACTAAAGTTTTATAATATTAATAGGGATAGGGATTTGAAGCCTCTAGCTCGTTTCGTTTGTGTTTTCAACAGGCGGTTGATCATCTTAGAATTTAACCACGATCCAGAATAGTATATATACTTTATGGGGTCCCTGGTGAATATTTCAATGCGTTGCAAACGGAATGGCAAAAAGATACTGTCCATCCTAAGATGGATGGGGATTGTGTGAATTTTTCTAACCTGATTTGCTATTATTGAAATATTTTGGTCTTTCCTTTAGAACATGAGAATTGTAAGGACAGGCGGTTTCAGTTCAAGTCTTATTGTTTGTCAAAAATTGCCGCAGTGCATTAGGTGAAATATCACAAAAAAATCGTCTTTCGGTATTTTCCAATTAATACAAAGTTTTTTATATATATTTTATAATTAGCTAACATTTATTTATAACTTATATTTTATTAACATTTATTGTTGAATTGTGGGCAATTTCAACCTCTCGCCGTAGCGGCAACATTGGCAGCCTGTTGGGCAATGGTTAGACCCTGTACAGTAGCATCACGGGTATGTTGGCCAACACGTTCCTGGGGGATAGAAATTTAATTTGAGTTTAATTTAAGAAATACAATATATAAACATGAAATGTATTTTGAAGTCAATCATTTCAAAAACTTACAATTTTCTTGCCAACTTTTTTCAGCCAACAAGCTTGGCTTTGACCAGCGTAAACGGCCAAAATTAAAGCAACGAAAATGAAAACTTTGTTGAATTGCATTGTTGACGATGGAGTTTTAAATAAATTCGATGTAAAAAAACTTTTAATATTATTTTATTAACTTGGAAGGCAAAGCTTTGAACCAAACTGTTGATGGTTTGGGTTCCGCTTATTGATTTTATAGTAGATCTATTGAGTTGACAAATGGTTGGATGTGCTTTCTGTGGTGTGAGTAGTAAAGGGGATTTTTTCATTTAGATACTACTAAGCGTATTCCGGTAATATACTTTGTATTATATTTCATCTAAGTTGGGGATGTACGCGGCAAGTATATTGACTAATTCTGGGTGGTACGAATCGGACAATTCCTTGGATTCTCCTATTTTAATGAAAGTTTGCAAATTTGCACTTCTGAATAAGGAAATCTACATTTTCCAAAAATATGAAAATGTAGACACTAGGTTGGAACGAAAATCAGAAATTCTATTATAAAAATTGAATAATTCGTAACTTTTGTATGGTAAGAGATTCAAATAAATTTTTTGACGAATTTTGTCAAATTGTTTCTAGTTTTATAATAAGTTGTCAAAACTTAAAAATATGTTTTTTTAATTTCCGGATTATAGCGGATTTGATAAAAAAAATAAAAAATAACACGAAAATCGTACAACACTGTCGAATAATTTGCATTAAACAAATCAAATATTAGTTTTAGCCGGGACCATCCACAACATTTTTGGAGTTAGCTTCATGTGAGATTTGTGAATTACACGGCCCAACAACATTTTTGGAACAGAATAGCTACCCTATAATTCTGCATAGATCATTTTTGTAAACTTATTTTGTAATTTGTGGTGACCTCCACCAAATTCTTCCGGCGAAAGTTTTCGTAGAAAATGTTGATCCTTAACTGTTCTTTTTATACCCTCCACCTCCAGGACACCTTGTAACACCTTGAAATATCGACCTGAGACCCTATAAAGTATATATATTCTTGATCGTCATAAAATTCTAAGACGATCTAGCCATGTCCGTCCGTCTGTCCGACTGTTGAAAGCACCCTAGTATCTAAACGAAAGGATCTAGGACGTCCAAATTTTCCATAAATATGTCTTATAGTCGTAGATTGGTTGGGATTGAAACTGGGCGAAATCGGCCGAAAGCGAAAAACTTTTCCCTTACAAGGACTTAAAATACCCATAATAACAAAAATTCTATAGCCTATTGTTCCTTCCAGACATGCATCTATCTGTACTGAAAATTTCAACAACATCGGTTTATGTTGATTGCGGAATAAACAAACAGACAGACTTATACTAAAGCTTTATAATATTAATAGGGATTTGAAGCCTCTAGCTCGTGTCGTTTGTGTCTTCAACAGGCGGTTGATCATCTTAGAATTTAACCACGATCCAGAATAGTATTTATGGGGTCCCTTGTGAATATTTCAATGCGTTGCAAATGGAATGACAAAAAATACACTCCATCAAAGATGAATGGGGATTGTGTGAATTTTCCTAACCTGATTTGCTATTATTAAAATATTTTGGTCTTTCCTTTAGAACATGAGAATTGTAAGGACAGGCGGTTTCAGTTCAAGTCGTATTGTTTGTCAAAAATTGCCGCAGTGCATTGGGTGAAATATCACCAAAAACGTGCTCCAAAAAGTGATTCTTATTCGTAGGTGGTGAAATGGGGCAAAAAGGTTTAAAATGGTTCATATTAAACGACAACAGCTAGAGACACGAAATTCGGTGTGTACAATCCTCTAATTGGATAGATACATAATATAAAAGTATTTCTTTCCAAATTCGTACTTTTAAGGGGTAAAATGGGAATAGAGGGATAAAAATGGTACCAACCAAACGGCTGTACCTACAATAATGAAATTCGTGTCTACATTCCTCTAATTGCGTAGATACGTAAAATAAATAGATTTTTCGGAATTCATAGTTTTTGGGGTTAAAATGGAAAAAGGGGATAAAATATTACCAAACAAATGACCGCAGCTAGTGTCATGAAATTTGGAGTATACATTCCTTTGACTGCGTAGACACGAAAAATAAAAGGTTTTTTCCAAATTTGTACTTTCAAGGGATACAATGGGTACAGAGGACCAACTAAACGACTACAGCTAGAATGATGCAATTTGGTGTACATCCCTCTAATTGCGTAGACAAGTAAAATAAAGAGATTTTAGAAAGTCGTACTCTTACGGGAGTAAAACAGGAAAGAGGGGATAAAAATGGTACCCACTAAATGGGCACAGCTAGAAACATGGAATTCGGTGTATACATTCCTCTGACTACATAGACACGCAAAATAAAAAGATTTTTCCAAATTAGTACATTTTACTTTTACGGCAAAATTGGTTGAATCATGAAGATAGGTTATTTTGCACTATGTACGTGAGATAATGGATTTTCAAAAATTGTTCTTTTGGAATTAAAATAGAATGGAAATACAACCAGCTGTAGCACCTACTATCTACCAATATTTATGGTATTAAAGCTTTGTGAAAATATAATTATGAGAATATTTATTTTAAGAATTGACTTGAAGTATTATTTCGATATGTAAACGTATTGGTAGCCTTACCTTATAAGAGTGGTTTGAAATAATAAAAATATTTAAATATTTAATTGGAACTGGGATATCGTCCTGGCTCAAGACCATTTTGCATTTATATTTAATAGAATGCAAATTTATTTACAAATCATGATTTCGACCATGTCAAAAGTCTTTTCAAGTGGCTTCGCAGCGACTTTTCAACATCAAACCCGGCCTCTATAAGGAGATGATTCTCACAAACGAACGAGAATCACAACTCACTTGCCGAATTTGCGTTTAAAAAATCGCACCAAGTAATAAAGCACACATGCCATCTTACAAGCATCTCATTGAGTTGCATATGTAAGTATGTGTATATGCAGGTATAGTTACCCAGCAATACTTCTGTCGTGCCAACGCTCATTTGTTTTAGTTTTTTCGTTTGTATTTTTTTTGGTCTGTAATCAATATTTGATTTGAACTGGGATATTGTCCTGGCTCAAGACCATTTTGCATCTATATTTAATAGAATGCAAATTTATTTACAAATGGCATGGTGGCATTTATTACTTGGCTGCAGACTACCACGATCATGATTTCCAAGCCAACTAATAAATGTCACCAGTATTGTTTATATTAAATATTGTTTCGACGACAATGCCTTTAATAATTGTTTAAAAGTAAAGCATAGCACAAAAATAATAATCAAAATAAAGACAATTTCCCGCAAAAAGAAGCATGACAATTAAGTCGTGAATATTATTTTAATTTTGTGTTGGAGAAAACTGAATCATTACATTCACTTCATAATGAGCTCGTCCAGGAGCAGAAATTTGCGTCGAATCTTGACATGTGTATGTATATATACATATATAAATATCAATTCCAATTTATATAAATGACTAAAATAATGCATGTATCACAGGATGAACATCTTTCTCACTTCTTTGGGTACTCTCTATTTGCTGGGAAAGCGTTTCTTATTTGTTAAATGTGTCAAAAGCGGAAAAAATGGTACCTATCAAACGACCACAGCACGAAATTCGGTATCCACTAATGAATGAAATGAAAATTGTGTATATTTCGATATGAGTAGACTTTTCCGTTGCTCGTACTTTTAGGGTTAGAATTGACAAAAAGGGATAAAATTATAGCTGCTGCTAGAATCATAAAACTCCTCGTTTACATTCCTCTGATTGTGTGTGGAAATTTACAATTTTAGCTGAAATACCTTGATTAATGCCATTTTTATCCCTTCGAGAAATTCATTTATAACACAATTTTTAACAAGAAAGTAAGCTTCAGCCGACTAAACCGACTTATATATACCCTCACTCTCAGAGAACATATATACGGAAGTTATAAGGAATACAATGTTATGTAGGGCTGGATAATTTGTGTGGAAGGTGCTAGGAGGTTCGTGTCTCATGATCCCGGCTTCCACATTTATAAATCAATTATAAAAACATGATCAAATATCAAGTCATAGTGGATTCCATGCACCAGTATACAGGTTATTATTATTATAGGATTTAATATTACCTAGGATAGAGACAATTGTGTGGTTGGTACAAGAAGGGGAGTGTCTAAAGCGTAAATATTTTTTAGGTTTAAAGTTGTTATAAAAACATTTTTAAATATCAAATTGTAAATGATTTTGAGAATTCGTATGTATGTTAAGTCGATTTTATTGTAACCAAAGTTTATGGAGGTACCAGAAGGGGTGTGACAATTTCGCCCATATTCCATGCGAATGTAACCATTAAAAAACCTTTGCTAAAGATAAAATTTCACGCTATTCCGATCATCAGTATAGAAGTTATAACAGCTTTAATTTTACGTTGTTTTGCGTGATTTGTGTGGGAGGTACTGGAAGGGGCGTGGCAAAACCCGTCATATTTAGCACACTTAAAGTGATTATAAAAACATTACAAACTACCAAAATACAGCTGATTCCAATTATCCGTGTGGAAGTTATATGAGTTTTAATTTAACATTGGAAAATGTGTTATTTGTGTGGAAGGTACCAGAAGGGGCGTGGCTATTTCGCCCATCTTCGAACTTAAACTAAGTTTGGGGAAAATATTACGATGTGCAAAGTTTGAATGGTTATTCATTAACTCCTTTCGAGTGTTATCGTGTACACCAGCCAGACGGACGGACATGGCTCAAACACCTTAAAAAGTCGTGAAACGGATTTGGTCCAAATATACATATGGTCTTAAGTCACTCCTTCAATTTTACATTACAGTTTTTTTCTGTTCCAAATTATATATACCCTCCTACTCTGTATAGTGATTGTATAAAAAAGTCGTTACACTTGAACCGAACTATGAAACTATAGGCAAAATGGTGTTACTTGGCGTTTTTAGTTTTTCATTTCATTCTGTTGGCCTTTCACAGGACTACAAAGTTCCAAAGGATACAATTGTTTAAAAAATTATTTTATATACTTGTCCACATCCTATGATAACGGTATTAGTGTCAAATTAAATATAAACTATATCTATTCAAAATACTTCAAATATTATGCTTTGTCTGTATTATTTCAACATTAACATATATTTCAAGTTTACCCCCTAGTTTTTCTACTTTTATCACATCTTGCTTTTTAAAAAGACTGAAAAACTAAAAGCGCTAATTAACTCTATTTCACCTATAGTTTCAGATGTATATAATTTGGTTCAAGTGTAATATAGGCTTTCGGACAGTGTAATAATGATCAGAGAAATTCAAGATTATAGCTGCAATACTTTGGTTGGTACCATCTGTATCCCTTTTGCCAACTTTTGAAAAAATCCTCCCTTAAAAGTACAAATTTCAAAGTATTAATTAATGTTGAGGGTCCATGTGGTCATTATACCTGCAATACTATGGTTCTTATCATTTTTATCCCTTTTTGTGCCGCTTCGAAAAATGTAGTTATATTGCGTTGCTACGTGGACAGATGAATTTACACGCCGAATTTCACGATTCTAGCTGTAATACTCTAGTTGGTTCCATTTGTATCCCTTTTTGTAGCACTCACGCCCCGTGTGTCTGCCTACATTTCACAGAACTCTTTAGGAGATACAATTCTCCCAAACGAACTACAACTCACAATTACGAATATCAAAAAAAATTGATGGGCAAACGAAAATGTTAACACATCTTCTCAGCCCATCATTAAGTTAATGAAAAACATTAAAGGAAAATATATTTTTAGTATTCATTTTATTATTTGAAATTAAGATAAATTCCGTGTCCTGCCAGGCATCCCGGCGACCAATTGCACCGGCTGCACATCTCTTATCGGCCTTCCATAGTAATATTATAGCTTTAAAAAGAATTAGAAATTATTAGTTTACGTTTATATGTATATGTTTGGGTTTAAAATAAAACCAATAAATAAATCATTTTCTAAGGAAAAATAGCATCACAAATTTATGACAATACTAGCAAATACCCATTGCTTCGTACACAGAAAATTTTAAAATTTTTAAAAATGTTTGATTTTATAGTTTTTTTGTAACTATTTGCTTAGGTTTGCGATCATTTGCTTTTGTTTTTTAGACAGAAAAGAAGAATCATGTGACATTTATTTGGCTCGATGTGGGCAGATGATGTGGTTTCAAGGGACGCTACTCCCCCTTATCAATGTCCAGTGCAATGCAAAAACAACTACACCGAAGATTATTGGTACAGAATTTCGAAAAATAAAAAATATCCCTTTCAGGGCAAGGCTCACAAATTTGTAAATTTGTACCGATGCCCCTCTTAGAAGTATACATTTTGAAATTTTACTTTTTCGCGTCTACACGGCCAGAGGAATATACCAATATACCTCTTTTCCCCATTTATTCCCAACAATAAGCATGGTGAAGATTATTTGCGTTTCTATGCATGATACTGGTACCATTTGATCAAATTTAAACAAATCCGAGTTTTTACTACTTCCCAAACACAAGATGAAAATCTTTTTCACTTCTTTGGGAGCTTTCTATTTGCTGGGAAAGCCAATTTATATCCCGTAAGTACTTCCTAAAATCCCTTATTATCTCACCTCTACGCTCTACGACGAATATACACAAAGTACTTCATGATTATAGGTCTGCCGTGTTGCTGGCCCTTTTTTATCCCATTTTTTTATTTACCATTTAAAAGTATAATTTTTATCCCCTTTTACAAAATTTCGCCCCCATAAATTACGAAATTTTCAAAATGCTAGCCCCAGTCGTTTGGTCATGGCGGTGGTACAATTGTTATCCCTTTTAACCCTTTAAAAGTACGAATATCAATAAAAATTCCTTCTTATCTCGCGTCTATGCTGCAAGACGAATTTCTGGATTATAGCGTCTGTCATGTTGTTGGTATTTTCCCCGTTTACCCTTTAAAAGTACGAATTTGAGAATTTGAGGAATGTCCATATCGAATTTTCAGCTCCAACCGTTTAATTGGTACCATTTTTATCCCCTTTACCCATTTATAAAGGGTGATTTTTTAAGAGCTTGATAACTTTTTTTTAAAAAAAAAACGCATAAAATTTGCAAAATCTCATCGGTTCTTTATTTGAAACGTTAGATTGGTCCATGACATTTACTTTTTGAAGATAATTTCATTTAAATGTTGACCGCGGCTGCGTCTTAGGTGGTCCATCCGCTTAGTCCAATTTTGGCATTTCCACGTTTTTGAGTAACAGAGACCCAATTGGTGCGAACGGCGACGAATCGAAAATTGGTGGTCATCATTAACACTGGCCGATACAGCTGCGATATTTTCTTCAGTTCGCACTCTACGTAAGCGTGTTGGTGGTTTAATGTCCAACAATGTAAATTTGGTGCGAAATTTAGTCACAATAGCCCGAATAGCCGCTTCAGTGGGTCGATTAAACTGACCATAAAATGGAAGCGCGCAATGAACTTTCTTAACAGAGCACGCATTTTGATAATAAAATTCAATAATTTGCAAGCGTTGTTCGTTTGTAAGACGATTCATGATGAAATGTCAAAGCATACTGAGCATCTTTCTCTTTGACACCATGTCTGAAATCCCACGTGATCTGTCAAATACTAATGCATGAAAATCCTAACCTCAAAAAAATCACTCTTTATATATACTAGCAGTACCCGCTGCTTCGCACGCGAAAAAGCAAGTTATTCGTTAATATTATCCGTCGCTGCTTTTGGATAGTATTTATTTAATTTTCTTTTGGTGGATATAGATAAATCTAAAATAGTAATTTGATAAGCTCCTATTAGCTAGCACTCACACACAGTCAAAGGAATGTGCTTGTTGATATGCACTATTTTAGCTGAACTACTTCGTATGTATAGTTTTCTACTAAGTTTTGAACAAAAAATTACAACCATTTATATCCTCGATCTCATGTTTCTAGATTGAGCCAGCCAGTTTATAACTTTTTGCACCTCTTTACCAAAAAGTACACATTTTGAAAAATCACTATAGGTAACATGTGTTTTTGCTCCCCTAAAAATATGTACTTTATTTGGCAACACAGGATTGTACAGCATTTTTATCCCTTTTCGTCCCGCGCACCCCTTAAAAGTACAAATTTCGAAAAATCAAACTACTGCGCTGCTACATGATCAGTGGAATTTACACACTAAATTTCACGATTCTAGCTGTAATAGTAAAATTGGTAAAAGTTTATCCCTTTTTGTCCCGCTCGCCACTTAAAACTACAAATTTGGAGAAATCCAATTTTACTTCGTTTCTATATGGTCAGAGGAATTTACATACCAAATTTCACGTTTCTAGCTGTAATACTTTAGTTGGTACCATTTTTATCCCTTTTTGTCCCGCTCGTCTTAAAAGTACAAATTTCGAAAAATCCAATTTTACTTCGTTTCTATATGGTCAGAGGAATTTACATACCAAATTTCACGTTTCTAGCTGTAATACTTTAGTTGGTACCATTTTTATCCCTTTTTGTCCCGCTCGTCCCTTAAAAGTACAAATTTCGATAAATCCAATTTTACTGCGTTTCTATATGGTCAGAGGAATTTACATACCAAATTTCACGTTTCTAGCTGTAATACTTTAGTAGGTACTATTATTATCCCTTTTTGTCCCGCTCGTCCCTTAAAAGAACAAATTTCGAAAAATCCAATTTTACTTCGTTTCTATATGGTCAGAGGAATTTACATACCAAATTTAACGTTTCTAGCTGTAATACTTTAGTCGGTACCATTTTTATCCCTTTTTGTCCCTCTAAAAGTACAAATTTCGAAAAATCCAATTTTACTTCATTTCTATATGGTCAGAGGAATTTACATACCAAATTTCACGTTTCTAGCTGTAATACTTTAGTTGGTACTATTTTTATCCCTTTTTGTCCCTCTAAAAGTACAAATTTCGAAAAATCCAATTTTACTTCGTTTCTATATGGCCAGAGGAATTTACATACCAAATTTCACGTTTCTAGCTGTAATACTTTAGTTGGACAATTTTTATCCCTATTTGTCCCGCTCGTCCCTTAAAAGTACAAATTTCGAAAAATCCAATTTTACTTCATTTCTATATGGTCAGAGGAATTTACATACCAAATTTCACGTTTCTAGCTGTAATACTTTAGTTGGTACTATTTTTATCCCTTTTTGTCCCGCTCGTCCCTTAAAAGTAAAAATTTCGAAAAATCCAATTTTACTTCGTTTCTATATTGTCAGAGGAATTTACATACCAAATTTCACGTTTCTAGCTGTAATACTTTAGTTGGTACCATTTTTATCCCTTTTTGTCCCTCTAAAAGTACAAATTTTGAAAAATCCAATTTTACTTCGTTTCTATATGGTCAGAGGAATTTACATACCAAATTTCACGTTTCTAGCTGTAATACTTTAGTTGGTACCATTTTTATCCCTTTTTGTCCCGCTCGTCCCTTAAAAGTACAAATTTCGAAAAATCCAATTTTACTTCGTTTCTATATGATCAGAGGAATTTACATACCAAATTTCACGTTTCTAGCTGTAATACTTTAGTTGGTACCATTTTTATCCCTTTTTGTCCCTTTAAAAGTACAAATTTCGAAAAATCCAATTTTACTTCGTTTCTATATGGCCAGAGGAATTTACATACCAAATTTCACGTTTCTAGCTGTAATACTTTAGTTGGTACCACTTTTATCCCTTTTTGTCCCTTTAAAAGTACAAATTTCGAAAAATCCAATTTTACTTCGTTTCTATATGGTCAGAGGAATTTACATACCAAATTTCACGTTTCTAGCTGTAATACTTTAGTTGGTACGATTTGTATCCCTTTTTGTCCCGCTATTCCCTTAAAAGTAAAAATTTCGAAAAATCCAATTTTATTTCGTTTCTATATCGTCAGAGGAATTTACATACCAAATTTCACGTTTCTAGCTGTAATACTTTAGTTGGTACCATTTTTATCCCTTTTTGTCCCGCTCGCCCCCTAAAAATACAAATTTCGAAAAAATCTAATTTTACTTTGTTTCTATATGATCAGAGGAACTTACATACCAAATTTCACGTTTCTAGCTGTAATACTTTAGTTGGTACCATTTTTTTCCCTTTTTGTCCCGCTCTTCCCTTAAAAGTACAAATTTCAAAAAAATCCAATTTTACTTCGTTTCTATATGATCAGATGAATTTACATACCAAATTTCACGATTCTAGCTGTAATACTTTAGTTGGTACCATTTTTATCCCTTTTTGTCCCGCTCTTCTCTTAAGAGTACAAATTTCGAAAAAATCAAATTCTACTTCGTTTCTATATGATCAGATGAATTTACATACCAAATTTCACGATTCTAGCTGTAATACTTTAGTTGGTACCATTTTTATCCCTTTTTGTCCCTCTCTTCCCTTAAAAGTACAAATAGCGAAAAAATCTAATATTACTTCGTTTCTATATGGTCAGAGGAATTTACATACCAAATTTCACGTTTCTAGCTGTAAAACTTTAGTTGGTACCATTTTTATCCCTTTTTGTCCCGCTCGTCCCTTAAAAGAACAAATTTCGAAAAATCCAATTTTACTTCGTTTCTATATGGTCAGAGGAATTTACATACCAAATTTAACGTTTCTAGCTGTAATACTTTAGTCGGTACCATTTTTATCCCTTTTTGTCCCTCTAAAAGTACAAATTTCGAAAAATCCAATTTTACTTCATTTCTATATGGTCAGAGGAATTTACATACCAAATTTCACGTTTCTAGCTGTAATACTTTAGTTGGTACTATTTTTATCCCTTTTTGTCCCTCTAAAAGTACAAATTTCGAAAAATCCAATTTTACTTCGTTTCTATATGGTCAGAGGAATTTACATACCAAATTTCACGTTTCTAGCTGTAATACTTTAGTTGGTACCATTTTTATCCCTTTTTGTCCCGCTCGTCCCTTAAAAGTACAAATTTCGATAAATCCAATTTTACTGCGATTCTATATGGTCAGAGGAATTTACATACCAAATTTCACGTTTCTAGCTGTAATACTTTAGTTGGTACTATTATTATCCCTTTTTGTCCCGCTCGTCCCTTAAAAGAACAAATTTCGAAAAATCCAATTTTACTTCGTTTCTATATGGTCAGAGGAATTTACATACCAAATTTAACGTTTCTAGCTGTAATACTTTAGTCGGTACCATTTTTATCCCTTTTTGTCCCTCTAAAAGTACAAATTTCGAAAAATCCAATTTTACTTCATTTCTATATGGTCAGAGGAATTTACATACCAAATTTCACGTTTCTAGCTGTAATACTTTAGTTGGTACTATTTTTATCCCTTTTTGTCCCTCTAAAAGTACAAATTTCGAAAAATCCAATTTTACTTCGTTTCTATATGGCCAGAGGAATTTACATACCAAATTTCACGTTTCTAGCTGTAATACTTTAGTTGGACAATTTTTATCCCTATTTGTCCCGCTCGTCCCTTAAAAGTACAAATTTCGAAAAATCCAATTTTACTTCATTTCTATATGGTCAGAGGAATTTACATACCAAATTTCACGTTTCTAGCTGTAATACTTTAGTTGGTACTATTTTTATCCCTTTTTGTCCCGCTCGTCCCTTAAAAGTAAAAATTTCGAAAAATCCAATTTTACTTCGTTTCTATATTGTCAGAGGAATTTACATACCAAATTTCACGTTTCTAGCTGTAATACTTTAGTTGGTACCATTTTTATCCCTTTTTGTCCCTTTAAAAGTACAAATTTTGAAAAATCCAATTTTACTTCGTTTCTATATGGTCAGAGGAATTTACATACCAAATTTCACGTTTCTAGCTGTAATACTTTAGTTGGTACCATTTTTATCCCTTTTTGTCCCGCTCGTCCCTTAAAAGTACAAATTTCGGAAAATCCAATTTTACTTCGTTTCTATATGATCAGAGGAATTTACATACCAAATTTCACGTTTCTAGCTGTAATACTTTAGTTGGTACCATTTTTATCCCTTTTTGTCCCTTTAAAAGTACAAATTTCGAAAAATCCAATTTTACTTCGTTTCTATATGGCCAGAGGAATTTACATACCAAATTTCACGTTTCTAGCTGTAATACTTTAGTTGGTACCACTTTTATCCCTTTTTGTCCCTTTAAAAGTACAAATTTCGAAAAATCCAATTTTACTTCGTTTCTATATGGTCAGAGGAATTTACATACCAAATTTCACGTTTCTAGCTGTAATACTTTAGTTGGTACGATTTGTATCCCTTTTTGTCCCGCTATTCCCTTAAAAGTAAAAATTTCGAAAAATCCAATTTTATTTCGTTTCTATATCGTCAGAGGAATTTACATACCAAATTTCACGTTTCTAGCTGTAATACTTTAGTTGGTACCATTTTTATCCCTTTTTGTCCCGCTCGCCCCCTAAAAATACAAATTTCGAAAAAATCTAATTTTACTTTGTTTCTATATGATCAGAGGAACTTACATACCAAATTTCACGTTTCTAGCTGTAATACTTTAGTTGATACCATTTTTTCCCTTTTTGTCCCGCTCTTCCCTTAAAAGTACAAATTTCAAAAAAATCCAATTTTACTTCGTTTCTATATGATCAGATGAATTTACATACCAAATTTCACGATTCTAGCTGTAATACTTTAGTTGGTACCATTTTTATCCCTTTTTGTCCCGCTCTTCTCTTAAGAGTACAAATTTCGAAAAAATCAAATTCTACTTCGTTTCTATATGATCAGATGAATTTACATACCAAATTTCACGATTCTAGCTGTAATACTTTAGTTGGTACCATTTTTATCCCTTTTTGTCCCTCTCTTCCCTTAAAAGTACAAATAGCGAAAAAATCTAATATTACTTCGTTTCTATATGGTCAGAGGAATTTACATACCAAATTTCACGTTTCTAGCTGTAAAACTTTAGTTGGTACCATTTTTATCCCTTTTTGTCCCCCTCTTCCCTTAAAAGTACAAATTTCAAAAAAATCCAATTTTACTTCGTTTCTATATGGTCAGTGGAATTTACATACCAAATTTCACGATTCTAGTTGTAATACTTTAGTTGGTACCATTTTTATCCCTTTTTGTCCCGCTCTTCTCTTAAAAGTACAAATTTCGAAAAAAATCAAATTCTACTTCGTTTCTATATGATCAGAGGAATTTACATACCAAATTTCACGATTCTAGCTGTAATACTTTAGTTGGTACCATTTTTATCCCTTTTTGTCCCGCTCGGCCCTTGAAAGTACAAATTTCGAAAAAATCAAATTTTACTTCGTTTCTATATGGTCAGAGGAATTTACATACCAAATTTCACGTTTCTAGCTGTAATACTTTAGTTGGTACCATTTTTATCCCTTTTTGTCCCGCTCGTCCCTTAAAAGTAAAAATTTCGAAAAATCCAATTTTACTTCGTTTCTATATGGTCAGAGGAATTTACATACCAAATTTCACGTTTCTAGCTGTAATACTTTAGTTGGTACCATTTTTATCCCTTTTTGTCCCGCTCGTCCCTTAAAAGTACAAATTTCGAAAAATCCAATTTTACTTCGTTTCTATATGGTCAGAGGAATTTACATACCAAATTTCACGTTTCTAGCTGTAATACCTTAGTTGGTACCATTTTTATCCCTTTTTGTCCCGCTCGTCCTTAAAAGTACAAATTTCGAAAAATCCAATTTTACTTCGTTACTATATGGTCAGAGGAATTTACATACCAAATTTCACGTTTCTAGCTGTAATACTTTAGTTGGTACCATTTTTATCCCTTTTTGTCCCGCTCGTCCCTTAAAAGTACAAATTTCGAAAAATCCAATTTTACTTCGTTTCTATATGGTCAGAGGAATTTACATACCAAATTTTACGTTTCTAGCTGTAATACCTTAGTTGGTACCATTTTTATCCCTTTTTGTCCCGCTCGTCCTTAAAAGTACAAATTTCGAAAAATTAAATTTTACTTCGTTTCTATATGGTCAGAGGAATTTACATACCAAATTTCACGTTTCTAGCTGTAATACTTTAGTTGGTACCATTTTTATCCCTTTTTGTCCCGCTCGACCGTTAAAAGTACAAATTTCGAAAAATCCCTATTTGTAGCTCGTCTGCATGGTCATTGCAAGGAACTCACCGAATTTCATGTTGATAGCTACTGCCGTTTAGTCAGGACGAAGGTTCGATGTTTATCCCTTTTTGGGCCATTTTATCCCCTAAAAGTACGAATTTCGTAAAACCCTTTCTTAGTCGACGTCTACGTCATATTTGGGAACTACCCTGAAAATTTCTGGGGGCTGGTCAATGATAAGTCAGTCAGTCAGTCAGTAACGCAACTCTTTTATATATATATATATAAATTTGAGACATTTTTACTTTACTTTGCTTCAACTTTAAAGTGGAGAAATTGAATTTTTCCAAATCTATATTTGTGAGATTTCTTACTTATTTGGTGGGTAGGTAACGAGCAACTGCTCCAGAGATCAACAAAGCGCACACAATCAAAATAATTGATGATTTCATTTTTAAACTTGTAATTAATTTCCGTTTCGACTTCTAATATCGATCGGGAACAATAGATGGAAGAACACGTAGTGTTTTTTCAGCAAAATTCCCCAGCTAACAACGAACTAAATAAATATTTGCAAAATGTGCTCGAAATTCAATTGGCAACAATGATAAATAAACAAGCGTTATGGTATATAAATATTTAGCCAAAAATTATTCATTTCGTTATTTGCTTGGAATTTCAAATTCAGTTGCTAAATGCTATCGAGCGTTAATAAAAAAAAACAAGTAAGGAAAGATTAAAGTCGGGCGGGGCCGACTTTTTGATACCCTCTACTTTCTAACCCACTAAAATTGCGTTCGGGGAAAAATGTGAAATCGCTAATGATTTTTTTATGAAAGGAAGTGAATTCGGAAGTACAGATCTTCACCGACGAATTTAACATGGAGTATGATAGGAGCGATGTCCTTTATATTGTGAGACTTAAATGATATTTTAAAGTATTGCAAAGGAACCACTTTTTCAATTGTAATTCAAAAGACATCACTTGAAATTCAAAAGACACCAGTTGAAATTCAAAAATTCCATTTGCAATTCAAAAATGTCAATTGAAATTCAAAACTCGTCATTTGTAATTCAAAAGACAACATTTGAAATTCAAAAGTCGTCATTTGTAATTCAAAAGACATCATTTGAAATTCAAAAGACATCATTTGAAATTCAAAATACATCATTTGAAATTCAAAAGACAATATTTGAAATTCAAAACTCTTCATTTGTAATTCAAAACTCGTCATTTGCAATTCAAAACCCGTCATAAGTAAATCAAAAGACACCATTTGAAATTCAAAAGTTTTCATTTGAAATTCAAAAATTATTCCATTTGTAATTCAAAAATTATTCCATTTGCAATTCAAAAAGGGCAAACAAAATTAATTAAGCAAAATATACATTAGGTTGGTAGCATTTATTTATTTCTGTAAATTTTAATATTCTGCTGTTTAGAAAACAGAAAACGTACCTCCCACGCAAATCACTCCAACCTATTAAATTTAAAGATTTTATAACTTCTATACGGACGATCGGAATACTCTGAAATTTGATATCTGGTAATGTTTTCATATATACACCTGCAACATGAGCGATATTACAAGGCCTCTCACACAAATTGGCATAACCTTTGGTTAAAATAAAACTGATCAATAACAATTTAATATTGGAAATGGTTTTACAATCACTTTATACCTGTAAAATAGTTATGATTTGTTGTAGCTCCCACACAAATAATCCGACCCTACGTAAAATGCAAGTCCTTATAAATTATATGCAGATGCTCTCTGAGCTGCTGACGGTTATAATCTATATATGATATTACCGACATTTTACATCATTATAATTATTAGTTGCTTATCATTTTATTAAATCTGTTTCCAAAACTGCAGAATATCCCAATTTGCAGAAAAAATTAATGCTACCCCACCTAATGTATATTTATACCCTACACCACTTCGTGGTCTAGGGTATTATAAGTTAGTTTTCCGCCAAATGTTTGTAACACCAAGAAATAATTGAGCTAGACCCACTTTTAAGTATACGGATCGGCTTAGAATCGCCAGCTGAGTCGATTTAACGATGTCTGTCTGTCCGTCCGTCCGTCCGTCCGTCCGTCCGTCCGTCCGTCCGTCCGTCCGTCCGTCTGTCTGTCCGTCTGCTGTCCATCTAAGCTTGTTCGCACTCTACAGGTCGCAATTGTTGTCCGATTGTCATGAAACTTGACAGAAGTTATTTTTTCTGGCCAGGGACCATTGGTATTGAATTTGGAGGAAATCGGTTCAGATTTAGATATAGCCCCCATACAAATGTCGGTCCCGATTTGACATTTTTCGCTCTAGAAACCACATATTGTACCCGATTTTCTTTAAAATTGGCACAACAGCTTATAATCCAACTAGAAACACCTATGCAAAAATTGGGTAAGATCGGTTCAGATTTAGATATAGCCCCCATACAAATGTCGCTCCCGATTTGACATTTTCCGCTCTAGAAACGACATATTGTACCCGATTTTCTTTAAATTTTGCAGAACATCTTATAATCGAACTAGAAACACATATGCAAAAATTGGGTAAGATCGGTTCAGATTAAGATATATCCCCAATACAAATGTCGCTCCCGATTTGACATTTTCCGCTCTAGAAACGACATATTGTACCCAATTTTCTTTAAATTTTGCAGAACATCTTATAATCCAACTAGAAACACGTATGCAAAAATTGGGTAAGATCGGTTCAGATTTAGATATAGCCCCCATACAAATGTCGCTCCCGATTTGACATTTTCCGCTCTAGAAACGACATATTGTACCCGATTTTCTTTAAATTTTGCAGAACATCTTATAATCGAACTAGAAACACGTATGCAAAAATTGGGTAAGATCGGTTCAGATTTAGATATAGCCCCCATACAAATGTCGCTCCCGATTTGACATTTTCCGCTCTAGAAACGACATATTGTACCCGATTTTCTTTAAATTTTGCAGAACATCTTATAATCCAACTAGAAACACGTATGCAAAAATTGGGTAAGATCGGTTCAGATTTATATATAGCCCCCATACAAATGTCGCTCCCGATTTGACATTTTCCGCTCTAGAAACGACATATTGTACCCGATTTTCTTTAAATTTTGCAGAACATCTTATAATCCAACTAGAAACACGTATGCAAAAATTGGGTAAGATCGGTTCAGATTTAGATATAGCCCCCATACAAATGTCGCTCCCGATTTGACATTTTCCGCTCTAGAAACGACATATTGTACCCGATTTTCTTTAAAATTGGCACAACATTTTATAATCGAACTAGAAACACCTATGCTGAAGGTGGGTATGATCGGTTCAGATTTAGATATAGCCCTAATACAAATGTCGCTCCCGATTTGACATTTTCCGCTCTAGAAACGACATATTGTACCCGATTTTCTTTAAATTTTGCAGAACATCTTATAATCGAACTAGAAACACGTATGCAAAAGTTGGATAAGATCGGTTCAGATTTCGAAATGTTTGCTCCCGAATGTTTAACCGATTTTGGCCAAACTTTACATATTATATTTCACCAATAAACATACATGGTGAAAGCGGGTCACATCGTTCCAGGTTTCAATATACCCCCATACAAATGTCCTTTCCGATTTAACATTTTTTGTCAAACACATACATTTACAGGATGCGAAAATCCTTCCCGATTTCACTTTTTTACCAAATTGAATTGTAATGAGATAGAAAGTCCGTCCGTCTTTAACTTTTCCTTACTTGTTTGGGAGATGCCCATATGTCCATACTTTGGTATAACACAAATGGATCGGATCTTCATCAAATTTTGCAGATCATGGTATTTTTCAACCAGGAATACCTACCGTGAATGAGAAATATATAGGCCCATGTTTTGGACCAGGCCCAAAATTTAGTTATAGGCCCCCTTTTGAAATGTCGGTCCGATTCATCCTATTACTACTGTATAATTTGTATTTGTCTATCGGATAATTGGATCAATTACCATATTATTAACCATATTCATTAAATATGACTAAAGATGCATTTATAGTATAATTTATATGAACTACATAAAATTGCTCCCATGAAATAAATGGGTTTAGTAATCAAAGCGAGGTACATACGCAGGGAGTGGTGTAGGGTATTATATAGTCGGCCCCGCCCGACTTTAGCCCTTCCTTACTGGTTCTTAAATAAGTTTGTTTACATTTTTGAATTTCAAATGGAATCTTTTGAATTTCAAATGGAATAATTTTTGAATTACAAATGAAAACTTTTGAATTTCAAATGGTGTCTTTTGAATTACAAATGATGAGTTTTGAATTTCAAATGGTGTCTTTTGAATTACAAATGACGAGTTTTGAATGTCAATGATGTTTTTTTAATTTCAATTGATATTTTTTGAAGTTGAAATGGAATTTTTGAATTTCAATTGATATTTTTTGAATTTCAAATGGAATTTTTGAATTTCAAATGGTGTCTTTTGAATTACACTTGAAAATGGTGTAGTTTCCATTTCAGTTTTAAAAAATCCGCCGCTACCTAGGAAACTTAACAAAATATTTATTTAGTATGAATTAATATATAACGCAAATTAATATTAAATAAGCATTAAATGAACATAATTAACTGATATTATTATTATATAATGTGGTAACACAGTGATTCAAAATCGAACTTTCCGCAAGGGAATGGGACGAGAACAATTGTAAATGAAAGTTGGCAGTAACATAACAAAACCTTCTAGGTTTTCTTTATTTCAGTGCGAGATTTTTTATACGCATTTGAAGTTGGTGTATTTGGAAAGCTGTCTATGAGAGGATCATTGAATATTTCATAAAATAATGCTTATTTATTTTTATTATCCTGGAAAGTTGTGGTTTCTTACTGTCTTTGGGCTCGAGGAATTCATTTTTATACCCTCCACCTAAGGATGGGGGTATATTCATTTTGTCATTCCGTTTGTAACACCTTGAAATATTCATCGGAGATATTCCGGGTCGTGGTAAAATTCTAAGACGATCTGGCTGTGTCCGAATCATGAATCCCTCTAATTGCGTAGACACGTAAAATAGATGGATTTTTGAAATTCGTGCCTTTGGGACAAAAAGGGATACAAATAGTACCAATGATACGACAACAGCTAGAATCATGAAATTCGGTGTGTACATCCCTCTAATTGCGTAGACATGTAAAATAGAAGGATTTTTCGTAATTCGTACTTTTAAGGGATACAATTGAAAAAGAGCGACAAAAATGGTACCAACCAAACCGCAGAAGTTGAAATCATAAAATTGGATGTATACATTCATCTGACTGTATGTAAGCGAAACAAAAAGGAATTTTTCGAAATATGAACTTTAAGGCGTAAAATGGGGCGAATGGGGATAAACGGGGTACCAACCAAACAGCTACAGTAAGAATAGTAATTCAATATGTATGTACATTGGTCTGCCTGTATAGACACGAAAAGTAAAGATATCTTTTGACATTCGTACCTATGGGATCAATAAATATGTCTTATAGTTTGAAATGCTAAAAAAATATCGTAACGTGTATATAAAATATCAAAATTTTCCTAATATGGCACCTCACTTCTATTTAGTGTCGTCAGCCTCTAATCTGTCGGTAATACTGTGGAATGGGCTCCGTGGTGGAGGGTATATAAGATTCGGCCGGGCCAAACTTAACTTAACTTACTTGTTGATATTTATTTTTACCTAAAACTCGCGCTAGATGGCGCTGTCATATAAATGGTGCTATATCTGGTAGATTTTCATAGAAAAACCGGTGTATTTACTTTATTAGGCCGAACAAGTATAAACGGCGTTAAGTTCGGCCAGGCCGAACTTTATATACCCTCCACCATGAATTGCATTCACAGAGACTGTCGATTTTCGTAGAAGTGCAGTAACATTAAAAAAAATATAATTTTTTTAATATAGCCAAACCAAATACAAATATTGAAAAAATAATTTTATAAATAAATATAATATTTTTATTATTTCAAACCTAGCCTATAAGGCAAGGCTACCAATACGTTTATATTACATATATAAAATATCAAAATTTTCCTTCTATTTAGTGTCGTCAGCCTCTAATCTGTCGGTAATACTGTGGAATGGACTCCGTGGCGGCGGGTATATAAGATTCGGCCGGGCCAAACTTAACTTAACTTACTTGTTGATATTTATTTTTACCTAAAACTCGCGCTAGATGGCGCAGTCATACAAATGGTGCTATTTCTAATAAATTTTCGTAAAAAAACAAGGTGTATTTACTTTTTCAGCCCAACAAATGAATTTTTGTAAAACATATTTCGAAGTATATTTTATTATTATCAGTACGTTGCAATAACGTAGTGTTATTTAAAAAGAATAAACATGACAGTGCACACAACAAGCTCGACTTCACATCATTCCAGTACTTGTTTGCACATAAATATATAGATGTTTATTGAACTATGCAAACATGATCCACGCTCAATAGAATTAAACAAATATTTAGAACTTAAACCGAATAATAACCGAATTTCAACATCAAATTGGGAATTTTTCGTATAAACAACATATGGTGGGAATAACTTATTATTCGTCTTCTTGTTTTGTATGAGTATTTGATCTCAAACCCAAATTCAAGACATTTTTAACAAAAAACAAGTTTATGTAAATATCGCTGTGTCATCACATTTGTTAGCTTGTCCTTTTAGAAATGGAATAGAACAGAATTGTGTAGAATTTTTGTTTAGTATCAAATTTTGGGGAAAATCAAAATATGTTTCTGATTCTGTCAATAGTTTAAACCCACTGAAATACATACGAGTAAATGATATTCCACTGTAATTCCACTATCACTAATTTCATGTTAAATCTGTGATTCTGTGATCCCTTACTGGGCAACAGGAGGGAAATGAGGAAATAAAAAATTAAAAACTCCAATTAACACCATTTCACATAAAGTTTCAGACGTACATATGTCATCTGGTTCAAGTGTAATATGGAATGTAGGACAGTGTTGTATTAAAAGTTATGTCAATTTTAAAATTTGCAATGATTGAAATGACCTCCATGCGAGTAAGGGCATGTGAAGCGATCAAACAAACTTTGTCGTTTCTCTTCGATTTTGATGAAATTTTCACAAATATGTACTTTTCTATATGGCGAATAAAGCCACGATTTTCAAAAAATAAGAATTTGCAGACACAAGGGTGGATCGAAAATAAAGTAAAAAGGGTGGACCATTTAAAGTTTTAAATTTCAACTACCGATTACTTTGACTTTAAAAGGTAGGTAGAATAACATTTATTTTTATTTTCAGGTTTATGTTTGACATTTGCAAAATGGAACGCTACACGCTCGAGCAAAATTGGGAAATATTAAAAACTTACTTCCAAGTAGTGAGTATTTGAAAGAGATTTACGTGGAAATTTTTCGTGTTTTCAGAAGAAGCTCATTTCCATGTCGGTGGCTATGTCAATAAGCAAAATTGCCGCATATGGGGTTCAGAGAACCCACACGTGGCTATAGAGAAGTCAATGCATCCACAACGAGTCACTGCTTGGCGTGGATTTTTGGCTTAACTGAACAATTGGGTTGATCAGATGAGGTACTGCCAGCCGTGGTAGTGATATGACTGATATTGTGTTCCATTATTAAATGACAAAGTTCTACCCTTCCAATAAAACCAGAAATTTGAAAAAATAATCAGTTATTTCTTATAGCTTTATATAGATTCTAATTTAAAGTTTTAAAAGGCCCACCCTTTATTTTTGTCATAAGGGGAATTTAATTTATATATATATTTTTTTAATTTTAAGAAAATTTCTTCTAGTTTTGCAGAAAATTAATTTATTCTTATTTATTTTTTATTAATTTATGTATTTTAGAAACAAAAAATCGATTGTTCTAAAATAAATTTTATTAGTAGTGACAGTAAGCTTTCCATGAGTTTCATGACAGTGTTACTGGGACTTACTCTAAAACTATTATAAACACTATGGCTGTCGAAATAAAAAACAGCTTAATATGCATAAATTTTTAAACGTATATTCCTTTTTATCCCCTCTATCAGAATCCGTTGTCAGAATTGTGTTTTTCTATTTTTATTGCATTTGAAATAAAGGGTGTCCCAAGAAGAGCTCAATTTTTTAATTTTAAATAAAACACAGATATTTAAGAAAAAATCGTGAAACTTTATTATATCGTAAAGTAGACAGAATGAGGTTATGTATGGAACAATATATCGTGCAGATGGCCGCCGCGGTTTTGCTGGCATGCACGCGATCTTTTAATGAAATTTTCAATGACCGTTTTGAATGAATGCTGCGGTATTTCATTAATGCAGCGTCCAATTTCGTCTTTTAAGGCTTGAGTCGTCGTCGGCTTATTCGCGTAAACCATCGACTTCAAAAAACCCCAAAGAAAACCAGTAAGGAAAGGCTAAAGTCGGGCGGGGCCGACTATATGATACACACCACTTTCTATCAGAATACAATTCAATTCGGAAAAAAGTGAAAACGGGAAGAATTTTTGTATGTTTCCTAATCATAGGCTAATATGTCCAAATTGTCTAATCGAAAAGAATATTTGTATCACGGCTATATCCAAACATGGAATGAATTGACCCATTTCACAATAGGTTCTTCCAGTTCTCAATTTTAAGTAATTCGAATTTTAAGTAATTCGTGGTTTCTGGGGCGGAAAAATCAAGTCGGGAGCGAAATTTGTATAGGAGCTACATATATATAAATCGGAACCGATCTGACTCATTTTCATCCTGGGTGTTTCTCATGCAGATATAAGATATTTTGCCAAATTTGAAGAAAATCGGTTAAAATATGTGGTTTCTGGAGCGGAAAACTCAAATCGGGAGTGAAATTCGTATGTGGGCTATATCTAAATCTGAACCGATCTGGCTCATTTGGTCTGTTTCATGGGTGTTTCTAGTTTAAATAGAAGATGTTTTGCCAATTTTGAAGAAGATCTGTTAAAATATGTGGTTTCTACAACAGAAAAAGTGAAATCGGGAGTGAAATTCGTATGGGGGCTATATCTAAATCTGAACCGATCTGGCTAATTTTCACTGTGGGTGTTTCTAGTTGAAATATAAGATGTTTTGCCAATTTTGAAGCACATCTGTTAAAACATGTGGTTTCACAGCAGAAAAAGTCAAATCGGGAGTGAAATTCGTATGGGGGATATATCTAAATATGAACCGATCTGACCAATTTTCACCATAGGTGTTTCTAGTTGAAATGTAAGATGTTTTGCCAAGTTAGAGAAAAATCTGTTGTAATATGTGGTATCTAGAGTGAAAAGAGTCAAATCGGGAGTGAAATTCGTATGGGGGCTATATCCAAATCTGAACCGATTTTCTTCAAATTAAATAGCGTTCGTTCTTATCCCGAAAAACTTTGTTGTGCAAAGTTTCATTTGGTTCTGTCTACAATTGCGACCTGTACTTTGATTACAGGAATAGATGGACAGACGGACGGACGGACGGACATCGTTAAATCGATTCAAAAAGTGATTCGATCGGTATAATTAACAATGGGTCTATCTCGCTTCCTTTTGGGTGTTACAAACAAATGCACAAAGACATAATACTCTCGTGGAGTGTATAAAAATCTAATGGTGTTAAATCGCACGATCTAGGCGGCCAATTCTGATCTCCAAAACGCGAAATAACACGACCGGGAAATGACTGATGCAGCAATTGAATTGTTTCTCTGGCTGTATGACATGTGGCGCCGTCTTGTTGGAACCACATGCCCTCCACATTCATTTCTTCAATTCTAGGCAAGAAAAAACTGGTTATCATTTCACGATACCGAACACCATTGACTGTTTGCGCTTGACCTGCCTCATTTTCATAAATAAAGGTCTAATGATTCCTCCAGCCCAAAAACCACACCACACAGTGACACGTTGAGGATGCATTTGCTTCTCGTGAATCACTCGAGGATTTTCCGCACCCCAAATGCAACAATTCTGCCTATTGACGAAGCCATCAAGATGAAAATGGGCCTCGTCACTGAAGATGATTTTATCGGCAAAATCAGCATTTTCATGTAGTCTCTCCAATACCCAATTAACGAACTCCCTTCGCTGTCCATGGTCAGTTGGCTTCAGTTCCTGAGTCAATTGAACTTTGTATGCATGAAGATGCAAATCTTTCGTCAAAATTCGCTGCAAAGTGGATTTGGAGACACCAATTTGCTGAGCTCGGTGTCGAATTGAGGTGGATGGAGTTTGAGCGACATCATCACGTACAGCTGCGACATTTTCGGTCGATCGACCTGGTCGATGGCGCGTTGTTGTCTTTACATCACTAACAGACCCAGTTTCGGCAAATTTATCCATTAATCTCTTTACAGTTGACTCTTTTGGAGCATTATTGTGACCCCAAATTGATCGCAATTTGCGAACTATATCCGCAAAACTTTCACCAGTTTGGTAAAACAATTTCACAATGAGAATGCGTTGTTCATTCGTGTAGCGCTCCATTTTTACTAGCCTCGTACCTTCTACTAACAAACAATAACAATTGTTCAAATGTCAAACAATGACACTTCGAATGTTGCCAGATTTAAAAATTGCGTTCTTCTTGGGACACCCTTTACATGAATCTCAAACTAAATTTATGATTTTCTTATTACAATCATATTCGTCACATAAAATAGTAAGTTGTATTCCTGGAATTTCAATCAAATATTTACATCTTTATGGCAAACACCGTCCCGTCGACGTCATCTTCTTGCAATTTTTGGGACTTCAAAAAGAGATCTTGATGATCTCCGAGGATGTGCTGGATCATGTTGGAAATTGGACGAATGTCCAATTATGAGATTCTTCCTCTTCGCAATTGTGTGCATTTAAAGCAATTCGAGTATTTGAACCGCCCCTCTCATCATCGTCTTTAATGGGCATTGCAATTCCTCTATAAGGTAAGCCATTGCACAATATGTGGAAGTGTTACAAAATCAAATTTATAATGATTACTTTATACATTTTTAAGATGAAATGGTAATTTATAAATATGAAGATATTACAGTGGCTTGAGTTGCTTTCGTTATGTATATGCACAGGCAACTTCTTTTTAATGAATGATAAATTATGCAGCGTTTTGAAGAAATTCGGTGAAAATGTGTGGTTTCTGGGGCGGAAAAATCAGAACAGATCTTACTCATTTTCACCCTGTGTGTTCCTAGATTAAATATAAGATGTTTTGCCAAATTTGAAGATAATCTGATAAAATATATGCTTGCTAGAGCGGAAAAGCTCAAATTGAGAGTGAAATTTTAATGGGAGCTATATATAAATCTAAACCGATGTGACCTATATTCACCATGGGTATTTCTAGTGAAAATATAAGATGTTTTGCCAATTTTGAAGAAAATCTGTTGTAATATGTGGTATCTAGAGTGAAAAGAGTCAAATTGGGAGTGGTTATATCTAAATCTGAACCGATTTTCTGCGAATTAAATAGCGTTTATCCCGAAAAACTTCGTTGTGCAAAGTTTCGTTTGATTCTGTCTACAATTGCGACCTGAATCGTGATTACAAGAAACAAGTAAAAACGGAGTTAAGTTCGGCCGGGCCGAACTTTTTATACCCTCCACCATGGATTGCATTCCACAGAGGTTGTCTGTTTTCGTAGAAGTGCAGTAATATTACAGGAAAATATAATTTTTTTAATATAGCCAAACCAAAACAAATACAAATATTGAAAAATTAATTTTATAAATAAATATAATATTTTAATTATTTCAAACCACGCTTATAAGGCAAGGCTACCAATACGTCAATTCAAAAAATAATTATTCTTCTATTTATATTTTGAAAATTATTTTCAAAGCCATAAATATTAGTAGATAGTGGGTGCTACATTTGGTTGTATTTCCATTCTATTTGAATTTCAAAAGTACAAATTTTGAAAATCCATTATCAGACGTACATAGTGCAAAATAACCTAACTTCATGATTCAACCAATTTTTGCCGTAAAAGAAAAAGTACGAATTTGGAAAAAAATATTTTTATTTTGCATGTCTATGCAGTCAGAGGAATATATACACCGAATTCCATTATTCCATTTGGTTGGTACCATTTTTACCCCCTTGACGTTTCTACGCAATTAGAATTTTATCATTCTAGTTGTAGTCGTTTAGTTGGTACTATTTTTATCCCTCTGTACCATTGTATCCCTTGAAAGTACTAATTTCGAAAAATCAGTTCATTTTCCGTGTCTTCACACTCAGAGGAATGTATACTCCGAATTTCATGACTCTAGCTGCGGTCATTAGATTGGTACTATTTTTATCCCCTTTTTTCATTTTAACCCCAAAAGGTACGAATTTTGAAAAATCCGTGTATTTTACTTGTCTATGAAATCAGAGGAATGTATACACCGAATTTCATTATTCTAGGTACAGCCGTTTGGTTGGTACCATTTTTATCCCTCTATTCCCATTTCACCCCTTAAAAGTACAAACTTGAAAAAATACTTTTATATTATGTATCTACTCAATTAGAGGAACGTACATACCGAATTTCATGTTTCTAGCTATTGTCGTTTAATAAGTACCATTTTTATCCCCTTTTGCCCTATTTCACCCCCTACAAATAAGAATCACTTTATGGTGCACGTTTTTGCTATAAGGGGAATGCGCATATCAAATATCAAGCAAATATAAACAGACATATTCAAAAAACATGCTTAAATACGCCAAAATATTAGGGATTATTATGGGTATTTTTAGTCCTTGTGAGGGAAAAAGTTTTCCCTTTAGGCCAATTTCGCCCAGTTTCAATCCCAACCGATCTACGACTATAAGACGCATTTATGGAAAATTTGAACGTTCTAGCTCCTTTCGTTTAGATGCTAGCGTGCTTTCAACAGACGGACGGACGGACATGGCTAGATCGTCTTATAATTTTATGAGGATCAAGAATATATATACTTTATAGGGTCGCAGGTCGATATTTCAAGGTGTTACAAACGGAATAACAAAGTTAGTATACCCCCATGCTGGAGGTGGAGGGTATAAAAAAAGACGGACATTGCTAAATCGATTCAAAAAGTGATTCTAAGTCGATCGGTGTAATTTGCAATGGGTCTATCTAGGTTCCTTTTGGGTGTTACAAACAAATGCACAAAGACGTAATACTCTCGAGGAGTGTATAAAAACATACCTAAAACTGAGTAAAATCTATACTTCAATTTAGTTCAACACTCTTACTCCAGATTAGCTAAGTATGAGTAGAGTTTCCTTATTTCAATGTCATAGTTAGGGTTTGGGGTCCGGGAATTCCCGAATCGTTTTTCCCGGGAATTCCCGGAAAAATTTGGACGGGAATTCCCGGGAAAAAATTTTCAATTTCCCGGGAATACGGGAAATATTAAAAAAATAATTCATTTATTATGTTGATCAATAATTTAATGTTACTATATAAATTGGAATTTTTAGATGTATTTCAAATTCATATATGTATTTACATTACTGACAATTTGACATTGTTGAGTATTTGTTTATATTATATTACGACAAACAATATTTTTTAAATGCGCTAAATATCCATTTTATGCGAAACCCAGCTAGGGGAATAAAAACTTGTTGTCCCGGGATTCCCGGGAATGAAATTTTTCATTCCCGTTTTCCCGGGAAATGAAAAAGTCCGGGAAACCCCAAACCCTAGTCATAGTAAATAGAAAATTTACTGCCCAGCAAAAACCCAATGGAAGTACTTCCATAGGAAGCACATTTTAACCGCATCCCAAAATCCAAATGTGTATATTTCCAGCTTTTGAGGTAGTATTTTTAAACAACTTCCAAAAAAATCGATAATATATTAAAATTCGTAATATTTTACGAATATCATTTTCACAAGTGAATGGGATTGCATTTTTAGGTCACAGAGGTAAGGTGTCCACTTTGCACCCAGAAGGTCTCGGGTTAGAATCGTGGCTGGGGAAAAAACTTTTTTTATATTTTTTTATTACTTTTATAAATAAATAATGTTTAATTTTGTATAACTTTAACAATTTAAACATTTTTGTTTAAAAACTACAAATTTGTTAATTTTTCATATATATATTTTTCATATTTTTATTAATTATTTGTGTCAATTTTTTTAATACTAAATTTGATTAGTATTTATTATATTTATTTGCGTTCTATATTAGTTATTATAAAATAAATATTTGGTTAAGTTTCCATTTTTCAGTCCTAACGAACAAAATGGTATGCTTTAGTTATTCAGCACTCACAACAGAGGATAGTTGAGATGGTTAGATTGCCGTAGTAGCAACCAGAAGGTCCGCTGTTTTACCCCGGTAGCGGCGGATTTTTTAAAACAGAAATTAAAACAAAAATGTGGTTCCTTTGCAATTAAAGTCTATAACTTTTAAGTCTTTCAAAATAAAGGACATCCCTCCTATGACAACTCCATGTCAAGTTCATTGGTGAAGATCCCAATTTTCACTACTTCCAAATCACAAGATGAACATCTATTTCACTTCTTTGGTTGCTCACTTTTTGCTGGTACCTTTTAATCTAATTAGAAACACCTGTGGCGAAAGCGGGCTAGATCGGCTCAGATTTAGATAGCCACCATACAAATATCGCTCCCGATTTGACTTTTTCCGCTCTAGAACCACATATTGTACCCGATTTTCTTTAAAATTGGCACAACATCAGATTTAGATATAGCTCCAATACAAATGTTGCTCTCAAATGTTTAACCGATTTTGGCCAAACTTTTCATATTATATTTCACCTATAAACATACATGGTGAAAGCGGGCCACATCGTTCCAGGTTTTAATATACCCCCATACAAATGTCTTTTCCGATTTAAATTTTTTTGTCAAACACATACATTTACAGGATACAAAAATCCTTCCCGATTTCACTTTTTACCGAATTGAATTGTAATAGGATAGAAAGTGGAGTGTATCATATAGTCGGTCCACCTTTAGCCTTTCCTTATTTGTTTCGTTTAAAAACAAGTTAGGAAGGCTAAAGTCGGGCGAGGTCGACTATATGATACACTCCACTTTTTATCTGAATACAATTCAATTCGGAAATAAAGTGAAAACGGGAAGGATTTTTATACACTCCACGAGAGTATTATGGCTTTGTGCATTTGTTTGTAACACCCAAAAGGAAGCGAGATAGACCCATTGTTAAGTATACCGATCGACTTAGAATCACTTTCTGAGTCGAATTAGCAATGTCCGTCTGTCTGTCCATCTATTGTTGTAATCAAATTACAGGTCGCAATTATAGTCCGATGTTAACAAAAATTGGCACAAGTAAGTTTTGTGGATCAAGGACGAACGCTATTTAATATGAGGCAAATCGGTTCAGATTTAGATATTGCCCCCATACAAATGTCGATCCCGATTTGATATTTTCCGCTCTAGAAACCACATAATATACCCGGTTTTCTTTAAATTTGGCACAACATCTTATAATCCAACTAGAAACAATTATGCAGAAAGTGGGTAAGATCGGTTCAGATTTAGATATAGCCTCCATACAAATGTCGCTCCCGATTTGACATCCGCTCTAGAAACGACATATTGTACCCGATTTTCTTTAAATTTGGCACAACATCTTATAATCCAACTAGAAACACCTATGCAGAAAGTGGGTAAGATCGGTTCAGATTTTGATATAGCCTCCATACAAATTTCGCTCCCGATTTGACATTTTCCGTGCTAGAAACCACATATTGTACCCGATTTTCTTTAAATTTGGCACAACATTTTATAATCGAACTAGAAACATCTATGCTGAAAGTGGGTAAGATCGGTTCAGATTTAGATATAGCCCCCAAACAAATGTCGCTCCCGATTTGACATTTTCCGCTCTAGAAACCACATATTGTACCCGATTTTCTTTAAATTTGGCACAACATTTTATAATCGAACTAGAAACATCTATGCTGAAAGTGGGTAAGATCGGTTCAGATTTAGATATATCCCCAATACAAATGTTGCTCCCAAATGTTTAACCGATTTCGGCATATTATATTTCACCAATTTCGTAGATGTTTTTAGTTGGATTATAAAATGTTGTGCGTAATTTAAAAAAAAAATCGGGTACAATATGTGGTTTCTAGAGCGGCAAAAGTCAAATCGGGAGCGACATTTGTATGGGGGCTATATCTAAATCTGAACCGATATAACCCACTTTAGCCACAGGCGTTTCTAGTTAGATTATAAGATGTTGTTGTTAATGAAAATCGGGTACAATATGTGTTTTGTAGAGCGGCAAAAGGCCAATCGGGAGCAACATTTGTATGGGGGCTATATATAAATCTGAACCCACATTACCCACGTTCTGCCCAGGTGTTTTTAACTGGATTATAAGATGATGTACAAAATTTAAAGAAAATCGGGTACACTATGTGGTTTCTAGAGCGGAAAATGTCAAATCGAGAGCGACATTTGTATGGGGGCTATTTCTAAATCTGAACCGATCTTACACACTTTCTGTATAGGTTTTTATAGTTTGATTATAAGATGTTTTGCAAAAATTTAAAGAATATCGGATTCAATATGTTGTTTCTAGAGCGGAAAATGCCAAATCGGGAGCGACTTTTGTATGAGGCTATATCTAAATCTGATCCGATATACTTCAAATTAAATACCGTTTGTCCTTGATCCACCAAACTTACTTGTGCCAATTTTTGTTAAGATCGGACTATAATTGCGACCTGTACTTTGATTACAACAATAGATGGACAGACGGACATTGCTAAATTGATTCAAAAAGTGATTCTAAGTCGATCGGTATAATTAATAATGGATTTATCTCGCTTCCTTTTGGGCGTTAAAAACAAATGCACGAAGACATAATACTCTCGTGGAGTGTATAAAAATATAATTTTCCTGTAATGTTACTGCACTGCAACGAAAATCGACAGCCTCTGTGGAATGGAAATCATGGTGAAGGTTATACAGGATGCGGCAAAAGTCGCGAAGGGGTTTAAAACAATCATAACTTATTTAATTTTTAATTTAAATTTATTATTTTCACAAAATAATAAAATATAATATCTGTACAATTTTTAAATTTATGTGTGAAAAATTACGCCACGCAAGTGACCACCATTTTCAGCCGCGCAAAGTTGAGCGCTTTCAAGAGCATTTTCCATGACACGAATCAGAGTTTCTGGCTGCAACGCTCTTTTATCGGCTCGAATATTCTCCTTCAGTTGTTCGAGGATTCTGGGTTTATTGATATACACCCTCTCTTTTAAATGTCCCCAAAGGAAATAATCAGGTGCTGTTAAATCCGGCGAACGGGCCAATTGAATGCTGATTTTTTGGAAATTGAACTTCAAATTGATGTTCCAAATAAAATTCTATGATTTTGGTTCTTTTGATAACGTTGTAACTTTCCATAATTAATCTCCCAGATTTATTTTACAAGTCCTAAAAAGAAAAAGGGAAACAATAAAATTAGAAAAATTATTAATTTTTCAAATCCCTTCGCGACCTGCCGGACCTTGTATAAAGTTCGGCCGGAACTTAACGACGTTTTTAAAGGGTGATTTTTTAAGAGCTTGATAACTTTTTTTTAAAAAAAAACGCATAAAATTTGCAAAATCTCATCGGTTCTTTATTTGAAACGTTAGATTGGTCCATGACATTTACTTTTTGAAGATAATTTCATTTAAATGTTGACCGCGGATGCGTCTTAGGTGGTCCATTCGGAAAGTCCAATTTTGGGCAACTTTCTCGAGCATTTCGGCCGGAATAGCCCGAATTTCTTCGGAAATGTTGTCTTCCAAAGCTGGAATAGTTGCTGGCTTATTTCTGTAGACTTTAGACTTGACGTAGCCCCACAAAAAATAGTCTAAAGGCGTCAAATCGCATGATCTTGGTGGCCAACTTACCGGTCCATTTCTTGAGATGAATTGTTCTCCGAAGTTTTCCCTCAAAATGGCCATAGAATCGCGAGCTGTGTGGCATGTAGCGCCATCTTGTTGAAACCACATGTCAACCAAGTTCAGTTCTTCCATTTTTGGCAACAAAAAGTTTGTTAGCATCGAACGATAGCGATCGCCATTCACCGTAACGTTGCGTCCAACAGCATCTTTGAAAAAATACGGTCCAATGATTCCACCAGCGTACAAACCACACCAAACAGTGCATTTTTCGGGATGCATGGGCAGTTCTTGAACGGCTTCTGGTTGCTCTTCACTCCAAATGCGGCAATTTTGTTTATTTACGTAGCCATTCAACCAGAAATGAGCCTCATCGCTGAACAAAATTTGTCGATAAAAAATTTCGAACCGAACACTGATTTTGGTAATAAAATTCAATGATTTGCAAGCGTTGCTCGTTAGTAAGTCTATTCATGATGAAATGTCAAAGCATACTGAGCATCTTTCTCTTTGACACCATGTCTGAAATCCCACGTGATCTGTCAAATACTAATGCATGAAAATCCTAACCTCAAAAAAATCACTCTTTACTTTTTGTTTTATTAATTAATTAATTAATTTAATTTAATATTAATTTGTGTTATATATTAATTCATACTAAACATTTTATTTTGTTAAGTTTCTTATTGTCTGTTCTAACGAACAAAATGGTTCGCTTTAGTCATTCAGCACTCACAACAGAGGACAGCTGAGATGGTTAGAGTGATGTAGTAGCAACCAGAAGATCCGCTTTTCTACCCCCGGTAGCGGCGGATTTTTTAAAACAGAAATGGAAACTAGCGAATTGGTGGTTCCTTTGCAACCCCATATTAAATTCATTGGTATAGGTCCCAATTTTCACTACTTCCGAATCTGATATGAACATCATTTTCACTTCTTTGGGTGCTCTCTTTATGCTGGGTACAAATTCGGTAGTAATTTTACTTAAAAAAGTCGTTGGGTCTAATAAAAAATTTAACAAAGTCATATTTTTGAGGAAGAAAATTAGTCAAAACCGATCTTCTAATAGTATGGAAAGTTGGGACCCCCTAGGTTCCTTCGTTTAGATCATCATCAGACGGACGGACAAATGGACACGGCTGGATAGACTTAGAATTTTATGACAATTACGTATGTATCAGGCCGATATTTCAAGGTGTTACAAACTGAATGACATGATTGTATATAGTATACACCCATGCTATGGTGGTGGGTGTACAAATCTGTATAAAAGAAAAAAAGAGTTTTTGAATGATGTGCTAAGCGACGAACATCATTTAGTTTTTATTTACATATATAAAATAATATTTTTAAATATAACAATAAGAAATTAAAGCAGTTTGATTTTATAAATATATATTTTATTCAAACTTATTATAAAAAATATATTTTCTGAAGTTCTGTTTTAACAGCCAGAATTATTTGTGTTCCATTTTAGGATTGCTTTGAAAAATTAAAAAAAAATATTTCCGACGTACATAGTCGTACACACATTCCCGATGTTATTCAAATATATTTTCGTCAGACGTTCTTGGTTCGAATATCTGATCGCGGGATGAGTATCCATCGTCTCTCAGTTTGAACATACCCTTAAGTTTTACAGCCGTTTGGCCTATCAACTCCGCTATATCGAGCAGCTTCGTTCCAACGTGTTTCTGTGTGAGATAGAAAAATAAAAATAATTACTTTACAACGGCTTATCTTCATAATAAGTATGGAATCTAATCGGTTAATTTTCAAACGACTAATTTGATGAATTGGTCCATATATTAACACAAAAATAAATACATTTTTAGGTCTCGAACATACAATTTTTATTTTTGTTGTTGAATAACCACCCAGAAAACTTACAACTTTCTTCATCCATTCCTTTTCGTCTTGCTGTTCAGTTGCCGTAACTAGTACGATCAGCATCAGGCATATGAAGATTATTTTGAAGTTCATTTTTAATTTCCGTACCGTTCTACAATCAATCGCACTGATGTCTGAATAAAAACTGATGATTACATTGTAACGCAGCGACATTTATACGCAATGGAAATAGGTAGCTAAACCGCACTCAGTTTACTAACTGATAATATAAATTTATTTTTATGGCATCCAAATTGAGTCACTGATCGATTTTTAAACAAGAATCTGTTTAACTTCAGACATTAAACATTTCACTTTGGTTTAGTGATAAATGTAACCCGATTTCCACTAAGTGTAAACTTGTGGTTTTCAGGACTATCTTAGTTTAGCCTCAGTGCAGATTTTATTAACAATTTTTTTACACACGGTTTTGGAACAATTTTTGCTGAAAAACAGTTTTTATCAAGTACGAAAAGGGCAGGACTGACTATATGATACCCTCCACTTTTTACCCCATTACAATTGAATTTGGGGCAAAAATTGGTATCGGAAACAATATGGGTTTGGGTACTATATGTACCCATACAAAAATGTGTGGTGGAAAAATATACTGTTGCAAATTTGAAGAAAATCGGTTAAATTATTTTGTTTCTAGAGCGGAAAATGAGGAATCTGGAGCGAAATTTTTATTAGAGCTATATATAAAGATGAACGGATCTGACTTACTTTCACGGTAGATGTTTCTAGTTGAGATATAAGGTGCTGTACAAAATTTGAAAAGGATCGGTTATAATATGTGATCTTTAGAGCGGAAAAAGTCAAATCGAGAGCAAGATTTATATGAGAGCTATATCTATATCTGAACCGATCTGACCTATTTTCACCATGGATGTTTCCAGTACAATTATGATGCACTGTGCCAAATTTGAAGAAAATCGGTTAGTTTCTAGATCTGAAAAAGTCAAATGCGGACCGAAATTTATATGGGATCCTATATATAAAATTCTATATATAAAAATATAAATAAATATATATAAATCCTAACCGATCTGACTCACTTTCACGATAAATGTTTCTACTTGAAACAAATATTAGGTGTTGTAACAAATTAGAAAATGATCCGGAAATGATCTAGAGCGGAAAAAGTCTAACTGGGAGAGACATTTGTATGGAGGCTATATCTAAATCTGAACCGATCTGACCCATTTTCTCTACATATGTTTTTAGTTAAATTAAATACCGGCCGTCCTAGGCCCACAAAACTTACTTGTGCCAATTTTTGTTAGGATCGGACAACAATTGCGTCCTGTATTTTGAGTACAAGAATAGACGGACGGACGGACGGACAGACGGTCATTATTAATCGACTCAGAAAGTGATTCAAAGCTGATCTATATAATAAACGGCTGATCTATATAATAAACGTTTCCTTTTGGATGTTACAAACAAAGGCACAGGGGACTTGGCCGAATCTTACATACCCTCCACCATGGATTGCAATACACAGTATTACCGGCAGAGGCTGCCGACGTTACTTCAAAGTGCGTACCATATTAGGAAAATTATGGCATTTTTTCCTGATTGCAAATTTGTTAAATAAATTGTGATGTTTCATTATGACATTATTGAATTAAAATTAATTAATTAATGTACAATTCGCAGATCACATATATGCCGTGTCTATAAATATGTTTTTATACACTCCACGAGAGTATTATATCTTTGTGCATTTGTTTGTAACACCCAATAGGAAGAGAGATAGACCCATTGTTAATTATACCGATCGACTTAGAATCACTTTTTGAATCGATTTAGCAATGTCCGTCTGTCTATCCATCTATTGTTGTAATCAAATTACAGGTCGCAATTATAGTTCAATCTTAACAAAAATTGGCACAAGTAAGTTTTGTGGATCAAGGACATTTTCCGCTTTAGAAACCACATATTGAGCCCGATATTCTTTAAATTCTGCAAAACATCGTATAATCCAACTATAAACACCTATGCAGAAAGTGGGTAAGTCGGTTCAGATTTAGATATAGCCCCCATACAAATTTCGGTCTCGATTTGATATTTTCCTTTCTATAAACCACATATTGAGCCCGATATTCTTAAAATTCTGCAAAACATCTTATAATCCAACTATAAACACCTATGCAGAAAGTGGGTAAGTCGGTTCAGATTTAGATATAGCCCCCATACAAATTTCGGTCCCGATTTGATATTTTCCTTTCTAGAAACCACATATTGAGGCCGATATTCTTCAAATTTGGCAAAATATCTTATAATCCAACTATAAACACCTATGCAGAAAGTGGGTAAGATCCGCTCAGATTTAGATATAGCCTCCATACAAATGACGCTCCCGGTTTGATTTTTGCCGCTCTAGAAACCACATATTGTACCCGAGTTTCTTCAAGTTTGGCTTAACACCCTATAATCTAACTAGAAACAGCTATTCTGAAAATGTGTAATGTCGGTTCAGATTTAGCCCCCTACAAATGTTGCTCCCGATTTGCCTTTTGTGACTCTACAAAACACATATTGTACCCGATTTTCTTTAAATTTGGCACAACATCTTATAATCTAACTAGAAACACCTGTGGCTAAATTGGACTAGATCGGTTCAGATTTAGATATAGCCCCCATACAAATGTAGCTCCTGATTTGACTTTTTCCGCTGTAGAAACCACATTTTGTACCCGATTTTCTTTAAAATTGGCACAGCATTTTATAATCCAACGAAACACACCTATGGTGAAAGTGGGTAAGACGTAGATATAGCCCCAATACAAATGTTGCTCCCAAATGTTTAACGGATTTTGGCTAAACCATACATATTATATTTTACCTATTGCGTTCCAGGTTTCAATATACCCCCATACAAATGTCCTTTCCGATTTAACATTTTTTGTCAAACAGATATATTAACAGGATACAAAAATCCTTCCCGTTTTCACTTTATTACCGAATTGAATTTTATTCGGATAGACAGTGGAGTGTATCATATGGTCGGCCCCGCCCATTTGTCCCATAAATGTATGCATTTCTATATATAAACAGAATTTAATTTTGAACCTACAAGTACGAGCATCGAAAGATACAAATATAATGCGAGAGCGAAATCAGCACTGATTTTCATTATTGCAGCAGCTGTGGTTTGATTGCTACAAATTTTATCCAAACCATTTTGTTCGTCAGAATTGACAATAGGAAACTTAGCAAAATATTTATTTAGTATGATTTAATATATAACGCAAATTAATATTAAATTAACTTAGCATTAAATAAATTAACACTACTTAATTTTTCTCATTTTATGTAGTATTAATAATTAATAAAAAATGAAATATTTGAAGGACATTAATAAAGCAAATAAGTTTGTAATTTTTAAGCAAAAGTTTTTAAATTGTTAAAATTATACAAAATTAAACATAGTTTAATTTTAAAAGTAATAAAAAGTTTTCTTGTCGATTTATTCAGCTTGAGGCCATGGAAAAAAACTGGTGGCGTTGTTTTATTATTTATTTTTATTTTCTTTTCCCAATATTTCGGTTGCCTTCGTCAACCATCATCAGGGGATAAACACTAAACAAAAATATATACAATTTACAACAAATATTCACTATCAATATCACAAAAATTCAAAAATAATTACATTAAAAATTAATAGGCGTCGTCCTGTTGTGTGTACAAATTATTGTCAACTAAAAGTCTCTCTTTGTCGGCTGTATTTTTGTACTATATGTCGATAAGCTTTCGCGCACATCTCTGTGTCTGTTTTGTAGTTCATCCTCTTCTCCGTGGGAACGTCAATAATGTTCAATACTTCAAGAGTGAATCTTCGTTTGTAATTTCTCTCCTCTGCTAATATTTGTACGTCTTTGAAGTTTGGCGTATGGCCTGTCAGAGTACAGTGGGCCGCAAGAGCTGTTTTTTGCTCTATTGGTTTGTCAGTTGCTTTTTGGTCCGATTTATGTGAAGAAAGTCTAGTTTTTAGTTTCGTCTTGGTAGTACCAACATATACCTTTTGGCATATGTTGGACTTGTCACCATTACAAGGAATCTTATATACTACATTAGACTTGTCCTCTTTTTTTATCTTAGATTTAGTTTTGCTGAATAAATTATTTACTGTACTATTTGTTTTGAGAGCTAATTGAAAATTGTCTTTGTTATAAATGTCAGCATTTTTGAACCTTTCAGAAAATCCTTGTACATACGTCAGCGGTTTATAGATTTTCTCCTCCTTCTCTTTGTCACTTGTATGTTTTTTCATCTTAGTATGGTTTATCAGATCGTCGATGGTTTGTTTAGGGAAGTCATTTGATCGTAGAATTTTCTTGATTTTGCGTTCATTGTCTTTGTGAAATGATGAGTCACTTATATTGAATACCCTATTTAAAGAGTGATTTTTTTGAGGTTAGGATTTTCATGCATTAGTATTTGACAGATCACGTGGGATTTCAGACATGGTGTCAAAGAGAAAGATGCTCAGTATGCTTTGACATTTCATCATGAATCGTCTTACAAACGAACAACGCTTGCAAATTATTGAATTTTATTATCAAAATGCGTGCTCTGTTAAGAAAGTTCATTGCGCGCTTCCATTTTATGGTCAGTTTAATCGACCCACTGAAGCGGCTATTCGGGCTATTGTGACTAAATTTCGCACCAAATTTACATTGTTGGACATTAAACCACCAACACGCTTACGTAGAGTGCGAACTGAAGAAAATATCGCAGCTGTATCGGCCAGTGTTAATGATGACCACCAATTTTCGATTCGTCGCCGTTCGCACCAATTGGGTCTCTGTTACTCAAAAACGTGGAAATGCCAAAATTGGACTAAGCGGATGGACCACCTAAGACGCAGCCGCGGTCAACATTTAAATGAAATTATCTTCAAAAAGTAAATGTCATGGACCAATCTAACGTTTCAAATAAAGAACCGATGAGATTTTGCAAATTTTATGCGTTTTTTTTTTTAAAAAAAGTTATCAAGCTCTTAAAAAATCACCCTTTATAAAATTCGTCGCTGTGTTGATTATTGTTCGTCTATGGTGTTTGGAATGAAAATTTATAAGTCTTCCTGATGACGTTGGCTTCTGGTATCAGTTCAATTTTAGCAGGTTTCCTTGTCTATGAATTATAGAGTCAAGATATGGGAGTTTATTGTCTTCTTCTTTTTCCATAGTGAATTGTATTTGTCGATCAAATGAGTTCAGTGTTTTTAGGGTATTGTCAACTTCTTCCTTCCTTAGTATCCCAAACAAATCGTCTACATATTTTGTGAGAATTCTTGGTTTTGTCGTCAATTTCTCCATTGTAGCGTCCAGCAGTTCTTCCATCACAATGTCAGCGATCACAGGAGAAGCCGGGGAGCCCATGGGCATTCCTTTTCTTTGTTCATATATGTGGTCATTATATTTAAAGTATCGCGTGTCCTTGATGCAGAATGTAATGTATGTATATGAACAAAGAAAAGGAATGCCCATGGGCTCCCCGGCTTCTCCTGTGATCGCTGACATTGTGATGGAAGAACTGCTGGACGCTACAATGGAGAAATTGACGACAAAACCAAGAATTCTCACAAAATATGTAGACGATTTGTTTGGGATACTAAGGAAGGAAGAAGTTGACAATACCCTAAAAACACTGAACTCATTTGATCGACAAATACAATTCACTATGGAAAAAGAAGAAGACAATAAACTCCCATATCTTGACTCTATAATTCATAGACAAGGAAACCTGCTAAAATTGAACTGATACCAGAAGCCAACGTCATCAGGAAGACTTATAAATTTTCATTCCAAACACCATAGACGAACAATAATCAACACAGCGACGAATTTTATAAAGGGTGATTTTTTAAGAGCTTGATAACTTTTTTTAAAAAAAAAAACGCATAAAATTTGCAAAATCTCATCGGTTCTTTATTTGAAACGTTAGATTGGTCCATGACATTTACTTTTTGAAGATAATTTCATTTAAATGTTGACCGCGGCTGCGTCTTAGGTGGTCCATCCGCTTAGTCCAATTTTGGCATTTCCACGTTTTTGAGTAACAGAGACCCAATTGGTGCGAACGGCGACGAATCGAAAATTGGTGGTCATCATTAACACTGGCCGATACAGCTGCGATATTTTCTTCAGTTCGCACTCTACGTAAGCGTGTTGGTGGTTTAATGTCCAACAATGTAAATTTGGTGCGAAATTTAGTCACAATAGCCCGAATAGCCGCTTCAGTGGGTCGATTAAACTGACCATAAAATGGAAGCGCGCAATGAACTTTCTTAACAGAGCACGCATTTTGATAATAAAATTCAATAATTTGCAAGCGTTGTTCGTTTGTAAGACGATTCATGATGAAATGTCAAAGCATACTGAGCATCTTTCTCTTTGACACCATGTCTGAAATCCCACGTGATCTGTCAAATACTAATGCATGAAAATCCTAACCTCAAAAAAATCACTCTTTAAATAGGGTATTCAATATAAGTGACTCATCATTTCACAAAGACAATGAACGCAAAATCAAGAAAATTCTACGATCAAATGACTTCCCTAAACAAACCATCGACGATCTGATAAACCATACTAAGATGAAAAAACATACAAGTGACAAAGAGAAGGAGGAGAAAATCTATAAACCGCTTACGTATGTACAAGGATTTTCTGAAAGGTTCAAAAATGCTGACATTTATAACAAAGACAATTTTCAATTAGCTCTCAAAACAAATAGTACAGTAAATAATTTATTCAGCAAAACTAAATCTAAGATAAAAAAAGAGGACAAGTCTAATGTAGTATATAAGATTCCTTGTAATGGTGACAAGTCCAACATATGCCAAAAGGTATATGTTGGTACTACCAAGACGAAACTAAAAACTAGACTTTCTTCACATAAATCGGACCAAAAAGCAACTGACAAACCAATAGAGCAAAAAACAGCTCTTGCGGCCCACTGTACTCTGACAGGCCATACGCCAAACTTCAAAGACGTACAAATATTAGCAGAGGAGAGAAATTACAAACGAAGATTCACTCTTGAAGTATTGAACATTATTGACGTCCCCACGGAGAAGAGGATGAACTACAAAACAGACACAGAGATGTGCACGAAAGCTTATCGACATATAGTACAAAAATACAGCCGACAAAGAGAGACTTTTAGTTGACAATAATTTGTACACACAACAGGACGACGCCTATTAATTTTTAATGTAATTATTTTTGAATTTTTGTGATATTGATAGTGAATATTTGTTGTAAATTGTATATATTTTTGTTTAGTGTTTATCCCCTGATGATGGTTGACGAAGGCAACCGAAATATTGGGAAAAGAAAATAAAAATAAATAATAAAACAACACCACCAGTTTTTTCCATGGCCTCAAGCTGAATAAATCGACAAGAAAATTAAATACATAAAAAGGTCAACGATACATAAAGAAAACAGTAATAAAAAGTTTTTTCCCGAGTCACAATTCGAACCCGAGATCTTCAAGGTGCAAAGCGGACACCTTACCTCTTTGACCCCATACTAAAAATTCGTTCCCATTGACTTGTGCAAATGCTATTCGTAAAATGTTACATATTATCGAACTTTTTGGACGTTGTTTACAAGATCTTCATCAAAAGCGGGAAAAATGCACATTTGGATTTTGAGATGCGATTAATTTTTTTTTTGCTGGGCTGTCTCACAATAAAAGTACAAATTTCGAACATTTCCTTGATTTTGCACGTCTAGTCATAGAAATGTACATACTGCATTTCAATATTCTAACTGCAGTCATTTTGTCGGTACCGTGAAACGGATTTGGTGCAAACAATCTTAGTGTCACTCCTTCAATGGGTTACACTTTTTTCTGTCCCAAATGATATATACCCTCCTACTCTGTATAGCAAGTACTCTCAATACCTTTACAAAATTTTATTACCCAAACCTGGATGACCAAGCAAATGAAATTTGTGGGTTCTAGTAATTAAAGTCGGAGAAATTAATTCTGTAACTTTTAAACGGAAATAGATATCGTGACGAAATTTCACATACATAGAGTAGTGGGCTGCTCTATGCAGTTGGCCACTTCGGCCATGTCAAATTTTGGAATGGCTGCCAACATTATTTTGCACAGAATGCCTACATGTGTATTTTTGAGTTACAAGAAAACAACACAAACTAGTTTTGTAATATTTTTTCAACACATACTGCTGATACGTAGTGCTTTTACAACCACAAAGGCCACCATACCGCCATCTATATGTGGCAATACGCACATCAGCTGAGATCGATCATATGGCTTCAGCATGCGGATGATACAGTGATATGTGTCAAATTTCATTAAGATTGAATGAAAAATGTGGCTTTTATGACGATAAACTAATTTAACGGTAAGATTTTCAGATATTCACTTGTATTTCGCCAGACTTTGTATTTGATTGTCCTTGCCTGCCTTCATTAATTATCATTATCACAATTATCATGTAGATAAAAGCAAAGGAATCAGGAAAGGCTTAACTACAAGATAATGCAGTTGGATCACGAGAATATAACCAATTATAAATAACACTGTGTGTTTTAAGTCATGGAAATATAACCATATACCGACACCATTAAGTTATAAAAGACCAAAAAAAGACCTGTGTCTCCCAGTTTTGCCCAAAGTCGTGCACTTTTTATGGGACCTTTTTTTAATGAGCCAGATCGGTTCAGATTTAGATATAGCACCCATACGAGTTTCATTCTCGATTTGACTTTTTCCGCTACAGACACCACGTATTTTCATCTAATTTCCTCAAATTTGGCAAAATATCTTATATAGAGTGTTTTTTTTGAGGTTAGGATTTTCATGCATTAGTATTTGACAGATCACGTGGGATTTCAGACATGGTGTCAAAGAGAAAGATGCTCAGTATGCTTTGACATTTCATCATGAATCGTCTTACAAACGAACAACGCTTGCAAATTATTGAATTTTATTATCAAAATGCGTGCTCTGTTAAGAAAGTTCATTGCGCGCTTCCATTTTATGGTCAGTTTAATCGACCCACTGAAGCGGCTATTCGGGCTATTGTGACTAAATTTCGCACCAAATTTACATTGTTGGACATTAAACCACCAACACGCTTACGTAGAGTGCGAACTGAAGAAAATATCGCAGCTGTATCGGCCAGTGTTAATGATGACCACCAATTTTCGATTCGTCGCCGTTCGCACCAATTGGGTCTCTGTTACTCAAAAACGTGGAAATGCCAAAATTGGACTAAGCGGATGGACCACCTAAGACGCAGCCGCGGTCAACATTTAAATGAAATTATCTTCAAAAAGTAAATGTCATGGACCAATCTAACGTTTCAAATAAAGAACCGATGAGATTTTGCAAATTTTATGCGTTTTTTTAAAAAAAAAAGTTATCAAGCTCTTAATAAATCACCCTTTATTTCCATGAGAAACGCCCGGGGTGAAAATGAGTCAGATCCGTTCAGATTTACATATAGCTCCTACACAAATTTCGCTCCCGGCTTGATTTTTCCGCCCCATTATAGGCTTTCCTTACTTCTTTTGGCATAACAGCAGTTATTCTGCTATCTTACATCACCATTCACACTGCTAATGAGTTTGAAATTTGATGTTCTGGGCATGAAGATACATTGCGATGTTTGTTGGTTTACTGGTTTTGTAATAGATAATTTTCGGTAAATTGTTCACTTTTGCGGCTACCTAAGCGTTACCTAACCGGTATTAAGAATCATTCCTAGAAAGTTCATATGTTCCAAAAAGTTGTTTATTGAGATCTTAGGTACATTTTTTTAGTTGACTGTTTCCTTTAATTTTGAACGGTTTGCTACCTATGGACCTGAACAAAGGAAAAAAGGTTAAAAAATGGAATTTTTTAAAGTTTTTTTTTGCGATTTTGACCTCGCAGCTATCGAGTTCAAAAATCTTATCGCTGTTGACATGGAATGACTCATATACACTCCATGTTGGCTTATGTATTATATTCATCCGTAAATGAACATAGCGCCTTTTTTAAATAAATTTACCACGAATTTTAAAAACTGTTTTCATTTTCAGGTTTATTTTGTGGTTTTAGTATAGGGTTATTCCACAAGATTTCGACCCAACATGGGATTTCGACCCTTATCGATTTTGATGAATGTTGGCACATACATCTTACTAGTGGTTGAGGGTAATATACCGATTACCGTAGATCAAAGTAATGTGTGGCTTAAGTTTTACCGTGGTCCAAAGTTGGTTATCTCGGGTTTTTTTGAAGAGATGGCTTCCCTATCGATATCATAACATTGGATCGCATTATCAGATTTTAATGATATTAATATCATCTGAAAGATTTACACCTCCTCTTTCCGATTCTGTATGAAAGACTTTAATTTCAAATGGATTTTCTCAATACCATTTTCATCTTGAATTCTTTTCAAGAAAAAAGGTTTATATAAGTTTTTTTCGTACGCGTCTAGCTCACGAACTGGCAATGATAAAAGCGATATATTTTGGGAGAACCTGTAAAAGAAATGAATCTTTCATGTTAGTCGTGAACAACTTTTATTTTGAATCGGCCTTGCTGAAATGACGCAATACTTTCGAAAATCAGCCTTAATTTCTTAACCTATGACCACTCACTCTGAATTTTTCATATTTTGTAGCGAATAAAATAAGCTAATATAAAGAAAACAAAATAAAGAAAATTAAAAATATGTTTTTCAGGATATTCGTGAATTAAAATTATTTTTAATTTTTGGAGTCCTTGCGCCACAGGAAATTCGTATTTTCATACAGATTCGGAAAGATGATATTAATATCGTTCAAATCTGATGACGCGATCCAAAGATATAATATCGATAAGGAAGCCATCTCTTCAAAAAAAACCGAGATAACCAACTTTGGACAACTGTTAAACATAAACACTACTTTGGACTACGACTCAAAATTGGAGAGGATCAAAATCCAAACCTCTGGTTTTTGGGTCGTTTTCTGTAGCTATTACCCTATAATGTAACGCTCATTCAGTTAACAAAAACATCAAAGAAATATATTTTTTGAATATTCATTTTATTCTTTTTCCGTTTGGATAAATTCCGTGTTTTGCTGGCGTCCAATTATCCACCCCATGGTTGGAATCGCATTGGCTTCAAAAATAAATAAAAATTATAAGGTTAGCTTATGTTTATATATACATATATGTTTATATATGTATACATTTAAAATAAAATAAACAACCAAAATCATTTGCTAATAAGGCGTAGTTTCTATTAGTTCAAATTAAATTCTAATCGTTTTAATAGAAAATATATAAAATGACAAAAAAGGACATACAAAGACCAACTTACACAATTTGCGGAATGTCCAATGCAACTGATTGCAGCATGAGTTCCAGACATCAAAGCGCTGACCCACAATATGATTGAAAACTTCATTTCTAAAACTTCAGCTGTGAACTGACAATTTCCTATAAACTCTATTGCTTCTGTAGAATCTCTTTTGGCTTTTCGATCCAGAACAGTGATAGCGATACAGTCGATCCAGATAAAAGAGTAAACTTAATGCAAAGAAATGTTTGTGTGTTTTTTTTCTGCAGAACTAAAACAATTAGGGTTTGACGTCAAACGAATCTTCACACACAAGCACAAAACTAAAATAATTAAATGTTTATTCACGTGTTTTGAAAGTAATACATTCGAATTCCTGCTATTTCGATCAAGATTATTTCTTCCTAGACCAAAATTTTAAATTTAGGATGAAAACGTGGCAACGTGAAAACGGGTACCAACCAAACGGCTGCAGCTAGAATCATGAAATTTGGTATTATGATCCTCTAACATAAATATTTCTTATTTCTTCTTAGACCAACAATTTGTTCGAAAATTTTAAATTTAGAATGGAAACGTGGCAAGAGGGGTACCAACCAAACGGCTGCAGCTAGAATCATGAAATTTGGTATATATGATCCTCTAACATATATACATGTATATTCGTACTTTTGGGGTCAAAATGAAAAAGGTATAGATATGGTAGGAATCTTGAAATTCAGTGTGCAGGCTCCTCTGACTGTGTCGACGGTTAGAATTGCAAATGGGTAAAATTGGTCGAGAGCGATAAAGTTTTTTTCTTAAAGGACTGTAAATGTCCCCAATAACCCCTTATATTTAGATTATTTAATCACATTTTTTCCAATCTACTTGAAGCATTATTTTGATAAGTACAGTTGGGCGACATCACATTGTATAAATAGTCTGGTAGCCACACCCTATAAGCGGGTGTGGTCAATAAATTTATATAAATTTGCATAAAAATATCGTAATAATAACATGGTGCTACTCTTTTACGGAAAGTCGACAGCCTCCAATCCGCCGGTATTGCTGAGGTTGTTTTTCTTTAAGCCGATATAACAAGCTGCGATAACAAAAAATCACAATGTCGCCAACTAAAACAACTACAACATAAATATTTGTATCAAAACAATTAAAAAAAATATTTTGGGTTGACTTTTTTGGGCTTAGCCTCTATAACCATATTTTTGACTTACACTGGATAATTATCCAGGCTAAGTCCAATATTTTTATACCCTACACCACTTCGTGGACTAGGGTATTATAAGTTATTATACCCTACACCACCTTGTGGACAAGGGTATTATAAGTTAGTTTTCCGCCAAATGTTTGTAACACCAAAAAATAATCGAGATAGACCCACCTTTAGGTATACGGATCGGCTTAGAATCACCAGCTGAGTCGATTTAACGATGTCCGTCCGTCTGCTGTCGATCTAAGCTTGTTCGCACTCTACAGGTCGCAATTGCTGTCCGATTATCATGAAATTTGGCAGAAGTTACTTTTTTGGCCAAGGACGATCGGTATTGAGTTTGGAGAAAGTCGGTTCCATACAAATATCCCTATAATTTACACTATTACTGCTCTAGAATACACATTTTGCATGGGATCATGACAAAGTTTTCAGGATCGTGTTATATTTGAACTAGAAACAGCTAACGTGAAAGTTGACCACATGGGTCCATGTTTTGATATAGCCCCCATACAAATGTACCTCCGATTTACAATATTACTAGTCTAAAATGCACATTTTACATCGGATCTTGATAAAATTTCCCACGCAATGCTAGATTTAGACTAGAAACACATATTTTAAAGGCGAGCTGTATAGGTCACTGTTTTGGTATAGCCCCATACAAATGGGCCTCCAGTTCACACTGTTATCGCTCTTACATTGGATCTTGATAAAATTTTGCAGATAATGTTATATTGCAATAAAGAATACGTACTTTGAAAGTGATCTATAAGTGCCCAATTTTTAATGTAGCGCCCTTACAAATGGGCCCCTTTTTTATTATTATCCTTCTAGGGCCCACACTTTACACCGGAAGTTTATCAAATTTTGCAGATTATATTATATTTCATCTAAGAATACATACTATGAAAGTCAAATATATTGGTCCATATTTTGGTATAACCCCCATACAAATTGGGCCCCCATTCTACTCTATTACAGCTCTAGAACCCATATCGTGCATTGGATCTCGATACAATTTTGCATATCATGTCACATTTCAACTAAGAATACCTACTTTCAAAGTGATCTATATGCAACCACTTTTTAATGTAGCGCCCATACAAGTGGCCCCATTTTAATTTGTACCCCCCTATGTGTATACTTTGGAATAACCCAAATGGATAATTTATATGAACTACATAAAATTGCTCCCATGAAACACCTGGGTTTAGTAATACAAGCGAGCTATATGCGCAGGAAGTGGTGTAGGGTATTATATAGTTTAGCCTTTCCTTACTTGTTTTCGTTAATTTTTTCCGTCAAATGTTTGTAACACCAAGAAATAATCGAGCTAGACCCACCTTTAAGTATACGGATCGGCTTAGAATCACCAGCTGAATCGATTTAACGATGTCTGTCTGCTTACAGGTCGCAATTGTTGTCCGATTGTCGTAAAATTGGGCAGAAGTTTTTTTGTCCCACATCTTACATTGGATCTTGATCAAATTTTGCAGACCATATTATATTTCAAAAAAGAATACCTGCTTTAAAAGTGATATAAATATAAGGTCCGCCATCTAACGTTTTTTTCAACTATTCAACCGTTGGACTATTATTTGTGGGGTGCCCTCAGCAGCCTTTTGAATGAAATTATTTTCCATTATTAACCGGAAGGATTGTACTTTCAAATAAAAAAAGAAATTTGAGAAAATATTCAGTAGTTTTTTTATAGCATTTTCTCAAAAAAAGTTATTTGTTGAATATATTTTTCAAATTTTGCAGATCATGTTTTATTTCAACTAGCAATACCTACTATGAAAGTCAAACATAACCATATTTTTGCACAATCCCCGTACAAATAGTCCCCCCATTCTACACTATTACCGCTCCAGAACCTATATCTTACATTGTTTCTTTATACAATTTTGCAGATCATGAATCATTTCCACTAGGAATGCCTAAATGGAGCTGTTATGGTACAACCCCCAAATGTTGCCCCTACAAATGTCCTTCCAATTTATACTATTACCGCTGTAAAATCTTCATTTGTCATCTGATCTTGGTTAGATTTTCCAGATCATATTATATTTACTCTTGTACCATATGGGTCAATGTTTCCAAATACAACTGTCCCAACAATTTTCATTGTTATCATTTTAAATCATTCATATTACATTGGATCTGGATTAAATTTTCCACATCATGGATTATTTCACATAATAACACTTACTGTTGAAGTCGACCATGGATCCCGATTTTAGACTCAGTTAGGAACACTTACAGCAAAGATGGAGCATTACGCAAAGAAATTGTCACCGCTCATTATCAATTTCTGATTTTTTACATAACACTTAAGATTCAACTTTTTACAGCCAATCAAATTTGTCATATTCGTTAAATTTGACTAAAGATGCATTTATAGTATAGTGTATAATTTAACGCCCCATAAAACAAATGGGTTTTGTAATCAAAACCAGGTAGTGGTAGAGAGTATCATAGGGAGTGGTGTAGAGTATCATATAGTCGGACTTTTTAAATACACTTGAAGTATTATTTAGATTTGGGTCAAGGACAAAAAACCTTTTTTTTTGTAGCTTCGTCCTATAAGTGGTCGTGGTCTTTAAATTAAATTAAAATTATTAAATTAATTTTAATTCAGAAATATAATAATAAAACATCAGAAGTTATTTAATAAATATAGCAAATATCTATAAATACGACAATTTCCACAATATGTTGCATAATTTCTACAGTGGAATGCATTCTGTGCATAAGACTCGGCACGGCCGAAATTAATTGTAATTGAATTTCAGTTTTCTTTTCCATGTAGTTGAAAATCAATTTCGGCCCGCCCGATCTTAACGCCTTTTAATTATCGGTGTAGTTGAAAGTCATGCAAATTAAACTTCAGTGGACAACAAAGTCAATTTATAATACTTCCATATATTATTGCAAGAAAACAACAGTTTAAATATTTAATTTATGCATTTCGTATATTTTCTTCTTTTAGATATAACAAATATAGATGTCTATGCTTGTTTTTTCTCATCGCCAGCAACTGCAGCAGTGATGGCATCAGTACCCTTCTTAATTGACTGAAAATATAAATCGTATAAAATAATTTTATTCTAAACCAATTTAGACTGAAACAAGTAAGGAAGGGCTGAAGTCAGGTTAGAGTAGGATATCTTTCAACCAAGTTTTGAATACTTAATAAATGCACAAAGTAATAATAACCGGAAATTATCACATTTTTACCGATCGGCTTAGAATCTTCAGATGAGCTGATTTAACAATGACTGTGGGTGTCGTCCGTCTCAAGGTCCATCTAATGCTTGTGGTCAAAATAGAAGTCGTATTGATTGTCCGATGGCCATTCAATTTAGAAGATGGAATTTGAATTAGGAGAAAATGTGTTCTGATTTGGTTGACGCTTCCATTTAGGAGAGCGTCAAGTAGTGCGTTAATGCACCGTTTGAAATGTGTATATTTCTTTAGGGTGGTTCTTATATATTTTTTGTTGGATTGTTTGGTCCAAACGGAATTTTGTTTAGTGTCGTGAGAAACAATAATAGATTTTTTTCATTTCATGTTTAGATAGTGCTATCGAGCTTTGAAAATTGCATGGTCATTTGCATGGTTTGTCGCTTATGAATAATTCCATGTTAAACCATTGAAAATTCTACGAATGTCTTCTGATTTTGATGAAATTGATCGCGATAGAAGATATATGCTTGACGATATTTTTTTGGAAAACTGTGGCAACCCAGTAATAACTTTTGCTCTGTAAAAGATATTGAAATTTTTTTAGGAACTGAGAATGATTTTTTTAAATATTGAGTTAAAATAAAAACATATAATTTTTCTATTTTATTTCAGTAAATAACTACATCTGTGTTCTAAATACTCTGATTATTTCAGAATATGTGGAAATACTCATGTGTATTTGCAATTCTCAAAGCTTACGAAGCTATCTAAACATTAATGAAGGAAGTCAAAAATATTCCTATATTTTTTCCCAAGAGTCTTAATAAAAATCCATATGGACCCCCCAAAATAAACAAAGAAAAATTTATAAGAACTGCCCTAATATGTCATCCAACTTGATTGAATTATTTATACCATTTTAGCTATAGAACCCATATATTATGTGGAATTTTAGACTTATTTGTGAAATGGTGCAGGGTCCCGCCAGACTTAAGCCCTTCCTTTTTATTTTATGGTGTAAATGTTTTTTTTTTTCGGCAACTTACGCTTTTGGCGAGTTTTGCTCTCCATTTGGCTGCAAGGATAAAGAAAAAACAAATAAAATAGTTTATAAATGAAAATTCTTTTAACATACAATATTAAAAAATATAAATTATGTGTTACAAAAACAAGTATATAATAATATGTTTTTGATGTATTATAGTACACCAACTACAAAATTAGATATTTTAATTTTATTTATTATACGGGAGGATAATATGTTTTGATGTATTATAGTACACCAACTACAAAATTAGATATTTTAATTTTATTTATTATACGGGAGGATGCGGGGTATACTAACTTTGTCCTTCCGTATGTAAAACCTTGATATATAGAACTGAAACCCTATAAATCTAAGACGATCTAGCAATGACCGTCCGTCTGTCTGTTGAAAGCATGCTAGTATCTAAACGAAAAGAGCCAGGTCGTCCAGATTTCTCCAGAATATGTGTAATAGTTGTAGATCGGTTGGGCTTGAAAATGGGCAAAATCGGTACTGAGGGAAAATTTGTTCTCTCAAAAGGACTGAAAATACCCCTAATATCCCCCAATTTGTAGAGTACTTAAACATATTTTTTCAATTCTTATTAGTAGAGGGTGAAACGGGGCAAAAAGGGGATAAAAATGGTACCTATCAAACAACAACAGCTAGAAACCCGAAATTCGGTATGTCCATTCCTTTAATTTAGTAGATACAAAATATAAAAATAATTTTTCCAAATACGTACTTTGAAGGGGTAAAATGGGAAGAGAGGGAACTAAACGGCTACAGCTTGAATGATGAAATTCGGTGTATACATTCCTCTAACTGCGTAGACGCGTAAAATAATGAGATCTTAGAAAGTCGTACATTTAAGGGGGTAAAATGGGAAAAAGGGGATAAAAATGGTACGCACCAAATGGTCGCAGCTAGAATCACGGAATTCGGCGTATACATTCCTCTGACTGCATATACATGCAAAATAAAAAGGTTTTTTTTTTAAATTCATACTTTTGTACTTTTACGGCGAAAATTGGTTGGATCATGAAGATAGGTTGTCTTGCACTGTGTACGTGAGAGATAATGGATTTTCAAAATTTGTACTTTTGGAATTAAAATTGGATGGAGATACAACCAATTCTAGCACCCACTATCTATATATATAAAAGAGTTGCGTTACTGACTGACTTATCATTGACCAGCCCCAACACCAAACGGCTGAAGCCTGGGTCATGAAATTTTCAGGGTAGTTCCCAAATATGACGTAGACGTCATAAGAAAGGGTTTCGAAATTCGTATTTTTAGGGGTAAAATGGGACAAAAAGGGATATACATTAGAGCGTACCAGGTTACAAGTAAAAAAAAAAAAGTTCGCCGTACACCTTCGAATATGAAGTATTATTGAAAGGTAGTTTCAAAAAAATTTTTTTTATTTTTTTATGCCGAACGTAGGGGTCGCGCTTTTACATTTTTCTATATAACTTCTGCATTTATAAACGGATTTTAAAGTGTGATACATCGATGTTTTTGTCCGATTTTTTTGTCTTTGAAGTCATTGAGCTCAAACATGATTCATGATTTTATGCGAGCTTTAATTTTCGATTATTAGAGTGGTACATTAGGGTAGTAGCAACTGAGAAATGATGGGTAAGTACCAGAAGGGGGTGCTTGAGCTCAATGACTTCAAAGGCAAAAAAATCGGCCTCGTCGAGACAAAAACATCGATGTATCACACTTTAAAATCCGTTTATAAATACAAGTTATATAGAAAAATGTAAAAGCGCGACCCCTACGTTCGGCATAAAAAAATAAAAATTTTTTTTTTGAAACTACCTTTCAATAATACTTCATATTCGAAGGTGTACGGCGAACTTTTTTTTTGAGGTACGCCCTAATATACATCGTCAAAGGGAAATTCGTCCTGACTAAACGGCAGTAGCTAGAAACATGCAATGTGGCGTGTCCCTTGCTATGACCATGCAGACGAGCTACAAATAGAGATTTTTCGAAATTTGTACTTTTAAGGGAAGAAAGAGACAAGAGGGATAAAAATGGTACCAATTTAAGAATTGCATCTAGAATCGTGAAATTATGTGTGTAAATTCCTCTGACAACGTAGAAGCGCAAATTTAAAAGGATTTATTTTTTCGAAATGTATACCTATAAGTGGTGAGCGGAACAAAAAGGGATAAAATTTGTACCAACTAAAGTATTGCAGATATAGTCGCGAAATTTGATGTGTAAATTCCTTTGACAACGTAGAAGCGCAATATAAATGGATTTTTTGGAAATTTGTACTTAAAAGGGGTGAGCGGACCAAAAAGGAATAAAAATGGTACCATCTTTAGACTTACAGCTAGAATCGTGGGTATGTAAATTCCTCTGACCATGTTGAAGCGCCATCAAAATGGATGTTTTCTCGAAATTTTTTCTTATAAGTTGTGAGCGGGACAAGAAGGTACCAACTAAAATATTATAGCTAGAATCGTGAAATTTGGTATGTAAATTCCTCTCACTATATAGAAGCGCAATATAAATGCATTTTTGTACTTTTAAGGGCTGAACGGCACAAAAAGAGATAAATGATGGTGCCAACAAAAGTATTGCAACTAGAATCGTAAAATCTGATATATGAATTCCTCTGATCATGTAGAAGCGCAGTCAAATTGGATTTGGAATTTTGTACCTTTATAGTGCGAGCGGGGCCAAAAGGGCATAAAAAATGGTGTACAACCCTTTAATTACGTAAACGCGGAACATAAATGAATATTACAAAATTTGTACTTATAAGGAGGATGCGGGGCGACAAGGGTTAAAAGTGGTACCAAATAAAATACATGTTTTTAGGGGAAGCAAAAACACATGTTACCTGTAGTGATCTAGATACTAGAAACATGAGGTCGAATATATAAAAGGCTCTGCGTTTGAAATTTTTTTTCAAAACTGGGTAAAAATTTTAAAAATTATACACACGAAGGGAGTTCAGCTAAAATAGTGCACATCGAGAAGCACATTCCTTGGACTGTGTATAAGTGCTATCTAATATGAGGTTCCTAAATTACTATTTTAGATTTATCTATATCCACCAAAACAAAATCAAATAAATACTATCCAAAAATAGAGACGAATAAAACTAATAACAAATAACAAGCTTTTTCGCGTGCGAAGCAGTGGGTACTGCTAGTCTACCAATATTTATGGTATTTAAGCTTCTTTGAAAATATAAATATAAGAATATTTATTTTTTGAATTGGCTTGAAGTATTATTTCGATATATACATATAGTTTAAACGTATGAAGTAATACAAATATTATATTGATATATAAAATTATTTTTTTCAATATTTGTATTGGGTTTGGCTATATTAAAAAAAGTGTTATTTTCTGTATTTTGCTTGTAATTCTACGAAAATCGATGGCCTCTGTGGAATGCAATCCATGGAGGATGGTATATAAAGTTCGGCCCGGCCGAAATTAACGTCGTTTTAACTTGTTTATGTTTAAATTAATTACAAAAATATTTTCCAATATCAAGTTGCAAATGATTTAATTCTCCATTTCAAGCTTTCCCTCATAAAAAGTAAAATATGAATAAACCACATGAATTAAGGTGTAAACTTGAAATGATTGTTAATGCTGAACTAATACAGATAGAAGTACTATATTTGAAGTATTTTTAAAATATTTTCTCCTCTTTAATTTGAAAGTAATGCCGTTATCATGGGGTGATAAAAAGTATTTCAAATTATTTTTGAAAAATTGTATCCTTTGGAACTGTGAAGTCCTGTGTAGGGGCAACGGGATGAGGAAATAAAAAAAGTAAAAACGCCAATTAACACTATTTTGCCTATAATTTGTTAAGTATATCATGCGCTTTTTTAAAAATTGCCGTACGGCGCACAGTGGTTCCGAATCAAAATCCACCGGCCAAAATTCAATAACTTTTGTTCTAGTAGGCACTTTTGAGTTTTGTAAAAAACCGAAATTAGACAAGGACCCAAGGATTATTTTGAGATATTAAAATTAAAAATCGGCGTATGCTCAATAAAACAATGTTAATGTTTACTCCTGAATGAATTGCAGTACTACCAGTGTGCTGTAATTCGACTTGTTTGCTAAATAAAATTATTAAGTTTTTTAGGCATAGTAACGGCAAATGAACTCGATTTTTATAAAATTTAGCATGAGGATAAAATAAATTTACTCATCGTTTATCTGTTTACCTACTTTACAGAACTAAAAAACAAAAACAAGTAAGGAAGGTTAAAGTCGGGCGTGACTGTGTTGGGGTATATATATATACTACAAATTTCATACTTCTATCTGCATGTGTAAGAAAATTTGAACACAAACTTTGAAAGGGAGCTATATATAAATCTGAACCGATCTGACACATTTTAGCATAGGTTTTCTGAAATATCAGACGCTTTCCCCAATTTGATGGAAATCTGGAAAGAATTACATCGGGGAATCATTTATATGGGAGCTATATATAAATCTGAACTAATTTGACTCACTTTCGCCATGGATGTTTGTAGTTGAAATATGAGCTGATTTTCCAAATTTTAAGCAAATCTGTTGAAATATGCTATTTCTAGAGCGGAAATAATCAATTCAGTGGCGAAATTTGTATTGGGGCTGTATATATACATCTGAACCGATCTGGCCCATTTTTACCAGAGTTGTTTCTAGTTGAAATATAAGTTGTTCTGCCAAATCGATATAATAAATGATGGGTCTATCTCGTTTCCTTTTGGGTGTTACAAACAAATGCACAAAGACAGTATACCCTTTGGTGTAGGGTATAAAAAAAAAAAATTTTTGCACTAAATGTATCCTATCTGTCAAGGGTGCAATTTCGTGCAGGCAAAAGTTGCCCAGAAAAAAACGGAACCATTCAACGTTTCCAAATATCTACATATTTCGTTAAAGGCTTTTGAAGGATAAAAGTTGTGTTGGTGCAAAGACAGACATTTGTTCAAAACAGATATTTTTAAAATAATTACTACAAACAAACTTTATTTGGCACGAACATAGCTTTGGCGTCATAAAAAAGCTAAGGAACCAGAATTTCTAATAAAAAATTGAGTGCAAAATCTCTTAAAATGTGTGAGAAACAGTTAGACAAAATAAAAAAATATGTTTGTAAATAAATTTGCATTCTATTAAATATAGATGCAAAATGGTCTTGAGCCAGGACAATATCCCAGTTCAAATCAAATATTGATTACAGACCAAAAAAATACAAACGAAAAAACTAAAACAAATGAGCGTTGGCACGGCAGAAGTATTGCTGGGTAACTATACCTGCATATACACATACTTACATATGCAACTCAATGAGATGCTTGTAAGATGGCATGTGTACTTTATTACTTGGTGCGATTTTTTAAACGCAAATTCGGCAAGTGAGTTGTGATTCTCGTTCGTTTGTGAAAATCATCTCCTTATAGAGGCCGGGTTTGATGTTGAAAAGTCGCTGCGAAGTCACCTGAATGAAACCTTTAGACAGGGTGGAAATCATGATAATGGTAGTCTGCAGCCAAGTAATAAATGTCACCATGCCATTTGTAAATAAATTTGCATTCTATTAAATATAGATGCAAAATGGTCTTGAGCCAGGACAATATCCCAGTTCAAAATATGTTTTTTTTCAATTTTCAAAATGTGAAAATCTGTAATACAAAAAAACAAATATTTTTTTTTTGAACAACTACGTAAATATACATATGTTAACAACATAAAAACTAGAAATTAAAAATTTTAATTTTTTTATTTTAATTTTCTTTAAAATCGAAAATACGAAAAGTAGTCAACTATGGGCTGATTATATCCGAGTACCCGATTTTTAGTGTTAATATCTCTAAATAATCCTTGGGGGTTTGTCTAATTTTGGTATTTTACAGAACTCAAAAATATCAACTAGAACAAAAGTTATCGAATTTTGGACAATGGATTTTGATTCCGACGTTATAAATGAAATGTTCAATTTCCGTAGAAAATTGGTGAAGAATTTTTGATATTATTCACGATTAAGTGAAGGTATTTGGGCAGAAATTGGGGTTTTTTGTTGGAATTACACTACATATAGTGTAATTCATTCTAAACTTTATGACTTTTACAATTTTTGATTTTTTTATATTTTCGCGGAATATAGGAACAAAATCTTACCAAATCGATAATTTTACCATGTTATAAAATTATGAAAAACTTTTCAAATTTAGACTATATTTGTGGTTGTATTGTAAATATACTAAAAATGTCTACATGGTTGTTACATATTTTATTTTGGTGACATGTATAGACAATTCCGGTATAATATGTAAAATTTAGTAAAAAATTAATACCAAATGTTTTTAATTATTTCATAATTCCTACATAAGACTTACCATCCAATGCCTTCAAGTCTTTCTGTTTTTATGAAATGAGAAAAAGCAATATATTAAAATATGTACTTAATTTGATATATATCAGAAAAGTTATTAAGATTTCAAATACAATTTTGTATCAAATAAAATTGGGATACATGTGATATATATTTAAAAAATGAGGATGATGATATGATATTTAGATCTTCGATAGTTTATAGAAAGGTGAGCAGACAATCGGAAGATACGGTTGAAATGCCCTCTCCCTTAGTATCAAAGGTATATTTTTTACCTTCCATCGTAGGATGAGAGTGTACTAAGTTTTCATTTCGTTTGTAACACTTTGAAATATTGACCTGAGACCCTCTAAAGTAAACATATTATTGATCGTCATAAAAATTCTAAGACGATCTAGCCATCGTCCATCCGCCTGTTGAAAGCACACTGGCATCTAGACGATAGGAGGAGGAGGAATGCAAGAATACGACTAATTGTTTTAGATCGGTTGAGACTGAAAATGGACAAAAGTTCCAGAGGGGGAAATTGTTTACCACAAAAATTTTGTTCCCACAATAAAACCTAATATTTTGAATATTTAAGGAGATTTTTTCAAGACGTCTGCCTCGTATTTACTTGATATTTGGAAAGTTCAATCCTTTTGCAGCGTGAACGTGCAAGTGATTCATATTTCAGGAGGTGATATGGGACAAAAAGGGATATAAATAGTACCAATCGAACTACAATGGCTAGTAGCGTGACATTTGGTGTAAAAGACCCTCAAGTCGCATACTCACGTAAAATAAAGGAATTTTCGAACTTTTATGGTAGAAGGGGGTGTTAATGTGGAAAATGGGATAAAATTGGTACCTGCAGCTAGAATCATAAAATTTGATGTGTACATTCATTAAGGGGAATGTATGGACGTTCAAAATAAAGCCAAGCATGAAAAATTTTACTTTAATGGAGAAAACGGGGAGAAAGGGGATAAAAATGGTGCAAATCAAATGGCTGCAGCTTGAACAAGGAAAATCGGCGTATATTTCGCTCTGTCTGTGTAGACGTTCAATATAAAGTATTTTTTTTAATTTGTACTTTTAGAGAAAATACCACAATTCCTAATACGGAGAGAAAAAATTTCAAAAAAGTTTTTTAAGAAATTGGACCACCATTCCATCATTTTGATCGCGGATATAAAGAAAATAAATTTTGTGTTTGAACTTGTGCTTTTGGCAAAGGTTTCAAAATTTGACTCATATTCAATTGCGTTTTTAAGCTCCAGAATCAATTAAAACATCGATTTGGAACCACTGTCCATTAGGATGGGTCACAAAAATGAATTGATACAGTCACCCCCCAGAAATGAATACTGAATTGTCTAATGATGATCTGTAAAATATTTCGTCGCTGGGTCAAGCCCTCTGTGAGCTAAATGCTCCTGAAAACAACTGTTCAAATTATGTTTTCCCGTGTATTTCTTAATAAACCCTTGGAAGCACTTCAAATATAAATTTCTATTCTTATCTTTGAATAACTTGTTGGTCGTATCATTGGACGTTTAGAATGATTCGTTTACATTTACATCTTATAAATGGCGTCGTGAAAAATAAATAGAAGGAATCATTACCTTTAGGATGATGCCTAGATGATGAATTTCGGACGAAACAATTATGGATTTTCAGGGCAAACGTTTTCAATTTCTATTTACAAAAATGAGCGCTGCGTCCGACATTCATCGTTTAGGTATCACTCGATAGCTATCGACTGCAGCTATTTAATCACAGCCACTAAATTCGATAAAGATTTCAGTTGTCAATATGAACGAACTCAACAAAATAATATGAACGTCCAATAATTTACTCTAAGACAAGAATCAAAATTTGTATTTAAAGTGCGTTCAATTTATCACTTATTTTTACACATAACTGCAGATAGACTGAGTAATGATATATGACATATTTTTAAATATAAATACATATAAAAGTCAACTTACAATCATTTTTGCGATGTCAATTTTTTTAGGTTCTGCCACGGGTTCTGGCTCGGGCTCAGCATTGCTTTCGGCAGCAAAGACGGCCAAAACAACGAAAACTCCCAAGATAATGGTTAATAATTTCATGTTTAATAGATTTTTCTGTTTTTAAGTCGATTCAACTTTAAGAACTTATAATTTTAACTGCTGACTTCCACCGCCTTTTATAGCGAAATATCTGCTGTGAAGTCTTGCAGCTAACAAAGGCTAACAAAGGCTAACTAGGTAAACAAGCGATAGACTCTTCTAAATCGAGTTTAAAGTTTAATGCAAATATTTAAAGTCAACAAAATGCCATATTTTTTATTTGGATATTCCCAAAAATAATTTCAATTCTCATTTTTTCGTTGATAACTATTTGTATTCCAACGAAACTGCAGATGTTGTATAACGTCATCCATTGAATATAGCCTATGCTAAATTTGGAGCTGCGTCAGCATCACATGGAAATATGTGCCAGAGAATATCTATTCTGGGTGGTGATGAAATTTTAAGAATGAATATGAATATAATCCGTATAGGACGCCAAACCGGTGGACCGATTCGCCTGAAATTTTTACAGTAGGTAACCAGTGGACGAAGGATGGTTTCCGGCTATACTCGGTCATGATTGGACAAAGGTGCGTGGTAATGCCCACACAAACTATACATTAAAACTCATTTTATTTTCAAAGACATACGAATAGGGAAGAATGAACCCGTGCAACGACGCACAGTGTTGCGAAAGCGGAATTTTTTGGAAATCATATTGCCTAAACTGTATTTTTAATTGTATCAATGAGAAACTTCTACAGATTGGTCAGAATGAAATCCCAAACAGAATGAGTGAAAAAAAAATTACACCGAAAAAATTGATGGGTCAAATTTTCAACAAAAGTCAAAAAAAAAAAATTGTTCGAAAAATTTACAAAAAAAAAATTATTTTAATTCTTCTTTTATTTCTGATAAATACCCTAAGATTAGTTTTTTAAATAAATTATAGGGTGGTCCGAACAAGAATTATAAACGTCAAATTTTCATGATTTTTCGATATTTGTTAAAAAACTCTGAAATTTTATAAAAAACCAAAATCTATTTCATTTCTTATTTGAAAGGTGACAATCAAAGCTTTAATTTGATACCGGTTTGAAGTCAATAGCTTCAGTTTTAAGAGAGTTATGCTCATTTTTGTGGAGTGCTAGAATAGATGTAGAATAAAAAAAAAATTGAAGATACTATTTTATAATACAGGCATATTTTATTGCATTCTACAGAAAAATTACAAATTATCAGTCATCTACCTTCAGTATTCTCCTACTTGTGATTGCGGGATCAGAATTGGCGAGCAGATAACACTGTGCAACATTTTTGAAGTCATTTCAAAATAACCATATACGGACACCGCTACATGATAAAAGACCAAAAAAAAAGACCCGTGTTTTTTTCCCCCAAAGTCATGCACTTTTTTTATGGGCCCCCAGAGATTTGAGGCCTCGGTGTAATTTTTGGAAAAAAGTGATCATATTCTCAGGCTCATATCTTGCAAACCGTTCGGAATTTTGATTTACTCTCTGAGGCAAAGTTCTAGCTCTTGTCATAAAGAACAGAAATTGTGAACATATAAAATCAAAAAAACTTCATCTTCAAGGTCAAAATCGCAAAAAACTTAAAAAAATTCGATTTTTTTAACCTTTTTTCCCCTGTTCAGGTCCATAGGTAGCAAACCGTTGAAAATTCAGGGAAACAATCAACTACAAAAATGTACCTAAGATCTCAATAAACAACTTTCTAGAACATATGAACTTCCTAGGAATTATTCTTAACACCGTTTAGGTAGCGCTTAGGTAGCCGCAAAATTGAAAAATTTCCCAAAATTTTTTTAATTTCATTTGTTTTTTCTTTACTTCAACATTGACATACTATGCTATCTAATACAAAAATAATAAAAAAATATTCGTATTATGTTTATAATGTTGATGGCCCTGGACTTGCATATCGCACTCTCTTAAGTTGTGGATCCAAATCGTCCTCCGAATCGTCCGAATCTGACTCTGATTAAGAACTTATGGTGTGCAGAGGCACGTTGCTTCCAGACTGCCCTCCACCATCAGTTTTTTCTTCTTCATATACTTCATTAACATCATACAGGGTGATCTTGTGACTCCACCAACATACCTGAAATGAATTAGAAAAGAAATCAAAAAAGGAATGCAAAACAATGATCAATAAAATTGATATTACCTCTGCAAGCAATGCGTCGAGTTTTTTTGCCTTTGTACCGTTTTTCCATGGGCATTGTGGTTTGGTGAAACCGTTCTCCTTGCTCATCGGATTCGGTAGGCAGTTGTTTAATAAAATCGTCAAAATGAAAATGAAGAAAATGCAGCTTTAAGGTCATCGATGTGCCGATTTTCTCAAAATAATACAGCATTTCTTTCACCCATTCTCTTGCTTCCGGTTCCGCGTCTCGATCCCCTCCCAAGACCCTGGTGCATACACGCTGAAGGTAAATCCATGCCATTGAATGATTTTCATCAAGCGATGAATCAAAGTTACTCTTGAATAACTTTCTAATGTCAGGGCCATTAAGTAAATCAATCAAAGTAAATCAATTTTTTCACATTGCATATTGAAATTGTTAGTTGCCAATGTTGTGTGTGAATTATGCTGTAGCACTTTTTCTATAACTTTGTCCGCTGAGTTCTCGTTGACGTCGCGCTGTGTACTGCCTCAATGTGAGCGTCGTGTCGCTTTTATATTGTGTGCTGCGGCTACATATGTGTTGTTAATGTTGTTGGTACAAATGGATTGCGACTACTTCGCTGCTTTGAATTGTCATGTGTTTTGTTAGTGCAAATTTTTGGACCGACGACTTTGTTGTTGTTTGTTGAATGGCATCGATGATGTCGTGTGGGTAAGAAATACTGGAATAAACAATTTTTCACTTTTGCGGCTACCTAAGCGCTACCTAAACGGTGTTAAGAATAATCCCTAGGAAGTTCATATGTTCTAGAAAGTTGTTTATTGCAATCTTAAGTACATTTTTGTTGTTGATTGTTTCCTTGAATTTTTAACGGTTTGCTACCTATGGACCTGAACAGGGCAAAAAAGGAAAAAAATCTAATTTTTGGAAAATTTTTCACTTTTGCGGCTACCTAAGCGCTACCTAAACGGTGTTAAGAATAATTCCTAGGAAGTTCATATGTTCCAAAAAGTTGTTTATTGAGATCTTAGGTACATTTTTGTAGTTGATTGTTTCCCTGAATTTTCAACGGTTTGCTACCTATGGTCCTGAACAGGGGAAAAAAGGTTAAAAAAAATCGAATTTTTTTAAGTTTTTTGCGATTTTGACCTTGAAGATGAAGTTTTTTTGATTTTATATGTTCACAATTTTTGTTCTTTATGACAAGAGCTAGAACCTCAGAGAGTAAATCAAAATTCCGAACGGTTTGCAAGATATGAGCCTGAGAATATGATCACCAAAAATTACACCGAGCCTCAAATCTCTGGGGGCCCATAAAAAAAAGTGCATGACTTTGGGGGAAAAAAAAACACGGGTCTTTTTTTTGGTCTTTTATCATGTAGCGGTGTCCGTATATGGTTATTTTTTTTTTCGTGTTGCACTGTGTAATGTAATA